>WOVY01003783.1:0-102016 GCA_013436015.1 Rhipicephalus annulatus
CATGATTAAGAAGTCCGCACTAGAGATCTATCGAACTTTTAAGCAGGAAATTGCAAGAAAAGGATCTATGATAATACTCGGGGTAGTTCTCTCTACTGTTGGAGGCCAGGATGGGAGTGTTGCGAACCAAGGCATATCGGGCCAAATACGAAGGGGTAGACACAGTATGCAGTGCGTGTGGAGAGGAAGAAGAAACTGCCGAACACCTGATAATGTTCTGTAAAGGGCTTCACCGTATAGTTCAGGATGATGGCGAAGAGTTTTTCAAAGCACTGGGATAGGGACAGGGAGGGCAAATAGACTTTAAGCGGGTAGACTTACTAGAAGGAGGTCATCTAATGGGTGGCTAAAGTCAAGGTGCGAGTGAAATTAAACCCTTCGCTGCAAATACGAATCCTCAAGCTCACTATTTAATGAAAAAATATAAACCTAATGGTTAGTTCACTAAGTATTACGGCTGGGTAGCGTTAGCCGCTGCCCGATCTGAAGGGCACAACCACATCCATCGATCCATCCATCTATCATCACTGCGATAGGCCATAGGCGGTACCAGCTAAGTGTTTTTCATCTGCGGCGCATAGGGGCGCGTCAGTCGGGAGTTGTTCGAGACCTGCAACTGTGCACTACTGTTTTTGGAGGCTATGCAAAGTGTTGCGTGTTGCACCGTCTGCCACAGGTGACGCTAGCGACCGAGAACATTTTCAACTTGAAGGAGAGAAGGGTGTTGGCAGCTGTTTTTTTTTTTCTCACGCTGCAGGCATCTTCCTAGAGGAGGCGTTGCTGCAGGCAGCTGCCAGGCAAGACACAGAACTCCTCAAGACTTCGCGCGCGCTGTTTGCTGAGGCGATCTTGATCGAGAAAATGCCTTTCGAACATTTGGAGGGACTCGTGGAAACTTCAAGGGCGCCGAGAAACGCTGTGAGCGTGCCTCTACCGAAGCTGCACTTCACTGCCGCCGGCAGTGATGGTCCGCTTTAAACGACTGCAGGAGACACCAAGGAATAGACCGTCGTATCCAGTAAAGATTAAGAAGACGTCAACATGCTGTTCTCGGTAAGTTCTTTTTTGCAGTCCGAACAGAGCCATAAAATGCTTGCTTAGGTGACCGTCGGGGCAAGGTTCTATTTGGCGTTGCATAAGTGGTTGCCAGACTGGAAGGGTGGTTGTTGCCAGACTGCCGCTAAATTTGGCAAAAGGTTTTTTTTCTGTAGTTGTGGCTTCTCCGCAAGAATTTGGTGCTATCCGTGGTGCACTTCTTGGCTGAAAATTTTTCTCCTGTAGTTGTGGCTTCTCCGTAAGAGTTTGGTGCTATCCGCGGAATTTTGCGAGTGCATGAGCGACGCTGGCCGTTTTAATTAACGGAATGGACCGCGCCTAGCAGAAGTTGAGCGCGGCGCTGCTGCGCAATTAAGAGGCCGTTTAATTCCGTTTTCATTAACGGAAGGAACCGAGCCTAGCAGAAGTTGAGCGCGTTGCTGCCGTGCAATTAAGAGGCCGTTTCCATTCCGTTTTAATTAACGGAATGAACCGAGCCTAGCAGAAGTCGAGCGCGGCGCTGCCGTGCAATTAAGAGGCCGTTTTAAATTCCGTTTTATTAACGGAATGGACCAAGCCTAGCAGAAGTCGAGCGCGGCGCTGCTGCGCAATTAAGAGGCCCGTTTGAATTCCGTTTTAATTAACGGAAGGAACCGAGCCTAGCAGAAGTTGAGCGCGGTGCTGCCGTGCAATTAAGAGGCCGTTTCCATTCCGTTTTAATTAACGGAATGAACGAACCTAGCAGAAGTCGAGCGCGGCGCTGCCGTGCAATTAAGAGGCCGTTTCAATTCCGTTTTAATTAACGGCCTCTTAATTGCGCGGCGCTGCTGCGCAATTAAGAGGCCGTTTTTTAATTCCGTTTTAATTAACGGATGACCGCGCATTACAGAATTCGTTTTCTTTACGGAATATACCGCGCCTAGCAAGTCGAGCGCGCGCTGCTGCGCATTAAGCGCTCTGAGCTCGACTTCTGCTAGGCGCGGTATATTCCGTAAAGAAAACGAATTCTGTAATGCGCGGTTCATTCCGTTAATTAAAACGGAATTAAAACGGCCTCTTAATTGCGCAGCAGCGCCGCGCTCGACTTCTGCTAGGCTCGGTCCATTCCGTTAATTAAAACGGCCAGCGTCGCTCATGCACTCGCGAAATTCACCGCGGATAGCACCAAACTCTTGAGAAAAAGTTTTCAGCCAAGAAGTGCACCGCGGATAGCACCAAACTCTTGCGGAGAAGCCACAACTACAAAAAAAACTTTTTAGCCAAATTTAGCGGCAGTCTGGCAACAACCACTCTTCCAGTCTGGCAACAACTTATGCACGCCAAATAGAATCTTGCCACCGTCGGTGCGCTCACGGTCGCAAACGATGCTCGGGCAGGCACAGCTTCGGTTACTATGCTACCCAGCGCGAGCACGACTATTCTGCTGTTGCACAGAGCATTTAGTGCGCATTGACTTCAGTGGAATAAACTAAACCACAAACAAAAAAAAATAAACTGCAACCCACAGCTTTTAGTGTTTGTCGAAAGCTATAAATAATAAAATAAATACGCACGCGTTACTTGAGGCTTCACCGCACAGTTGCCATGTATTTTGGGGAAGGCATGTGGGAATCTTTATGATCGCGTGCCCAGAGTAAACATCATGTTGTAAATCACAGCAGTTAGTGTGTGAAAGAGTGCAGTGTGTACATCAAAACTGAAATCCGGAATCGTTAGTGGTTTGAGCTTGCATTCTTTACACATAGATTATTGACAAATGTCCTGTGAATGAAGAGAATAACCAGCTGCAGCTAAGTTGTGCGTGGTGTTAGAAAATGCACCCTCCTTGGCATTCCCTTTAACAGAGAATGCATGTTCGCCTAAGGCAAATGAATCATGATTGTGTGCCGAGTGCACGTGACGGGGAGTGCTACACTAGCTGTAGGGCTGTGAATGATCAGTTTATGAACAGTTTATAATCTGTTTGCAGCACCTTGCTGAGAAATTCTTTGGGCCCTTTGGAACACTGCTAGTTTCGGCTCCATGAAAAAAAAAGAAAACATCATTACACCTCAGGTTGACAGTTAATGTTTGATTTGTACAGATTATGCTAACATTATTACCATAATTATACTCAAAGGTGTAACTAACAAAATGGCACAATGCTATGCTATTGACACATATTTGTTATGCATTTTAAAAAAAACATACTGAAATTTGGTGATCTTGCAAAAGTTAGTTCACATTTTTCTTTCAATGCAGACTAACCTTGGTCTATTGTACAAGTTGCTAACAGGTGGTATGTAACAAGACTGCACATAGTACAGTGACACATTCTCTTATTGTCATCATTTCTAACTTCTTTATTTAATACCTCAGTCCTTCTAGTTGCCTATGCAAGAAATCGTTTGTCTTTAGCAACTGCTTAAGCTTGCTTCACTTCCGCAGCACTTGTTTTACAACCTCCCTGGATGATAAAGGGGTACTAACTGCAAAATTTTTAATTTTCTTGCATGAAATTAAGGCCCAACCTTCAAGAATCTAGAAAATGTACTGCAAAGTGAGAGTGCACTCCGCAAAAGTAATCACAGTATGATTTTAAAAGCTAGTTTTCATATCTACAGTGCTCTGACATCGGAACACAATATGAGCTCCTCGTCAGGTGCTTGTGCAAGAAATCGAGAAACTCGCTCGGCTGCTACGCACTGTGGCTCCATTGCCAACCCACAAGCAGTCATTTTGATTGATTTTGTGACGCTGAGTGGCCGTTTTGCTACCTGACGTCATCAGAAGTAGGCAGATTGCAGCATAAAGTCCCTAGAATTGCCTGATGTGCCACGGGAAACCTGACTTTAATATAAGAAATAAAATACCTTATCACGATTTTATTTGCTTCTCACTTGCTCAGAGTGATCTTTGTATCCATAAAATTCGCATGGCAGAGTAAACTCACCTTTGAAAAGTGGTGTCGTACTCCTTTAGAATGTTGGCTGTCCAGGCCAATTCGAAGGAGCTATCGTGGCCACCGTATCGAGCAATCCTTAAATTTCCCTGCTGACTTGCCATTTTCACAAAAGAGAATGGCCCTCTGTGACTCGCTGCTGAGTTTCGCAGTTCTTTCATCGCTAGCACCAAGTCCCGAACCTCAATTCTCGGTACAGCTGTATTCTGTTTTTTGTCGAAGTTCCTTCTCACTCTCTTTCTGTACTTAGCTTCACCCTCTTTAGTTCTCTTTTCTGTCAGGCTGATCATCATTTCAACTCGCAGCCACGTCGGCTGGGAATTATATTGCTTTGCAGGAGCAGTCAAAAGTCCGTTCATGAATGTTTATTTTTGTTGTTTTTTTTCCACTCCTGCAATAGCTTCATTGAGGCTGCAGTATGTAAAAATGCATAAGAAGTGTGCACCCAAGAGATGCTTTTTAGGGCTGTGCACGATGAGCTACGTCATTTAAAGGCAGCTCTTCTATTCTTCTGGGAAGTCTGGACACATGCTTAAGTATTACAATATGTCTTAATTAGCTGGCTTCACATAACATGGAGCAGTAAACCTGAGTGCAATTTGCTGTTGGTTTGCCCGTTTATTGGGTTGATGACTCTGTGAATCTCGTTCACTGTCTCACTAATACTGACTTTTTGTTAGACATCATTTAGTTTAGAAAGGAAATCAGACTGTTGGTATGGCCTTTTCTGCTTTTGCTGCCACCAACCTTTTACAAGCCATAACCTTTAGATTTTTTTACAAAATTCTTCCCGAGTCCATGTGAGTGACCTCCAACGGTGCAGAAAAGTGTTGTGATTGTATCATATGTTGAATCAGCTGCTTAAACTTTACTTTATTAATCTGGCACTAATGATATGATTATCTTGTTGTTTCTTCTTTTATGCCAGATCATGTGAACTGCTTGGTTAGCTTCATGTATGTCCACTGGATGCCGTCATGACCACCCAAATGACAGCAGTTATGATAGAGATTGAATATTTTTTAATTAGCACTGTGATCAATCCTGCTTGTGTCAGTTTTAGAGCTTCAGTTTCTTCTCAAAGCTTGACAGCATTTACTGTTTTACACATCAGCTAGGGGGATCCCCAATACTGCATCACACCGTCTTTTGTGGAAGCTTCTGGGTGCCTTTAGGGTGGCCGGTGCTTCTTTCTTTGTTGTCGTGCAATTCACTCTCGCTTTGTTAAACGTGTAGCTGGGGCAACCAACCACACAAAATTAGAACTACTTGGCTGTCTTTCATCTCGCTATTAGAGTATCGCTCCTATTCACTATTGTGATTCATGTGTATTCAGCTTGAATGGTAAAGCAGTCTAGTAGACTAAATACGGGATTATGTCACATAACTTTTTAAACAATGCAAACCTCTCTCTGCTTCCATTCCTTGCGTTCAGTCTTGGATTTGTGGGGTTTATCGCCCCAAAGCCACTACATGATTATGTGAGACGCCGTAGTGGAGGGCTCCGGAAATTTCGACCACCTGGGGTTCTTGCGTTCAGTCTTTGATTTAGCCACTTGTGCAGCTGTCGGTTTTGTACTCTATGCTATGCCATCTCCGTGACTTACTCTGTGATCTTGACACACCTAAAAGTGCAGACTTTTTCACATGCAACTGTCCTAAAAAGGAACTATATATGTCGCTAGAGAGCAGGTTTCTGAACTCAAAATTTAAAACCATTTTGTTTTATCCTGTGCTACTTCTAGGCTGGCCCCTGAAGCAATGTGGATCAGTGACCGGAGCTGGGATGCTGCCGCGTACTGCTGCTCGGCTCAGTGTGGACACGTAGTGCAATAAGGACAGCATCCGCCTTTGTGGACTTTTTCTGAAGGCGTTTAGTACACATAATTTCTCACTCTGCTTGACAAGAGACTGTTGTGCAACATAACATATGCTAACATTTGAAAATGTAAAATGAATCCATGAATTGCCAGAGCAAATCTGCTCCCATGGATTCATGTTTACCTTGAATAAAAAAAAATCGCAAATACAGTTTGTAGTGCTGGATGTTTTTGGCCTTCACTTAATCTAAAACAAGCAAAATCTGGTATGTTAGGGCACCTGCAAGCACAGTTACACCACAGTACTGTCTGTCATCAGAGGGAAATTACATCGAACCCACCCCAACTTTTCGAGGGCTGGGTGTACTTTCCACTGTGCAATCACTTCAATTTCTAGCACGTTCATAATCCTTGAATAGAAGTGAATAATCCTTGGCTTGAATTGAAATGCTTTTTGCTAGTGATATTTTAAACTATTAAAATTCAATAGGATAAGTCATTCGGTCTATCCTGTCAATTTGTCTGGTGTGTTATGGCTATGTAGGTCAGTCGGTCAAAAATGTTTGTGTGTTGCAAAATACGTAAACGAATATGGGTTAGTATATACAGAAGGAGGTCGCATAGCACAAGGCTTAAAGGCTCAAGGCTCCTGTGAAAAATATACATGTTGATAACTATAGAAAAATGGCAACTAAAAAGTGGCAAGTTATTATGATATAAATAAAAACTAGGCAAACTTTTAATGTAAATTCCAGCTGAAATGGTAATAAAACAATCTTCAGTAAATAGACATGGCTATGAAAAAGATGGCAGTAGAATATTGAACAAAAGGGACTTCAATAATGATACACCAGACATGTCAAATCTACTTAAAAGTATTGAATGACAATTATTTAGTACATAGTTGTATTGAATTCCGAAAATGTACAGCAGCAAATGTGGTAGTGTGTTAGCCGTAGTTAGTGCGTGTATGTGGTAGTTTAAAAATGCTTGTTAGATGCGAACCTGGTGGGATCAGTGTTTACTAAATAAAATTTTTGCAAGACATTGGCTGTTATGAAAGCGTTCAAACACATAAATGCAAGAATACTCGGTGCAAGAAGCGGGGGCACACTGGTAAATGGAGTACTGAATGTTAGGATGCGAATGGCTTGGTTTTGAAGACGTTGAAGTGGGAGGATATGAGATGGATAGGTGTTTGCCCATGACGTGATGCAGTAGGTAATATGACTGTGGGTAATGGCGTAGTACAGCTTAAGCAAAGTTGAAGCATGGTCATTCTTTAATTAATGTTCTGGTACCATGAGCTATCCTCTGTAATATAAGTGAAATGTGATGATAGTACTTAAGATGAGCATCTAGGAGTACTCCCAAGAATGTGAACTTAGTGGAACAAAGATGTCTGTGGCTCTTGATAGTAATAGCCGGGGTAGGTGAAAGAGCATTACGACTCAAATGGAAGATAATGAACTGTGTTTTATTTGTGTGAATTCTTAAACCATTAGCTATGCACCAGTTCTTTAATAATAATGCTGTCCAAGGACTCCTGCTGTGCAATTATAAGAGCTCTTTACATCCCATTGCTAATCTGAGAAAATGGGGGACCACAAGCAGGCCATTGTGACCAGCACATCATTGCTGTCATGTATTCAAGACCAGAGCCCTACACCAAGAACATCCATGTTTATTTCTACCGCTCGTGCCCCTCACATTTTTCTTTCTCTTTGGTTCTCCTGCTTGTTGTCGCGCGGTCGCAATCATGCGCAACAATTGCCTCATTTGGAAATTTGTTTAGAAACCTTCACTCTTACACCATGCTAGACAGCTTGAGATGCAAGCTGCTTTAAGGATCAATGGGCTTTGTAACATTGTCTCCATCAATAGTGGCACTTGTGTACTGGTCTGCTTCACCAAATGAATTCACAATAAAACGAAAAAAGGTAGCTGTTAGTAGTAGACTTCATAATTTTGCAGTTGTACATCTGCACATTTCTAAAAAATGAAATTTCAACTTTCTGGATTTCTGGATGTAAACACCTCTTGGAGAGACATAAAAACTAATATTGTCACGTGGCCATGATGTTGAAGCTGCAGTAGTCGGCGGGGTTGAGACCAAACTATTTATTTTAGCGAAACTTTGCCTGAAGTATGGAAAGCCAAACTAGAAGCAATACATAGTCTGCCCTAATAGCGGTAAACAGTGCGTCGGCCATCATATCCCGAGAAGCAGTACAGTGCATCTGCTTTTATACAAGTGCTATTGAAAATTCTGGGGTTATCGCTGATGGCTGCGTAAGCACTAGACAATTCCCGTCCTGTCCACAGTGTGATCTCAAGTTATCACGGAGCTCCTGAAAAACTGGTGCGCCGAGTGTTGCTTAGAGTCTTTGTGGGGTGAAACCCAACTTTATCGAATAAAACACACGTGTCAATACGCATATACTTAGTTGTCAGGCTTGTCAATTATTTGCTAAATTTATCCCAAGTAAGAAGATAGTTTTTATCCCGAAAAGCCAAAAAAACATCTGAATATGGCGTGTGGTGCTGCATGTGTTATTGCTGTGAGAAATATATAAAGCAATTCACATACCTTGTAATAACAACATACAGGAACTTCACATTCCCTGAGCAGTTGCAGTGGCAAGTACTTTTTAATTTCAACACATCTTATGACAGCCCTAAATAATCTTCTCACATCCAGATTTTGTGGCAAAAACAATTACGTATGGCATTTTTTTTATTTCAGGACAAGATAGAAATTTTGATGTGAGGTTTTACATTTATTTTTATTATTGTTTTACAACAAAGCACTCAGAGTATGTAAGCATTTGACTCAAATTGAGCTAGAATAATGGATGCTTCAAAGCTTCTAAAAAAAATACAATTTATTGATATTAACATTATATTTATCCAGGTTGCCACTCGTGATTTCGGCAAGGATTTGCCAATGTATTGGCACTCACTGCATTTTCTGTCTGGCATGTGCGGAATAATAAATGTTACTTTTTTGTAGTTTGCTTAGGTAACTTATTCCGCAGGTCGCGGGTTCGATTTCCGGCTGCGGCGGCTGCATTTCCGATGGAGGCGGAAATGTTGTAGGCCCGTGTACTCAGATTTGGATGCACGTTAAAGAACCCCAGGTGGTCTAAATTTCCGGAGCCCTCCACTACGGCGTCTCTCATAATCAAATGGTGTTTTGGGACGTTAAACCCCACAAATCAATCAATCAATCAATCAATTAGGTAACTTTATTCCTATCTCAGCCGAGTTATTTTTGCTGTCTGACCTTGTGTTTTATCATTATTGCACAAATAATGCAATAATAAACAAGTAAGTTCTTATGAACAGGCTTATGCTTAGTTACTGATGTAAGCTAAGAGTAAAAAAGATGTGCAATAAACTGATCCTTTTTGCTAATGGACGGCAAGAATAAGAGCAACTTTCACCAAATACACTTATGTTTTTACTTGCATTGCAATGTCACGAATTGGCATCACTTGTAGCCAGGTGTGTTTTCTATTTTCCATTTACATACCTTGAGGCATGTGCAAGGGGTGGTCAATGAGAGATGGGATACAGTGCAAAAAAACAAAAAGTACTCGTGATGTTTACAGATGCCCAATGACATTCACACAAAAAGATGGTGGGTCATGGTAGCAACAACACTACAAGGGGTTGTGAAAATATTTAAATAACGGACCAAATAGCAATTCTCTAGTCAAATTTAATTGTATATACACAAAATACTCATTATTTAAAAAATAATAATTAGCCCCGATGGTACAACCCTGAAGCAGCAAAACATGGGATCAGCTGAAGGCTTATTTTTTTTTGTAATCCCTGAACTACCACAATAAATACAGCCCAAGTATTGGCAGCACTATTGATTCTATAACCATTACCAGACAAAACATTTTTGCTGCAAACTGCACTTTCACTCTGTTTTTACAGTGGTGGAACTGCATCACATTAATCCTTTCCTGTTTTCATCATTGAAGTTAGGGACTATGACTGCATTTAGCTTCACAAATAAAAACACATGCCAGTAAGTCTCTTGTTCACGTAAATTGTTCTTACAGATACAGATTTCAACACTTGATTTTTACATGCGCTCTTTGCCAGGGTAAATGCTGTGATAATTTTGCCTGTTCCAATAAATCTTTAGCTGAATGCATGGTGTTCGGTTCAAAATTGTTTAGATTTTACGCTGAAATTTTACTTAAAAGCTGGCAACAGAGTTTTAACTTGAATATTGTCACGGGGTCGTGACGTGGCCAAAGACAGGAAACTTCGTGTTGGATTTAAACTGTTTATTTGGGCGAACCTGTGCCCGTAAAGGGAAAGTCTAATTACAGCAGCAGTCTTGCACAGATAGTAGTCTCGGACTGATAGCGGCGAACGCAGCGTCGGCCTTCGATCAACAACCGACAAGCGGCGAAGCGCGTCGGCATTTATACCCTTGCCGTCGAATGTTCTAGCGTTATCGCTGGCGGTGGCGTAGGTTCCAGAACAATCTGTACCGTTCGCACACTGGGCGTGATCTTATCGAAATGATCTACTACAGTCCGGAACCTTCTCGAACCTGCAGGCGCGGTTTTGCGCCGAGAATCGTGTGGTGTTTCGGAACGATAACAAAAAACTTGTGAAATGGAACGTGGCAATATTGGATTTGCGGAGGCATTTTAACAAACAGTTGAAAAGTATTTTGAAGACTCTGGTCGCTGCTGTATACAAGCTTATCACAGTTTTTCATAATTGTATTATTTGGTGACAGCTCGTGAATATTTATTTCAAATAAACTGTTTGGGAGTTCTAGGATTATTTTTAAAAAGCCCAAGTAACCACGGATATCTGTCGGCTGTCCGCTATGAATCCAAAGGTCGAAACATTCGGATATCCAGAGCGGAACAGCACGGACATTCGCTGGACGTACAAGGAAGGTCCATTGACGGGATGTACTAGGTGGCTTTGTGGTGGATATCCGAACAGGATTTCAGTCGGACAGCCGGTTGCGAATGTCCACTGGCTATCCATCAAAGGGCCCCAAAGAACACATGAGAATTGAAATTAGTTTTGGAGTACTGCAGTGCATGAGCATATCATATGCTCGCAGTCATCAGAAATTTTCTAATCTTGTGATAATAGTGGGGCTTTAATTGCGTATGGTGATCCACAAGTGATCTGCTTTTCAGATCTAGAGCTCATATCTCCTTGTATAGCGGCCGGAGTAGTGGCGAATGTGTGTATCTGTGAGCAGACAGTTTCCGTGGATGGCATGAGCTGTTGAGAAAACGGACCGATCCCGACCGCTGCCACCACTGTTGAGAAACGGACCGATCCCGCCGCTTCCACCACTGTTGCGAACGACGGGCCGATCCAGCCGAAGCCACCACTGTTGCGTAGCGTATGTTTATCAGCTCGCGACTGCTTCTGCGCAGAGCTGATAAGACGAGCGGACGAGACGACTGGTGAGTTAAACAAGGTTTATGTACAGCATATATACAGAAGCGTTACAATTTCGGCACTGGGGCCGACAGAGACTCGAAAAGCCGAGCTCTTCTCTCTAACACATAGGTCAGCTTTTCGCCTAAAACCGCCGACTCACACACATGCCGGCTCTCCGACACGGGGCCTCCTCTCACTCACATAGGACCGCCGATCGCGACGCGCCGCAGGGCTGCTTTTATTTACACCGGGTCCAACCAAAATGTCCAATCCGAAGCGCCGCTTTGTCGTCAGGGCAGATTCCTCCAATGGCGCGCCGCGCCATGCGTCAGGCCACCAGGCACGCGGCCGCCGGCTCGCTGTCACGTGCGCCGCTGACTCACTGCACCTGGGCCAGAGGGGCGTCGCGCGTGTTCACGCCGTTGAGATGTTCGCGTCGGGCGGGCTGCGGCTGGCCTTGACCCAGATTGCCTTTTTCCGAGGCACGGACGTTTGACGAGGACTCGCTGGCATAACAGCACCCCCGCCGCCAGACAATGCACCGGAAAGACGAGCTGCTTCCACGGGGCTCGGATGTCAGGTGCGCTCGTCCGCCAAGTCCCTCCAGGTTCGCCTCCAGGGCCATAGGGAGAATACAGCTCCAGACTGTTCCGGGAATACAGCCCATTCTTGACGACGGATCCCAGCTCCACTGGCTTGTCGCCACAACTTGTCGACCAGCTTCACTCGTCTCTTCTGACCATCTTCGGCTTCAGCACTTGTCGATGGTTCTGCAACTTGCCAAGAACGGATCGACAACAGACAACACACGACACACGCAAGTGCCCTCGGTCACCCGACAGAACACCAGACAAAGTATAGTACAACATATACCGATCTACGTGTCTATCGGAATTTTGTTCCCTCTACTTCAAGAGGCACATGTGGGACAAAAGACCCTTAAAATGACAACTCAATTTTTTTTTTTTCCCGTACAACAACGTAACGGATTAGAATACCACATAAAGTTGGCCCCTTGAGATCACTCTGAACGAGAGCGCTCGGCCCAGGTCGTGATGAGGTCAAAATTTTGCCCCGAATCGCCAACGAGAAACCGAAAGGTTGAGAAGTTACTAGCTGGAACGCACTGCTCAATGCACCTGCATTAGCGTTTACCTTTCCTTCATTTTTTTTTTTTTTTTTGATAGCGAACGTCAAAGTTGCGCTGTGGAGCAACATGCTCCACGTCAGTAACCGGCCACCTTTAGGCGACGATACCTATGCGGCACCAAGAGCGGCTCACACCTTCGACGTTGCACAGGGGAACAACGATACGGCTTGCTACGGATTGACTCCTCACCACTTAGCTCGTTATCGTGTTCGATCACCTTCGTGTTTCCGGGACGGTCCGAAAACACATCTTCAAACACCAAAACAATCTTTCTCAGGTCCTCTTTCCGGACTTCACTTAATATAGGCTCTAGGTTTATCTGCACCCGGATTACTTTCGATCCCCCTTCAATTACCTCACTAGAACTCAAAATTCCTGCTTCCTCTTCCTCTGAAGCATTCAACAACAGATTTACGACCGCGTGATGTTGAACGTATGGTTTCATTAAGTTGTAAATTTTGTCCGGCTGCCTTCCTAATTTCACTTTATAAGTTGTATCGCAAGGCTTCGATAATACTTTGGCGGGCCCTTCCCAATCAACCTCAAGCTTGTTCCTTTTGGATGGCTGCAGCAGCATTACCTGACTTCCTACTTCAAAAGCACGCTTCTTCACCGATTCCTCGTAGTGCTCCTTCGACAGCACTTTTGCCGCGTTTTTCTGGCTTTCCACTAGCGCTTCAATTTGGCTTTCCGCTAGCGCTTCAATCGAGAGATCCTCACGCTGCTCTCGAATGAGCGTCTCTCGATCAACTCTCGGCAGCTCGCTCCAACTTTCCGCTACAGGCGAGAGCGTTGTAACCCTCTCGCTCTGACTCAATGGCGCCATGTCGTCTCCCCCTACCGCGCCGGCCGTGCCGACCGCTTTCGCGACGGGCCGCTCGCGTGACTGCTCACATGACTCATGCGGAAAATTTCCTTTCTGGGGTTCCGTCGACCCGCCGACAAGGTCACTTGAGAGTTCACTGCATTGAACCAGATCAGGCTTCCGCGTTTGCGATCGCGTGAGGGCCATGCACGCTAAGTTGGGGAAGAACGATTTGCCCTGCTCTTTGAGAAGCTGCTCCGAGTTGTTGGAGAAAAGATAAGGAAAACGATCATTTAGCGCGGCAGACACAGCCGCTTCAGTGCAAAGCTTACCGAACGGGCCTTCAATGACAACCGTGGCGATTGGTAAGCGAACACTCTGCTCCTCGGCGACTTGCCTGATCCACGCGCATTCTCCTGTGAAATCATCCGGAGACACCAATGAAGGATGGACAACATCCATGGTTGCCGCTGAGTCTCTAAGCGCTCGGCACGTTTTCTTATTTACTTTAATTTCTTGGAGATACGGCTCCAACAACCGCATGTTCTTTCCTGATTCTCGGATTGTTGCGAAGGCAAATTTTTCCTGACAGTTTCTCGCGATGTGTCCTTCCTTTTTGCAGTTGTAGCAAATTACCGGCTTCCGTTTGTTTTCCGATTCAAATGCCTGTGTGGTAGAAACCTCACTCGATTTCTCCGCTTCTGTTTGCCCTTCCCCTACACTGTCCTTCGTAAGAGACGGTTCCTTCTTGAAATTACGGTGCGGAGCGGATTTCCGTTGATCAGGTTTCCTTGAAAAGCCCTCTTTCCTTTCATCCTTTTCAACGCGCACTGCCCTGCTATGCAACTTTCGGCGAGCATAATACTCCTCAGCTAACTCAGCTGCCTTATTTAACTGTACTTCCCCAAGTCTGTCCTGCAGCCAAAGTCTGACATCCTCCTCGATGCAGCGGTAGAATTGCTCCAATGCAACGCATTCCACCACTTTATCGCGGTCGTCATAAACACCTTCGCCCTTGAGCCATTCAATCAAATCGGCTTTAAGACGAAACGCGAAGTCAACGTGTGACTCCTTCCCCTTTTCAGCATACCGGAACCTTTGCCTGAAAGCCTCGGGTGACAATTTATAACGTCTCAAGAGCACTTCCTTCACCTCGTCATAGCTCTCAAACGCTTCCCTCGACAAGCAAGTTATCGCGTCGGACACTTCGCCGGGAAGAAGAGCTATCAGGTTCTGCGCCCAAAGAGACCGCTCCAAAGCGTTTCGCTCACAGACATGTTCAAACTTGACGAGATACTTCGCCATGTCCTCGCCTACTACGAACGGTGGCAATTGGTCCCTAATTCTAAAACCGCTGACCTGAACTGTTGGAGAAGCTACGCTAGGCGCCTGCGAACACTGTAGGATTGCCAATTCTAGTCGTTTCATCTCAAGGCGCTCCTGTCTCTCGGCTTCCTCACGCTCGCGACGTTCACGCCTTTCAGCTTCTTCGCGGCGTGTTTTAATATCCGCCCCGGCCTCATCGACTTCCTCCGCCGACACTCCCTCATCCTTCATGATCTCAAGGATCGCTTGCTTTCGTTTCGCACGGCCTAAAGTAATGCCGAGTTCCTCACAAATTTCGATGAGTTCCTTCACTTTAAGGTTCTCCATCGTTCACACTAGCCTCTTGCTGCTTGCCCCTGTTAACAATTTACTTGCCGTACCCACTATAAGCCTACTAGCAAGACGCGCAAGCAATTTTTCACACTCCCGTGTTTACCCCCTCCGCATTAACTTTGGTTTCAAAGCACTTCGACTTTGCTTGAAACGATCAAAGCTCACTATAATGCTTCACACAGCCCTTCTCTAAACTACTACAACCTGAGCTAGAGTAGTCTGGTGAACTGAGGGGAAAACATCAGGCACTCACCGCATCGATGTCGCTGACGCCGGCCGATCCCGCAGCTGCCAACCACTGTTGAGAAACGGACCGATCCCGCCGCTTCCACCACTGTTGAGAAACGGACCGATCCCGCCGCTTCCACCACTGTTGCGAACGACGGGCCGATCCCGCCGAAGCCACCACTGTTGCGTAGCGTAGGTTTATCAGCTCGCGACTGCTTCTGCGCAGAGCTGATAAGACGAGCGGACGAGACGACGGTGAGTTAAACAAGGTTTATGTACAGCATATATACAGAAGCGTTACAATTTCGGCACTGGGGCCGACAGAGACTCGAAAAGCCGAGCTCTTCTCTCTAACACATAGGTCAGCTTTTCGCCTAAAACCGCCGACTCACACACATGCCGGCTCTCCGACACGGGGCCTCCTCTCACTCACATAGGACCGCCGATCGCGACGCGCCGCAGGGCGTCTTTTATTTACACCGGGTCCAACCAAAATGTCCAATCCGAAGCGCCGCTTTGTCGTCAGGGCAGATTCCTCCAATGGCGCGCCGCGCCATGCGTCAGGCCACCAGGCACGCGGCCGCCGGCTCGCTGTCACGTGCGCCGCTGACTCACTGCACCTGGGCCAGAGGGGCGTCGCGCGTGTTCACGCCGTTGAGATGTTCGCGTCGGGCGGGCTGCGGCTGGCCTTGACCCAGATTGCCTTTTTCCGAGGCACGGACGTTTGACGAGGACTCGCTGGCATAACACTACAGACGCTTCGCTCCGCGTTCACGAAAAGGACTTTTCTCTTTATCAGACGCGGCCTTCGCTTATTAACTTCGAATTAACGATAAAAATACCACTACGTTCCCCGTCATATCGACGTGACGCCCTTCTTCCGGGTTGGATAGCACGCCGTCTTTACATACACGAACTGGAAGGAACTAGAAAGCGAGTTAATTAAATGATAATATAGTACAAAGAACGCCATTTCGAGAGGAGGGAGAGATATGAAACTCGTTAATTTCACGATTTCAAGCAGAAGGAAAGCAACGAGATAGACAAGAGAGCCATGAAACCAGATGGTACTACAATTCAAAGCTTACAACTCAGTCTGCTTTTTTTTTAAGCTTCTTGAACTAGCTGTATTCCAAGACGTCTCAGTAGCAGGATTGCCTCTTCTGCGTTCGCTGTATTCGTTAAACGCGCACCGCTGATTGTGAGGGCACATTTCTTCGTCGGTGCTTCTTCGTCGGTGCCGCCATAACGAAGACTCAGCAGCCAGCGGCGGCTAGCAACGCGCCACGAAAGAAAAGGCGACACGACCAAGTTAATTACGCTCGTTAGGCACGCTGCTGGGACCAGACGTCCAAGGGGTCCCCGTTCCGACAAACGCACGAAGCTGCCTTCGAGTGGCGCGATGTCTTTGGAACAAAATATCTTAGTGCGAACCCACTCACAGCCGCAGCCAAAGGAGCGGCGAGGCGTCTTCACGGCAGTTCTATCACACACACACACACACAAAAAAACGGACGGGTCAGCTCTGCAAAACGGGCTCTTGGTAAAGATTGGCTCCAAAAGTATACGCAATCAACAACAGGAGGTCGAAAACAGTCGGACAGCAATGTCGTGTTAGTCTACCCTTGGCGTGATGCCAACAGTGCAACGGTGCAGTATAATAGCAGTCATAGATTTTCTACAAGCCAATGGACTGGACGCACGTCTATAGAACTGCGCCAACCTGACGGAATAACATATTCACCTCTTTAGCTGCCCACCGTCATCCACTACTCCTTTTCTTCCCCAATACCCTTCCCCGGTGTAGAGTAGCAGTCTAGGGCATACTATCGTTCAGGGCGACCTCTGCCTTTCCGCGAATAAGGGCCAAACAACGAAACGTTCCTTTCCTCAGTAAGGAAGCCTTCATGTTTGTGAGGCCGCCTTATGTCACTCTGAAAGCTTCCTCACTAAGGAGCCCTCGGTAAAGGCTTCCTTGGCGCTTCCTCAGCTTAAGGTTGCTTTGGGGCTACCTTCGTGCGCCCTTAGGTCCGCTCCTTGCCCTGAACGAGCGCTTCGCCTCACAGCTAGCCCACGTGATGTTTTCGTTTTCGAGGCAACCCTCCCACCCCACCTCTGCGGGGAGACGCGAGCGGCGAGCGTGCGTGCACTGCACCACGGAGGAAGGAAAGGAAACCTTTTTCCTTCCTCCGTGGGGCGTTTCAGTGTTGCTAGAATGCACCACGTTTTGCGCTCGACCACGGTGGCTTTTCACATTCAGTAATCGTAGTTTGAAGAAAGCGTACACGCGTCTTTATATAAACACTTCAATTTTGGAAGTGATGTGGTGGGCCAACTTTTTTTTACAGAATAAACGCTTGTGAGCAAAGCTTATATTCGATAATCTCGAACGCAGGAGCGCGGCAACCATTCCTCCCGCGAGGACGGGTTGAGGGAGCTTTCAGAGTACGCTTGCTCCCTCCGTCGGTACTTGGTTGTAAGGAAGCCTCACGTAAGGAGAGGACGCGGTCAAAGGAAAGGAACGTTTCGTTGTTTGGGCCTAAGTTTCTCTCCATCTCACTCCCCCCCCTCTCTCTCTCTCGTCTACCCTGTACAGTCATCGTCATGGTCGTCATCATAGTAGTATATAGTAGCAGCAGCTGTTGTACTTCTAGTAGTAGCAGTCGTCACGCAAGTCAAGTGAAAAGAAGGGGGGGTGAATAAATTATAATAAAACGCAGTGATAAAATAATTATGATCAATGCGATGATGATGATACACGTGATCTCGTTGATGAATCACATACACACTCGCGCATCCGGATCTTCGCTGTCCAACAGTTATCGCGACTAGAATGGGGTGTTTTCTCTCTCTCTTACAGAATTGTGACAACGTAAGCTAAAGACGTTAATATGTTCAGTGTTACTGCCGCAGCGACTTGTTCTTAGAGAGACAGTCTCCAAAAGGCGGTGCTGCACTCGCAACGTGACTCGAGCTTGCAGTTGAGGCCTATTCTGAGCGCGCGCCACGTGATTCACCACGACTGCGCTCTGCTGGTGTTTATGATTGTTTAAGAAGTTGACAGGCGGCATCAAAACTTTTGAATGTGTGTATCTGTGAATGTATTTACTAACTCCGAGTCTAACCACAGGCTATCCCTCAACACAAGGAGAAGCAAGCCATGCAGGCCATCAGATCTCTAAAGGCTAATATTTACAACAAATAATTTGAAACTTTCTACCTGTCGCTACATCCTATCACACACGAACGGAAGAGAACCAAAGCCCAGTTCAAAATGAACTCTCCCAACGCCTCCTCCCTTCCCCTACCCAAACCCCCGACACCCCTAAGTACGGTTACCACGGTGCCCGTGGTCCCCGTGGTAGGACGTGCACTTCAAACCCACACCAGGCATAACCAAATCACGAGACAATACGCCTTTGCCGTTCCTTGAACAGCGCTCTGTATTCGTGGACCGATATCGCCTACTATTCCTTCCTTCATCTACGTTAAAAATAAGCCCAAAGGAACGTATACTACATGACACGGGGTGCTCGGACGTGTCCAAACAAGACCGTACAGGTATGTCACCCGAGTGAAACCCGAAAGGACACTCATTTCTTTTTCCCCCATTCTCTTTATGTGACACGAAAGCGAAAAGTGAACGGTTCGGCAAAAGAAGGGCAACAGTGAAGATAAGTAATCCGATGGAACGGGACAACGGAAAGCCATCTTCCCCTTACCCCCCCGTACAAGTTACAGCGTCGCCTTGAAGAGCCTGTCCGATTCCAGGGCCGAAGGCAAAGCGCCACGGCTGTTCCATTTTACAGAGATTCTCAGAGCCCGCCGATGACGGGAAAATAATAGACCCTGACAGCGAACCGCGATGGACAAGAAGGAACGCCCGCGACGCCCGTCTAAAGAGGAAAGTTAACTTCACGAGAAAGAAAGAAAATAAAAGAGAAAGAAGTGTGATCGAAAAGAGGACACCGGTGACACAGTACACAGTGTGTGTTTTTCTTACATCCATTTTATATTAGGTATTAGAAGGTTCGATATACCACGGTAGACAACCAGGCGTCTTTCCTCGCGTACATTTATTTCACTTTTCTTTTTTTCAAAGGAGGGATCTTGTAAGGAAAAAGGTGGACGCGGACGTCATCTCGCAACTTAAAGAAACGATCGGGTGAAAGGTTTTTTTCGGGAGACGACATCAAAAACGATACGAGCGCCGAACGACAACGATACTACGGCGCTGCGAGAGAAGAAACACCGGAGCGACAGCACTTTGTCCGGCCAAATGGAATCTGCCGCAGTGAGTTCGTAAACTGAAGAAAGACGGCACAAGAAGAAAAGTTGCACACGGCTGACCATTCGCTTCACTGCGAAGCTCAGAGGAGGACTCCAGGGTATCTTAGAAACAATGGACCCCCCTCCCTTGAGTGAGGACAGGTTGTTGTGACCGGCGCCGGAGCTGAAGAGGGAGCGGCGCTCCTTTAATCTTCAAACCAAACCGAACGACCGGCTGCCTACTGTTAGGACCGGCGCCAGGTCTGACAGTGGATCGGCGTTCCTTTTGATGTTCCTTTTTAGTCGCCAAACGGGTTGGCGGCCTGTGTCCGCCATGTATTGTTCCCCCCTGGCCGGAGGGTGCGGCGTCTTGCCGCCACGACACCGTGAGCAGTTCGGGAGACCACAAGTGCAGCTTCTTCTTTGGAAGATGACGGCGGCGGCGGCGGCCGGAAATCGTCCCGCTAATTGAACGAGTCGTTCGGCGACCATTTGAAGCTTGTTTACGGCGGCCCTTTCGATGGATGCAGTCATCAACTTCAGACCCCTCGCCCAGCGACACCCCTTGACGAGGAGGAGCCACGTTCGTGCCACATGGCCGTGCAGTGACCACGCTTCAATTTTGAACGTTCACGTGGACGGTGCGTGCTCGTCACCCTCGCGGGTAATGTGTGATCCGTGGTTGGACGGTGCCCTCTGTACGCGGTCCCCGATCTAGGGATCTGGGGAGGACAGACCCTTTATAATGAGCCCCCACGGCTCATTCGGGGTGCTTTTTTTCGAGAAGAGAACCAGGCAGAACAGAGCAGAACCGAGCAGAACCATGTAGAACCAAGCACCATGGAGCGCTATGTTAGGAGTCATGTAGAGGCCTGCCACGTTTGAGGGCTCACCGTGTAGGGAGTTCGCAATGTATATATTGTAAATAAACCCTCTTCAAGTCTCTCTTCCTCCTGCCTCGACAACTTCATCCCGGACCTCCGGTGTCTGGAAACCCCGGTCGCAACAACTGGTTGGCAGCGGTGGGATACGAGTCTGCGACGGAGAGCGACATGTACCGGAGGCCAGCCGAAAGCCCTGGAACTCGGCGGGATCGAAGCAGCGTACCACCACCGCACGTAATGGGGTGAGTGCCTGGCTTTGTGCTTGAGATATATCGAGTCTTTTAGCCTAGATTCGTTAAAAGATAGATATAACCAACAACTGCCTGGCCACTGTGGTTGTTATCTCAGCACAAGGCAGCACTGGATGATTATCTGAGCAAGTACGCTAAAGCAGGAAAGCTTAGATGATTCAATAGGAACAAGTGGTAATGTTTCAAAATTTCTAAGGGTACGTTGCGGGTTAAATTTTAGGATGTTGTAAAAAGCAGGAGTGAAAAATTAACAAGAAAAAGTAGAGAGGGATGTTGGCCACGTAGTGCTACTTGGGTGCTTAAGCTTGTGGTCTCCGCTGTGAGATTTGCCAGGCTTCAATTTCTCTAGACCCAGAATTGAAACGCTGGTGGGTTTGTGTTTTGTCACAGCTGAGCCAAAGCAAAGTAGTCGCCATGGATCTTACGAGATTGACGAGAGAGAACCTGCTGAACCTGTGTTGGGATCTGGAGCTAGATTTTAATGATGATATGCCTGCTTCTAAACTCCGCGAAGTGATTCTCGAAAGCAATAGTGACAATGAGGAAATCGAGCACTTCGGGAATATGTACTTATTGGACCAGGAGGAGGAAGTACAAAAGGGCGCAAAGAAAGGAAAGATGGCGCCAGGAGGAATTGGAAGCTGAGCGCAGGCATGAAGAACATATAAAAAGGATGCAGGAATTAGATGAAGAGATAGAAAGGCTTAATTGTGAATTGGTGGCATTGCAGCAGAGTGGTCAATCCATAGATGTAGCGCACGAACGGTGCGATGTAGCGGCGGTGCCATTTAAGACCGAAGCGAGGGCTACAGGTCAGACATCTGTAGATGAAGTGCACGAACGGTGCGACGTAGCGGCGGTGCCGATTAAGGCCGAAGAGAGGGCTACAGGTCAGAAATTTGCAGATGTACCGCACGAACGGTGCGTTTCAGCAGCGGTGCCGTTTAGGGCCGAAGAGAGTGCTGCGGGTCTGATATCTGTAGATATAGCGGCGGTGCCGTTTGAGGCCAAAGAGAAGGCTAGTGCCTGTAAGGGAATGGAACAGGTTTTAACCCATTCTGAGGGAAAAGAGCTCGCGGTCACAGCAGGGTGTGAGGGTTCCGTGGTGGTGGAAACGAAGTTAAGATTAACAGAGTGTTCCATCGAACCTTGCAGCCCTGTAGACCATGTTGATGAGCGTCAGAGGCGGACGAAAGGCTCCAGGTTTGGCACCAAGGAATGTGCCAAACGGAGAAAGCGTCCGAAAAACAGAAGCGCGGCAAGGCTCGCGATCAGCGCGGCGCGTTTGACGAGGACCTTCAAACGGCGTGGCGGATTTGCGAGAAAAGGCCCGTTGTCTTCTCTGACTGGCTTAAATCGCATGCGTCTGAGCGGCCGGAGAGTAAGGAACAGAAGTGCGCAATCTACGCGGCCGCGGTCTAACGATGAACTGATAGGCAATCATCAGGACTGGGCGCGCGAGATGGCGGAGGAGCATATCGGTGATGAAGAACGTCAGAGTAGGACGAAAGGCTCCCAGGTCCGCACAAAGAAGCGTGCACAGGGGAGAAAGCGTCCGAAGGGCAACAAAAAGGCAAAGCTCGAGATGAGCACAACGCGTTTGAGTAAGGGTTTCAAACGGCGTGGTAAAATCGCGAGAAAAGTGCCGTTGTCATCTCTGACGGGTCTGGATCGTATGCGTCCGAACCGCCGGAAAAGAAAAGCGCATCGTACGCGGCAGTGTTTGAAGGATAGATTGCTAGGCAATTATCCAGACAGTCCGCGCGAAAAATCAGATGAGCATGTGGGTGCTGGTGAGCATCAGAGATGGGCGAAAGGCTCCGTAGACGGCACCAAGAGACGTGCAAAACGGAGAAAGCGCCGTAAAAAACAGGCAGGCAAAAATCGCGACGCGTTTGAGGAATGTATTCAAATGGCGGAGCGAAATTTCAAGAAAGTTGCCGTATCGCAAGCGTCCAAGCGGCCAGAGAACAAAGAAAAGAGAAGCGCATTGTGTGCGTAAGTGGTCGAGGGGCAAGAGACCCTTCCGTTGTTCTCGCGGTGCATTGGACGGGGTGCGGGGCAAAAGAGTCAGTGGTTTTCGAGGGGCAGGAAGCGACAGCAAGTCGGCTTCGAGGAACGTCGCGGGGTTCGGTAGCAGGGCGATTGACGCGTGTTGTAGACCCCGCTTCTCGAGAAAATCGTTCCGGGCGCGACCACCGCGAGTTCGACTCAGAGTTGTTGCGAACAGCTGTTAGCCTCTCGGAAAACGTCGACTCGGGACTGTTGAAAGGAACATTTTGTTTGTTTTTGTGATTTTGTAAATAACTCGTTTGTACTTTGTTTTTCGTTAGCGCTCTATCATTTTGGTAGCCTATATGCGTTGTATAGATCTATTGGAAGGATAGTGACACGCATTAGAGCGTACAGAATTAGGCGTTTGTCATCGGCACCGGAGTTGGTTTGTATGCGTCCGAGCCGCCGGACAAAAACGAAAAAAAAAAAAAGCACGTTGGGTAGAAAGGCAGACCCTTTCGTCGCTCTATCGACGGCATGTTTGATGGACTGCGGGAGTGCGAGGTACTCAGCGAGAGTAAGAACGCAGGTTGTCAGCGCAGAGCTTTGCGGGGGTCGGAGGCGAAGCGAAGGGGTTTTGCCATTGTTCCATTTCCCGTTCGCCTAGAAAGACCCACAGGACGCGACACCGCGCGTTAGTCCCAAAAAGGAGTAGACATCCGTGAGCTTTTGACGATGGTCATTAGTGGATTTATTTTGTTTTGAAATTTGCTTTTGACTGTTTAAGTTGTTTTGGATTTTAATGTGTTTTTTAAGAATCTCGTCTACCAAATAGTGTTTAGGTAACACATTTTTTGGTTTTGTTCATTTCTTGGGCGTTGTACGTTTAGCTAAGGTAAGCGTTGTGCGATTGCATAAACGACACGCATAGGAGCCTGCGTCATGGTAGATACGTGTAAATGAGCAGGAGCAACGTTATGAACTAATTATGACTGAGCGTAGAGACGCAAAGTTATTGCTTGCGAGATTTTTCAGGATTCATGCGAAACTTTTTTTGTTGTTCATTTAATGTTTTGTTCGCATGTGTCCGGTGTGTAAGAAAAGCTAGCTCGTGAGTTTATATGTATGCTTTGTGAAAGTGGCAACAGCAAGGGAACGGTTAGGTGGTATCTCCTCCAGGCAGGAGCACTGTGATGTGCGTTTGCGGATGTATAATAAAGAGGTTCCTAATGCAGGTGCAGCACGGCAGTTATGCTTTCGTCTTCTCAAGAGGAATTGACGACTGGCTTTGGCGGCACTAAATTTCGGGAACTAAAAGATAGCGTGAAGTAAAATGCTTCATTTTATGAGTATGATACCTGGTGGGTTACGGCGGATTACTCACGCAGGCACTCGGGTATGCCACGGTGAGCGCATCACTTGACAATTAGTTTTCTTGAAAGCAGTTTGATGGGAAGATTATTATCGGATCGGGATTAGGAGTTTTGGTGAAACCTCAGAGAAACATCCCGATTGCTGCTTTGTGTTTGGTAATACTGCTTAAGTAAGGTTGCTTTTGGATAATTTGTCGGACTCGACGTGTCTCAGTGCGGGCAGGGTGCTCTCCCGTGCCTGTGGTGGTGTGTATGAATGCTTTTCCCAGAGGGGAGCCACAAGGAACGAGAGGGAAAGAGTCCTTGGCTGAGCGTCATCAGCAGTGGCCTGGAAGACAGCACTACACAGCGACACTTCGAGCAACCTGTGCAGCTGGTCACCCTCAGGTCGCTTCTCCCGCCGGCGGACGAGCTGTTGTGACCGGCGCCGGAGCTGAAGAGGGAGCGGCGCTCCTTTAATCTTCAAACCAAACCGAACGACCGGCTGCCTACTGTTAGGACCGGCGCCAGGTCTGACAGTGGATCGGCGTTCCTTTTGATGTTCCTTTTTAGTCGCCAAACGGGTTGGCGGCCTGTGTCCGCCATGTATTGTTCCCCCCTGGCCGGAGGGTGCGGCGTCTTGCCGCCACGACACCGTGAGCAGTTCGGGAGACCACAAGTGCAGCTTCTTCTTTGGAAGATGACGGCGGCGGCGGCGGCCGGAAATCGTCCCGCTAATTGAACGAGTCGTTCGGCGACCATTTGAAGCTTGTTTACGGCGGCCCTTTCGATGGATGCAGTCATCAACTTCAGACCCCTCGCCCAGCGACACCCCTTGACGAGGAGGAGCCACGTTCGTGCCACATGGCCGTGCAGTGACCACGCTTCAATTTTGAACGTTCACGTGGACGGTGCGTGCTCGTCACCCTCGCGGGTAATGTGTGATCCGTGGTTGGACGGTGCCCTCTGTACGCGGTCCCCGATCTAGGGATCTGGGGAGGACAGACCCTTTATAATGAGCCCCCACGGCTCATTCGGGGTGCTTTTTTTCGAGAAGAGAACCAGGCAGAACAGAGCAGAACCGAGCAGAACCATGTAGAACCAAGCACCATGGAGCGCTATGTTAGGAGTCATGTAGAGGCCTGCCACGTTTGAGGGCTCACCGTGTAGGGAGTTCGCAATGTATATATTGTAAATAAACCCTCTTCAAGTCTCTCTTCCTCCTGCCTCGACAACTTCATCCCGGACCTCCGGTGTCTGGAAACCCCGGTCGCAACAAGGTGTACACTCGTGCACCAGAACACCAAAGCCTGGCGCATCGCATCGAAGAGAAAGTCTATACTTAATGACATTATACGGTACGGAATGCGCCTAGCGAGGCTAACGCGACTTTAACGTCGTTACGCATTTATGAATTCCGTGACTGTCCCTGTGCTCAGCAGCCGGTGTACTCGGCTTCTCCTGCGAACAACGCTGCGCGAAGCGAAAGTAACGCGCACAGCAACGATTCGGTCAACGACAAAGCAGTGAAGCACACTTTCCGCTGAGGCTGTCACGATAGCCTCATGTCCCTTAATACATTAGCTTAAATCGTGTAATACGAATTTCATGTCTATAAATTAGATGCGCTGACTGCTTCTTGTTAAATTATTTATTTTTCTGCAACCCCTAGGGATACGAAGTGGGGGAATAACGAGCGAATTCCGGACCCCCCCCCCCCCAAAAAAAAAAGGTTTTTTTCGGTGCAGGTGGAAAAATTTGCCAAAATATCTGTGGGGTAAAACGTATATAATTAGAGCTTAGGCAACGCCCAACGTTTAACATGAAACCAAAACGTCGCACATGGTACTAAAACACCAAACTATACGGCTGACTACTCGTCATTGACACCACATAACTCAGCTAGTCGTTCGGGTCTGGTCCTGTTGGGGGTGGTTCCTGATGTTTTGGTACCCGTTATTGTGCAGTTTTAGGGGCGAAGCTCCTTACGCCATGGGTCCTCCATCCTGTGTCGTCGTAGTAGTCAGTTGCATTGCATTGCGTCTCAATAAAAACGATGTCACAGAAAACCCACGGAGTTAGTGATGGTGATTGGGGCAAAGTATCCATCAATCTGTCCGTCTGTGCGTCAATCCATGCATTCATCCGTGCGTCCATCCATCTGTCCATCAATCTATTCGTCCGTTACCTACTTTATAAACAGCTGGTGTACCGTCGCTCTGCAGAAGCAAAGTGGAACAGTTCACAGCATCGGCAGCGATGTCCACGCATACTACAGTGAAACAAAGTTACTTTGTGTAACTCTGTTACTTCAGCGAATACTAACCCACTGGCCCACCTCGCGGTACTACTGCAATAGTTAATTCGACTGTGTAGCAAATCAACCAATACCTTCATCGTCGTAATTGCAAAAAGAAGAAAAACGAACCCCGCGCAATTGTTTCGCAAACAGGAACCGACACAATTACGCAACGAAGCCAGGCGCTCTTACAACTACCGAACGTCGGAGCCGAATAAACAATCTACCAGCGATGAAAAGAAAATGCAACCAGTGACGTATAGAAAAACCGAATGAGATATACGTGACGCTTCTCCCATCATCGCACGCAAGCACTCTGACCTGTCACGTTTGGAAAGCCCCGTTCCATCTCGCGTCGACACGCGGGGTCGCCGTGAGGGGGCGCCAGCTACCCACTCGACGCGGAACTCTTGCAGGAGGAAGGCGGGGGGTAGCAGAAAACGAAGTGCCTTCCCGACGCGGTTCGAAAATATAGCTCTATATATATAAGCGTACGAGCGCACGCAATACACGTAGTACGAGAGCTTCACGGGAGAGAGACTGTACGAACCCTGGACGCCCGATCCATCAGGGAGGCTCGGACGCTCTTTTCTATCCGCTGGAAGCAGAAGCTCGCCATCCCGCGCGATAACCTGTCTTTCTCCCACCTTCCGGATGCGGCTTCCAAAGAACGCGTTGCTGAAGCGGCGCTATCGCGGAGGAAAGTACGAGCAACAAGCGTATTTTTTTTCGGGAAACGTAAAGCGACGCTGTATATAGGTATATGAAGAAGCGAGAAGTCGGAGGGCAACGACTCCCTGAATTGTCGGACTGTGCTACAGTTAAGAAGTCGGCCTAATGAAACCCGGTTTTAGGAAGCTCCCGACCTGAAAAAGAAATTTCCATCCCACGACAGGTATGGTTAGAAAGTCCTTTCGGGTATTCCTGTTTGGTCGAGGTATGTAGATTGGGTTCAATGTTGTCATCTAACCGAGTTTACGAAGCGAACTTGATTACCTAACCCTTCTTAACGAACTTCTTCCTTAAATAAGAGTTGGAAAAAGCTTTTCCCCCCATTCCAGAAATACAACAGTTTCGAAAATCACGTTGAACATCATGGATTTTCCTGATGCGACATCTTTTTGTCAGTACTGATCCCCCCCCCCCCCCCCCGAAAGCTTTCTTCTGCACGCAAAGTGGTATTACCCCGCCGACGGGATTAAAAGCTTTGGAAGCTTTCTGCAATTCACGCGCTTTTTGCATTATCTCGGTTATCCGCACACCTCCTGCGAATTTCGACCTGTTATGCCAATGTATAAGCAACCGCGTGACTTCGAGTTCTATGGTGGTCCGATTGAAACAACAGCTTCCGGGTGCAAGTGCAACTGAGAGGATCTCCGACCCCGAACGCACTGCACCCACTGCGTCCTGTTATTCACGGAGTTGCTGCAAGTCCTTGACGGTGGTCCTTGAAATCGGCACCCCAAAGCTGTGTGAATATCTAACGCTCCAGCCGAAATCCCCGACTATTATTTCGGCACGCCGAGATTCGCTCTGCAGAAGCTCGACGGCACACGGCTAAGAATGATCCCGCATCGGGTGCCATATTCCCTTTCACTCCCATCCTCCCTTCCCTTCTCGCTATCTCTCTCTCCTCCCTTTTCAGCACGCCTTCCCACAAGCCAGCCCTCCAAGGCACTCCATCGGTTTAGACGTATGGTTATCCGGGCCGCATGGCACACACGTGATTCCCATCCCGGATTCCCGCCATGCTTGAACCATTTCCCTCAGAACCGCGGAAAAAAACAACAAAAAACCTTACGCTTTCCTTACGGCAAAAACGGAAGCAAAGGGGGGAGATTGGAGGACACCGAAACCCAATTTCATCCCCCAAGATAAAGCAGTGGCCTATAGGCATATACACGTCTTGAGCGTAGGAAAAAAAAAAACAACACAACACAAAGAAGGCCTTCCCTAGAGAGCCTTCAACGAATTTTTCGCCATCTCTCCCATTTCCTCACGTTTTCCTCACTGCAGATATATCCGGCTGTCGGGGAAAGAAGGTTTTCTTTTTCCCGAATCGGTGCGGACGGCCGAGGAATAAAACAACAATCCCCCTTTCCCCGTGTGAAGTATATCCGGTGGCTCACATCGCGGCGAGCCGAAGGAAGAAGGATAGCATTGCCGTACGGCATTTCTTCCCTATCGGCATACGACAACGAAAAAAAGATATCATCTATATGTGTATTCAAAGAGTACATACCTAAGAATTCAAGGAATGGAGGAAAGAATCGGGGACGAACTCGAAAAAGAGGAGCGAATAGAACCGAACGACGTACAGATTATGCGGAGACCCTATTCTTCCCCGCGGCTTTCTCGTTGTTGTTTTTTTTTTTTCAGTTCTCTGGTGCGTTTGTCACTGCAAGGATCCGACGTTCACTGGTTCTGGAAAGACCGTGCAACTATAAGGCAATCGAAATACAGGAAAGAACAAGGGAGTAAAAAAAGGACTGCGCCGAAAAAATAAATAAAATAGACTAAAAGGGAAAGAATTGGGGAAACGAATGAGTATTTAAAACAATAATTTATTCATTTAATCCTAACAATATCGGCTGGTGGACCAGCCTTCTTGGTCGAATATTCGGGGGTTTCGAGCCTTCCCTCCCCGTCTACGCCCATGCTAATGCTTGCCCCTGTCCGCCTTTCATTTGACTCCGACAGTAAGTGAAAAATCTTCGGCAGATCCCACGTACTTGGAAATTGACGTTATGCGAAGCATGTGGAGGGAGGTGACCGTGTTGCAATTTTTTATTGAGCCACACGTCATGAAATGACGCTAAATGTATGCATAAATGTTGCACACACAGACATATGTTGAAGAGTTGCAGATGTTTATATAACCAGTTGTTTGCACTTGCGCAACGATGTCAACTGGAACATGCGTATTAGCAACACCAGAAGCTGATATGAAGCGCTCATGCTGGCCCTGGACACTGCTACATAAATCAACTACAGCGCATGGCAACTAGCCACAATTGACGTTAACCCGACTCGACGGCTGGCTGTATCAAAGGAGTAAAAAGTATGTAATGTTTATAAAATTGGGTATGCAGTACTGCAACCTCTATATTGACGTTTCACGAAGATTAGCGTCGACTTGAAAAGTAGTACCGAGACCTGCCATAGCTTTGTGGTAAAATGCTTCATTGCCACGCAGAATACTTGGGTTCGATTCCAGCTGTGACGCTGATAGATAGATAGATAGATAGATAGATACGCTCTAAGTCGCCGAAGTTCGCTAAGAAATACTTCGCATTTAAAACACTTCCACAGCACGATGGTTAGTGTACAATAATTTCTGTAGACAGCTCTCGCCCACACCACGATATGTTTATAAGCATGGCGGGGGGGCTCAGGTAATTTTGACACTATGGTGTTCTTTAACGCGCACTGACATCACACAGTAAACGAGCCTCAAACGAAATACGACTACCACGGCCTGGATCGATTGATTGATATGTGAGGTTTAACGTCCCAAAACCACCATATGATTACGAGAGACGCCGCAGTGGAGGGCTCCGGAAATTCGGACCACCTGGGGTTCTTTACCGTGCACCCAAATCTGAGTACACGGGCATACAACATTTCCGCCTCCATCGGAAACAGCCTGGATCGAACCGGCGACTTTCGACGCTTGGTGGGAGTCGATGGGAGGTGCGACATTTATCCTGGCACTAGTACGCTGCCGCGATAAGTACGCAGGTTGTCCCACGTAAATTGTGCCGAAACATTGAAACATAAAGGTGCATCACATGCGAACTTAACGTAACACACACTATTGACAGCATCCTGTAGATACTGAAGTCTCTTTTTTTTTTGTCGTCCTAATGAATTCATTAGTTACATCTAAATACCAACAGCATGTTCTTCTACGTTTAATGACGCAGCACTTTCAAGAGTCCATAAAATAAATAATAGACCTCACAGTTTTACGTGGCCTACGACGTTCTAGAAACAGGGGGTGAACGCCGAGAAAGAAATCTTGCTCATAGGTTTTTTCTCGTTCGCATAAAACTTTCACGGCTCTTTGCACTTCGTGCACCGCGAACAAGTCCGCGCATTCCAAGGCTCGACAAATAGGAAGCGAGTTTCCAGGTTACCAGCCAGCAACCAAGCGAATCGAGTTTGAAAGAATTAGCGCATCCGTCGCTTCCCAGCCGAGCTGTACACTCTTTCGGCAAACAGGCAACGGTGGAACTAAGTGGGAGTTGAAAAAAAAAAAAACGAAACCTCCTTCCGAAGGCGACACTTGACAGGTCCGTTCGTTCTAAGACACTTTACGGGGGCGACACTCATCGTGGCGCCAAAAGTTGCCACTCTCAAACTCAAACACCCGTCTTGCACACACACACACAGGCACCGACTGTTAGTCTAAGAGAAGCGAGGTGTATACGCCTCCTTTTCTTCTCCGTGTAGTGCGTTATCCTTGAAGACGTTCCCGAGAACGTCTGAACACACCGGTAAACTTGAAGACTCGTTTGTTCTAAGTCAAAACGCACGCGAACACGGTTCAGCTATACGTTATACACATATATACACCGCGGTCGACTTCAAAAGCGGCTGCTTCTCCGCGCGCATACGCCAGAATTCAAGCACCGTGATGTCGTTGTTTCACGAACGAAGCTCACCGAAGGCGCGGTAGTAAAAATTAAGCGTTCACAGAGCTCAAGCCTCCCAGGCGGTGTTCGCCGAGTCGGCAGAGGGAACTTTTCGGGAAAATGTTTTTTCCCGGACCAGCTCGCAAACCGGGAAAGCGTTCGCAAAACGCGCGCTCGGGCGAGTTTACAAACGCTATACGTCCTATATAGCTCTGACTGCGTACACAGACTGCATGTGGCAAGGACTCCGTTTTACATTTACTTTTCTTCTACATGCTGCGACTTTTAACACGATATATATGCGCCGCAAAGAAGGCCCGAAATTTGATTAACGGCGAACTCTGTTCAGCATCGCGTCCCTTGCGACGCGCTCCTGCATGCATCTCCCTCGAAACGGTGTGTTCGTTTTCTCGAGAAGAAGTTGCGGATTCACCTCAAGCGCAGCCGACGTTCGTTTACGCACGTTCCTGCTTCAGATTGCAAACGATCGTGTCGAGACTGCCTCATCTTAACAGCGCGTCGCTTAACTGCCGATGACGAGTTCTTCACTCTGACCTTTTTTTTGTGTGTGTGATTGCTCATAAGGGTCTGGCTGAAAACACTTCGCCAGACATAATGAGGAACGAACTTTACATATACACACGACTATATAGGATACCTCTCTACACAATAATTCGCCAAATGCCTGGCATCATAATAAGACGTAATTATTACTTCGCGTACGATACACTGTGATCATACCCAGAAAATACGCAGATAAACCGCGAGAATATCCGTGCATTCTTAAGTATATAATACGAACACTCTTCTTCAGGGACAAACGTAGCAATGAAGCACGGCAACCTTAAGTGTATATGCGGCCGTGTCGTTTCTTGTTGGCGTGCCTTGTACGTTTGCGCTGTGACTATAGCCTCGTGGTTGTGAACAAAGTATGTCTATTAAAGCCTGTAATGTTTTCAGGTTAGGAGGGGGGGGGGGTGGAAGGAGTAAGGACAGGGAGGTTAGGCCTAACACGACACTTATATAGTGTCTGAAGATGGAGTGTTGCAATAACTACCGCGTACACATCGGCACCTCCGACGTACAGCAAGTTCTTCGGCGGTGCATAAAAAGGAAAAAAAATTAAAACAGAGAAGTTTACACTAGCGATCCAGAACTTAAGAGAAAAAAAGAACAGTAAAGCGAGTTGATCTTGCGGCCTTGACGTTCCTTCTTGGCTGATGCAATAGGTCTCTTCTTTTTTTTTTCCGCGGTTTTCGCGTACACAAACTAAAGTCGAACCACAGCAGATGACAGACCACGCGGGAATATTCAAACTCCCGCGCCAGAATCAACGCGCAAAGAAGGGCTGTGGCACCACCGGTAAAAGTACGGGCCTTTTGTCGCTCGTTCTCGCGCTCGCGCGGCGGGCAAACTAGGCGCGGCCGCTGCGCGGACTTTCTCCGTCAGTGGGACGCTGGTAGGGAAACGAGGTTTTTGCCTCAATCTTCGAGAGCGAAGCTCTCAAAAAAAAAAAAAAAAAACTTGGTCCAAGTCAGCCTTTTTGGAGCCCATAAGAGCTATGGCGACCAGAGTTACGCGCGCGTCTTCATCACCCGCATCCAATCATCGCACAAGTGGACCGGTTCGGCCGGTGACCGTCTTCAGGCCCTAAGGACCGTTCCACGCACTTGCCGCACAGCCGCAACGCACGTGCCGGGACCCCTACCGCACGCAAGCGGGGGATAAACAAGCCAATTAGCGATGCTGCGGAGGGTGAAAGAGTGTCGCCAATTGGCTCATTTGTCCCCCGATTGCGTGCGGCAAGGGTCCCGGCACGTGCGTTGCGGCTGTGCGGGAAGCGCGTGGAACGGCCCTAAGCGCGCAATGACACTGTACAGACATGACATTCATGGAATGACATCGTACAGTATTCGGGCCTCCAGCGTAACCCCTTCACTGAAATACAACCACCACGATCAAGCAACTCGTGACTTGCCTCACTCGCACGAGTATACAGCAGTCCAGCGATTAATTAGCCGCTGCGTTTTACGAAGCCAATGTCGTTATGCGGCTTAACGACGTTCACAATATGAAAATAACAGCGCGAGCAACTACGGTCACTTGATACTCCATTACACTGCGGAAACAGTCTATACGTCGGGCGCGCCAGTGATGTCCATTTACTATCACCGTCAAACAGGAACCTCCATGCGTGCTCGCACAACTCACAGTGCAGGAGGAGCTTCAGCTGATACTCTTCCGTGACATCGAAAGTGGTACTTACCTGCGAAAGAAACAGAAAGGAAAAAAAACACAATCAGCACACGACTTGCAATGAAAATTGCAAAGATTAAAACATAACAGAGGAGTAATCGTAGCGCAACACACCGATCCAAGAATATGAATCAATCGAATTACGTCAATAGTCGGATAAACAAGAACGGTCACGCCACAGTATATATATATATATATATATATATATATATATATATATATATATATATATATATATATATATATATATATATATATATATATAAGCCCCCTGTCCCACTTATGGAATCTTCCTGTCGGCCTTTTTTTTCATATACACACGTGTCACTATATACGGACGATTAGATGTGATATCTGGGGTTTAACGTCCCAAAACCACCATATGATTATGAGAGACGCCGTAGTGGAGGGCTCCGGAAATTTCGACCACCTGGGGTTCTTTAACGTGCACCCAAATCTGAGCACACGGGCCTACAACATTTCCGCCTCCATCGGAAATGCATACGAACGATTAGCGATGTCGCAAGTTCATCTAGGGCCAGACAACCTTCAAGCAAATCCATTTATTACAACTTCTTAAACGATACAATTTTATACCTATGGCGCCACCTAGGGGCCGCCAGGGGAAGCAAGACAAGCCGGAGCCAAAAGATTCGCGCCGAGTCACGCCCCGAAATTACGCAAGTCCCCCGAGTTCGTCTCGCTCTAAACTCCCGCGCGCACACACACGCACGAGCCCGGGATAAGCACGTATTACACGCGCACACACTTGCCCGACGCACGCGCAGAGGGCGCACGACTCGCTCGCGTCACGCACGGACGAAGCAAAGCGCGGGGTTGCACGACGCAGCGTGGCCACGGGGTTCTTCCGGAGCGGTTCAGCTCCCGTCTCGTTCGTCCAGCGCGACATCGATCGCGCCGGCGTTCATTAATTTGACGCGACAGCTCCCTCCTCTCCTCTTTCGCGTGTGCCTCGCACCGACACCCGCCCCTCACTTAGCGGCGTTCACTGTGCAGAACCCATCTCTGCCGTTTCTTTACTTCTTTTCACTTCTTCGGGTACCCAGCAGCTCAGCGGAGCGTTGAACTCGCAACGCCAACGTTGAAGTGAGACGTCACGGTGCAGCGTCTACGCGACGCTGCGGTGCGTTCGCCAAGTATCCATTACTGACACCCGCGAACGCTCCACAGTGCTCCTACACCGCTGAGAAAAAAAAAAATAAATCCGGTCGGAAAAACTGACGTTGTTTGGGGCGAAAGTCAAACATGTCTGATCTAACGCGAAGAGTGGCCGCTGGCGTGAAAGACGAGCAGTGAAAAAGGACGGCGCGACGGCGCCATGCCCCGACGTCGTCACGACGTCACCGGTCACCCCCAAACTTGCGGCGTGATCATTGCGTCACACAACGCTACGTGTCATGATGACGTCACCGCATGACGTCATCATTTGATGACGGGTACACCGATCCCGGAGGCAATGCCAAACAACGTTGCATGCAGAGAGCTTTTTTGGCAGGTGGTCAAGGGATGGATACAATAGATTTTTAAGAAACAAAGAAGGTTGCCTTACTGGAGTGCATAAGAGCCACGTGACGCTGTGTATCTAAACGCGAGAAGAACACTGAGCGTTGATTGGACGAAGGCGATTCCGCTTTTGTAATAGTGGAGGTTAACTCACTCTTTACAACAGCCTCAAGCTGACTCCGTGATCCGAAAGTTCTCACTCCGGCAAGACGGTGTAGTATAAGGAACGCCCACTAAGCAGCCATCTTGCTCAACGCAATGCGCATGATCGCGGTATACAGACTTCGCAGTCTCATTACAGAGACAGAGCGGGTACAAGTTCAGGCCTCGACACTCATTCACGGGTATTTGCTCGGCAGATTCCACTGTTGAGTAGTCAGCCTATTTTCACGATAAGGTAAAATATTCCCGCGTAAAGCGTAATGTGCTCGATACGCCGCACTCTATCTAGTCTTTATCGTTCTTGCCCGAATTAATTAGGTTTCTGGAAGGCATGATAAAAGAAGCGTTTCACCGACAGCGCGCCAAACCGACATCATTTCCAAAAAAAAAAAACACCAGCAGGCAGCGCGCGTAGGACACACGCAAACACACAAAAACGCACGCACGCACACACATGAGAACACATAGATGACGATGGCACGGCTAACACTTCCAATGAGACTGCTTTAAGCGATACATGGTAAAATATACACCAACATGGCCACCGGAGTTAAATGTAGGTGTTTGTTTTCAGAGCTCTTTCATCCCTACAAGGGGTCGCTTCCGGCAGAACAGTGACGCGTCCTTCCTTAATTTCACATGCATGCGAATACGCACTCCAGTGCAAACGCATATCTTTGCATCGGAAGCGACTCCCAACTCCAGTGGGTGAAAGCTGGCGCGCAAGTTCTCGAAAGATCCGGATCGGATGACGCAGGGGGCACTGTCCGGCTTCGCGGCGTTGTTAGCGTGAAAGAGAGACCGTCGACGTGCGTCGACGCCGGGGGAGGGCGCGGCGCGCGACAACCCGAAGCTATCCCCTGGACAGCGTCTCCCCCTCCCCTCTTTCGTTCTCGGCATGCGTGGCTATGCGCGTGCCCCTGGACAAATGAGCCAGCGCGGACGAATCACTCGGCGTTCCTTCGTCCCGCGGGACGAATTAGGGAATCGCCTTTTCCCCTTCTACCCCACACACACGCACCAAGGCTCCCTACTGTCCCTATCCCGCTCCTTTCGTCAACTGTGCGCGTGCACGCTGCTGCGGCGCATGTACACAACACTGTCACAGGAGAGGCGCCCCACGTCCAGCGAGAGCGTCGACAGCTCACTCAGCTCGCCGTGATGGGAGAGGGGGATGATTTGGATGGGTACCGCGGGGAATGCCGGGGCGTTACACTCGAGTGACGCAGCCGGAATGCGATTAGTAAATGGCCGAACGCGTGGGCGTCAGATTAGTACGCGCGTGAACGCGTGCACTTGAGCATGTCAAAGCTTCCTACTCAACCGTGCTTGGACGAATTCCCAAAGCCTTCAGCACGTCACTTGTCCAACAAAGCCATGCGAATAATGGGTGATATGTTTGAACCTATTTGTCCAAGAAGTGCGTTCAAGGTGCGTTCAAGTTGATAACGGCATTATAAAACGGTCAGATTAATTAATGCGCCATAACAAAAAAAAAACAAAAAAAAACAGAGTAGCTCGGCAGGCTCATGGGGGTAACGGTTGACGCACTTGGCACGGCTCGTGCGTGAACTAATTAATAATAGTGAACTTATATTGCGTGCAGGTGGGACTAGGCATGTTTCAATAATTTATTGAACACCACGGCGAGTTTAATTAAGTTGTAACGTCTCAACGAACGTCCACAAATCCGTTCTTCTAAAGATGGGTCAGCGTGAGAGTTAAGCAGCGTGGCACACCAAACATGGTGGTCCAAAACTAGAGCGGTAGCAAGGTACCAGCGCAGAAGAGAGATGACATACATGAGCGACCTTCGCCCGAGGAACCGCGTTTCGGTTTGGTCCCCTCATCGATATTTTACAGTCCGAACTGTGAACGCGACCGAGTGTGCGAAACACCGGAGCATACATTTGACGATTACTACTTTACGTGCCGCAACCAAAAACGCTCGCTTCAACGATAGCAGGAAAAGGTGTGGCAACGATCAGTGAACGTGGCATTTTATCAGCAATGTGTGTTCGGACAAGATCGAAAATTGCTATAAGGGCTGTGGTAAGCCTGGACATCAGACTCTAGCGAAGCCACAGTGTTGCGTCGTTATTGTATATACGCATAACTTGTTTCTGTCTCTATCATCCCCATTCATCCCTTTTTTCCTTTTCCTCTTCCCCTTTGAGGAGTAGCAGGTCAGATTGATCTACCTCAGTCCGACCTCTCTGCCTTCTAATAAATCAAATCTCTCTACGTTCTCCGTCGAATTTAGAACGTTCTTACTAGTAACGCTCAATGTTCATGTGGGTACTGCACTGCGTGCAGGATGATGCTCCCCACTGCACAAAGGCTGATGCTCCCTGACGTCACTGCCAGTGGAGTGCGTTATCAGGAGTCGAGCATGCTTGCAACGACCCAGAAGGGATTACGACGGCAACCAAGGAACCTTCGTTGAAAAGGTTCACCGTGGCTGCCTCTCGTCACACAAATGACAAAAACACAAAATTGCATTGCTCCAGTGACCCCCCCTCTCCCTCCAATGAACTGTGAATGGGCATGAGTGCGATTTCCGGGGGTATAGCTAGCTCCAATGTAGGGCTTCATCCGCGCGATTATAACGCTGCCACTCCGACGACAAGGACGAAATAACCGCGCGGTAAAAAGAACGAAATAAAAGTGAACAACAAAGAGAAACACAAAAACTAACATCCCCGTCTCGGACGTGACAGAACTCAAGGGGCCCTGTGTCACGACCTCCGAGATCATATCCACGGAAGCTTCCGCTATTACGCAAATCACGGAAGCCGTACGTAAGCGGCACTCGGGGGCTACAAGTACTCGGGATATGAGTCGGTAGACAGGCCTTCTATTCGCAGATTGGCGCACCAGCGCGGGCGTGTGCCTTTCGGACAGAGAAACAACCTCGCTCTCTTCTTACTCGGTGACTGAGGAGGCGAAAAAAAGAAGCGAAGAAAAAAAAAATGACAACAGTGTGTTTCCTTGAGTAACAAAACGAGAAAAAACAAACAAACAGTGCGTCTAAACATGATCGAGGCGAGCAGACAGGCGATCGAGTGTCTAGGCGGAAGCGCAACAACATTCGATTGTCGGTTGCGCCAGACTCCGACGTAACCCCCCCCCCTCCCCCCTCCTTCTAGTCGCCTCCATTTCACTGCCAGCAACCCACAACTGCTGCTTTTTTCTGCGCTTCTGGGGACGCGAAATTACCGCTAATCCCCCGTGCACGCAAACATCTCCCCTCCCCCCTCCCCCAGGCTTTGATAGCCTTCACGGTCGCCCCGTGGCCCTCTTTTTTCACGAATAATGGCGATGGTGGCCGTCGTATAATAGCGGGTTTTGTCGAAATGACCCTCGCGGAGACTATAGGTATTTCCCGCTGCTTCCATTTTGTGCTAGGTCGGCCCCCCCTCGCTTGGCGAGCCGCCACTCGCTCCTCCTCGGCTTCCGTACGAACGAGCGAGCAGAGGCGAAGCCCTTTCTCGGCAATCCGATCGTCGTCGCACTGTTTGTTCTTGTCTTTTTCCTGGTTGTTGCCGTTCTTGGTCACAGTAGCAAGCGCGCTTCCCGTCTATCTATCACTGGAGCCACCGACCGCCGCCGATGGCACGGTCCACTTCCGGTCACTTTTCGTTCGGCCAGCCGCCGCGCTAGCAGCTGGTGGGTGACGCACAATCCAGCTATAGCGTCATAATGCATGGATGGCACCGATTCCCTACACGCTGGTTGCGCGCTCGTTCGACGCGCCGATTGACACGGACAATTTCAGAACGAACGAACTTGGACATACAGATCAGAGAGCGCCGTTCCGGTTTCAGTCGCGCTAGCAAATGACGCGTTGGTGCTCGGCTGCTGAACCCGCGGATGTCGCAAGTTGGATCCCCGTCACGACGATCCCTTTTCAATGGAGGCGAAATACAAGAAGCCCGAGCACTGTGCGATCGATGTCAGGAGAAGTTAAATAGCGCCGGATCATCGAAAGACCTCCACTACGGCGTATACATTTAATCATGAAAGTAGATAGTGAGGATTCCCGTGTTTTCTATCGCTCATAAACATATCCTGATATCGACGCGTGAAACCCCAGAACTTACTATTACTATGCAAAAGACCTACAGCTTTTCGCCACGTTCCATCTGAATGGTGGCGCTTCACAAGGAAATCGCACCTGACTCCCCTCTGAACACTACGGCCCAAACAACGAAACGTTCCTTTCCTTTGACCGCGTCCTTTCCTTACGTGAGGCTTCCTTACAACCAAGTACCGACGGAGGAAGCAAGCGTACTCTGAAAGCTCCCTTAACCCGTCCTCGCGGGAGGAATGGTTGCCGCGCTCCTGCGTTCGAGATTATCGAATATAAGCTTTGCTCACAAGCGTTTATTCTGTAAAAAAAAAAAGTTGGGTCACCACATCACTTCCAAATTGAAGTGTTAATATAGAGACGCGTGTACGCTTTCTTCCAACTACGATTACTGAATGTGAAAAGCCACTGTAGTCGAGCGCAAAACGTGGTGCATTTTAGCAACACTGAAACGCCCCACGGAGGAAGGAAAAAGGTTTCCTTTCCTTCCTCCGTGGTGCACTGCACGCACGCTCGCCGCTCGTGTTTCCCCACAGGGGTGGGGTGAGAGGGTTGCCTCTAAAACGAAAACATCACGTGGGCTAGCTGTGAGGCGAAGCGCTCGTTCAGGGCAAAGAGCGGACCTAAGGGCGCACGACGGTAGCCCCAAAGCAACCTTAAGCTGAGAAAGCGCCAAGGAAGCCTTCACCGAGGGCTCCTCAGTGAGGAAGAGAGTGACATAAGGCGGCCTCACAAAAATGAAGGCTTCCTTACTGAGGAAAGGAACGTTTCGTTGTTTGGCCCTATGTGTCTGTACCTATATCCAGGATACCTTGCCCCGCAAGAAATTTTTCGCAGGCAATTTTTTTGTTGTTGAGAAAGAAATCCGAACAAGGCGGAAACGAAGTAGCACTGACATATCGGTTCTTTGTCTTCCAATTACCTGGCATCTAGGCAAAAAAACTATAAAAATGTAACTAACACGACTAAGTTAAATTAGTCAACAACAGTCCGTACAATCACGGAGTTCTCTTATATGGGAATATGGCGAGAAAGTACCAAACCAGAGAATCAAAAATAAAGTCGATAATAAAATATCTAAACAGTGCGGTGCACGAAAGCGCCAGTCCAACGCGTACGTCCGCGTGCCTTTTCAAGACAACGTGCTGATGCACACCAAATGAAAGAACACAGTCCCAGAATAACGGGCAACACCGGGTACGAAACGGGGTCACAGAGGATGGCTTCAATACGACGAGCACCAGATCGGAGGCGCTACATGGCCAACATACAAATCTAGAATAGGTGGTGGTTAGAAGAGGAAGAAGGCGCCTAATTTCTGCAGCCCGGTAGGGAGCACGGCACAGCGTGAGTATCTAAATACTCCAGGGAACAAGCAGATAAGAAAGAATGGGTAGTTGGTGAAGAAACAGACAACAAAAAAGAAAGAAAGGAGGGCATCGCCGATGCGAGACAAAGATGGGGAAGAGGGGGCTCAGTGTAAGATGGAGAGGGGGGGGGGACGAGAAACGTCCCGTAGTCGTGGGGGCCCCCGGTCGAAAGAAGAATGGGTCGCGCGGTGCTTCTTCACGCCTGCTAATCACAGGGTAGGACTCGCTTATCCGGTCAGCTGCTCTCTCCCTTGCTCCGGCGGCCGGCAGCGCTGGTGGTACTGCTGCGGCACCGCAGGAGACCAGAGAGAACGAGAGAGTATGAGGAGGGGGTGAAAACAAAACAAAACCGAAAAGGCGCCGCCACTGACCAACGTGGCGCTGCGTTGACCGAGAAGCTCGGGGCTCTCCTCGGCCGGACAGCTCGCCGGCAACGAGGACCGGCCTCGTCTTCCTTCGGAAGGAACAAGCGTCCCTTCATTGCCGCGCGTTAATGGCCGGAGACGGAGTTGGGTGCATCATTGCGAAATCGTTGACCGACATTTAACACGGAACAGGATTTAAAAAAAAAAGAACGTTGTAAATAGGACAGACGCGTCCCTTCGTATTCGGTGACGCTCAACAACTTCGCAATCATGCAACCAACTCCATGGCCCCGCAGACAGCGCTTCTGGATGCATCAACGCAGACATAACAGAAAAACTGAGCTATTGGGTAGGGATTCTCGTTAAAAGATTCATTGTTAGGAATTAATGCTAAATGTTGCTAGTCGGGGTTCGTGTTGTCATATTGTGCCGCGAAACTAGTGTGGACGCCATGTTTTTTAACACGCGCCATCGCTAGAATTCACTGCAACATTGCTGCGGAAGCTGTCAGCGCTTCTTCTGCAATGTTGATTGAGAAAAGCACGCACTACTTCGCCCTAGAGGCAGTTCAAATATTTAAAAAAAAAGGGGGGGGGGGAGTGAATGGCGTTGCTAGAAATGCGTGATTCAACTGTCGACTCGAATTAGACGGGACGATGACGTGGCAAACACACGAAGCTTTGAACTCTGATAGGCAGAGCCGATTGACAGACTCTTGTCAGTAGCTTCCGTTGCGGCGACATTGTGGAGTAATGACATTCGCGCCGAGGCGAGAGGAGAGTAGTACTACGGTGCGGCTTGTGTGCATGGGCGGCGAGTGCTGGTGTGGAGAGCAGGGCGCAAATGCCCCTATTGCAAACCCGGCCGTCTCTGAAGCACCTGTACAAAGTAGCACGAAGCGCTACAAGAGTCACTCTTCAACCTTGTCACAGAACGAGCGCTAAAAAAGAGCGCGCCGCCAAATCCTTGCAACAACGGGCGGCAGAAACGCGGCGAGGTAAAAAGAAAAAAAAAAAAGAAAGCAAACATCCAAGGCTCCCGGGCGCGCGCTCTCCCCGCAGAAGCACGGCTTCGCAGACGAACCTCCTCACCCCACATCGGCGGCCTAGCAAAGCCGCGATCTTTCTAGAACGAAGGAGGCGGAGTCAGACCGACTGAATCATGCTCCGGAGAGGGCAGTCGAACCGTCTCGAGCCTCTCCCCAGCCTTCGCTGCGCGTCGCGCCGACGAAATGAGAGAACGTTCCGGAAAGTGGCGCGGAACGTATTTAATCGAGCAGCCGAGACGAGAAAGCAGGAGGTGACGGAAGTTAACGCCGGAGCGCGTAGGAATTCCGCCGTGGAGTCGGCGAAGTGTTGGTCCGTAGGGACGGCTCGAGCTACAGGCAAGAGCGTGGGTTTACCGCTATCGAGCGAAGACGCGGGCAACAGCTGCGTGTGTGAAGCCGACGGATTTCCGGCGAAGAAGTTTGAAGCTTGGAGAGTGGCCTATTGAAGACGGGAGTTTTCCTGGAAGAGAAACTCCGGCGAGGTTTCCTGGAAGAGAAACTTCGAGAGCTGCGGAACGACAACAACGCTGGACTTTGAGTGAGTGATTCTCGGACGAGTATCATTCAGACTTTTGTTCCAAGGACTTTGGACTGAATAGGTTTTCTATCGCTTTAGTCCTTAAGTGTCTTGGTTGTTCAATGCATGTGACTGCATTGTAGTGCGTATTGTTGTCCGTGTCCGTTGTTTCAAGTGTGGCTGATTGTGTTGTGTAGTACGTTGATTGATTGGTTTGATTGGTGTCATATTGTATGCAACTATTGTGGAGTGTGCATTCTTATGTATTGTTTTCCGATCTGCCAGTATTGAGAATATAATTTGTTTGTTTATCAACTCTCGGCTCTGACTTGTTCTTTGGGCCACGGCCGGCGTCCGCTGGCGCACCAAAAAGGACCACTTCAAAATTGTCCACGCTTTCGTGGTGCGGTTCGGGGGGGGGCCGATACTTCGGCTCTTGGAATTAGCCCGGCGATTGCCTCCCTAATAAACGGGACAGGGGTGTGACAAACCTCTACATGCTTCGTTGCTTGATAGCCGGAGATCGCAGACGTGCGGACAGACGTTCTGCACGTTGTTGCTAAGCCCCTATCCCAACCCCCCCTTTTTTTTTCTTTTCGTACTCCCTTGCCAATGACGCCGAGACGGGCTACGTTAAGGGCTGGAGAAGACAACCACACCTTCTCGTTTCCTAACAATTACGAATCACACAACGTCGCACGATTTGTAATTAACGTCTAACGCGCACGCTAAGAGTACAACTAAGGTCCCTAGATGAAACATGTTTCATCTAGGGACCTTAAGTACAACGACAGACGGGCGCCATCTGGCAACCGTCTCGCTACGGATGCAGACACACACCTAGTCCAGCAACGCTTGCATGCACAGTTCGCGTCGGCGAAGCTGGTATGTCGTTGGCGCTTCTCGTAGCAACACCTCACGCTGGTTACACTGCGCCAGTAAAAGCAGAAGAAACCGGCTCGAATAACTAACAGGATCTACTAATTATAGCGCTCGTCTAAGACGACTCCGGGGCGGAATCACAACGTTTTATGTTCCTTCTCGGCCGATAGTTTACCCTCACCTGGACTACTCCGAACGTTTTCTGCTGCTAACGTGCTTCTACGTGGCCTCTGTGATTAGGCCCACCTTTAACCGAGCGACGACGTCATTTGATGACGCCATGATGAAACGCAGGTTATGCAACGTCATAGCGAGTCATGATGAAGCCGCAAATTATGGCACGTGACGTCATCATGAAACACGATTTAGGTTGACGTCATGTGTCATAATTTGCGACGTCTTCATGACTTCGCTATGACGTCTCATCATGAAGTCAGGGTGTCATAATCAACGTCATCACGACTTCACTATGACGTCGCATAGCGTGACGTCTCATCATGGCGTCAACACACGATGTTTCATGACGACGTGGTGTTTAGATTATGGCGATAAGTGACGTCACATCACTCGTTCAAGTTGACGCCGACGCCACCGACGGTAAATTTTAGCCCCCGATGACGCATCTAAGGCTTGCTTGCGCCCGTCCGCAGTTCTCTTGCACAAAGTGCACGGAACTCGCTCGTCGGAGGCCGTGAGCGGACGAAGGAAAGACTGACCGGCAGCAGCATGCAAGCAGTCGAGTGTGCGGCGACCGTCCGCTTCTTCGAATGCGAACGGAGGAAGCCGTCAAAGAGAGTGGGGGGGGGGGGGGGAACGTTCCAAGCTCGCAATGGCGATAGGGAGGGGCCCGCGAGCGGTCGGAAAGAAAAATCATTAGCGGACCGTGGGGGGAGAATGTCCAGCGAGCGCTCTCTCCTGAGAACGAGCAACGGGGAGGGAATCATTTGCGAAGACAACCCAACGAAGCGAGCAGGGACGGAACGCTCCAAGCTGCCGCGCTGGCGGCGAAAGGTACGGAAGCGCCACCGCGCAGCAAAACAACACGTGCGCGATAGAAAAGAAAAAAGCGTTCGGACGGACGAACCACTAGCTCCTGTTTGCCGGCTGATGCGGCCGCAAGAAATTATGTTTTTTGGATCCCGACGTTGAAACTATGTACTTGCAAACAATGGCCTTCGCTACTGCTACGCAGGCGAAGATACGCAAGGCCTGCACGACGTTGCCTTAAGGCTAAAGCCTGTGATGCCTCCAAAAACGCGAAAAGTTGACCATCAACGTCATCGGCGTCCGTATAGACGTGATGAATAAGATCACGTGATCGCACACCCTATGACGTAATCACACGATATCTTCGCTTGGTGAAAGGTGAGCCGATCATGCAGTGTAAGCCCATGTTGGGTGCACAGTAATATGCAAGCAACACTGTTTTTAGCACTAATTGGCGTTGGCTCAAATCGTGATGTATGTTCGAGGCATGAATTAAGAAAGGGTGAGTGTTGGCCATGGTGCTCGATGACGTCGGTTATACGGGGCTGAATGATTTATCGTCTTCGTTAACTTTCGTTATCCGCTGTTAGAGCAACAACCTTTTCTTCATTTATATTTATTCGAATCACTATATCGTTAACCCCGATTTTTTTTAAACATCGTCAAGATAGCTGGCAAGGAGCTTTGCCTGCACCGATCATAATGCGCTGGTATAACACCACGCAATCCGCATTTTTTTCCTCTTTCACTTATCTGTACACTGCAGTTTGCCGAGCCGTTTTCGTAGGGAGGGGGGACAAGCTTTGCAGGCCGATGTGGGACAGCTGGGCTAGCCTGGACAACAGCCTCCGAAATCATCGGAGACCCTACCACAGCGTTTCGCGATTTCCCCGCCAGGCGAAGTGCTCACGCGACGTGGCACCGCGAGAAAGGCGAATCGCGCCACATTCCAACGCGCGTAACAACAGGTGGCGCCAGAGGCGCCAAGCAGACGTCAAGACACTTCAAAGCAAACGAGATACGACGGGTGGACAGGTATACAGTCGAGACGGAGCAATGATACGCGTACGGCATGCCGCAGCTTTCGCGCGAAGAATACGGCGACCGACAAAAGACACGAGAACCACGCGTGAGCACAAAACATACATCCGCTTCTCGCGCGCAGTTTCATGCGATGCTGTTATGACACGGCCATTGTCAGGCAAGCACGCAAAGCCGGCTGCGGCCCCGGGCGCAATTTTCCTAAGCCAACATACAACACACATACAGTCACTGTTCCGCTCCTTTTCAGAAGGGACTCGAAAGACTCTCTCGACGCGTCAAACGCGATCGGCAAGATTTATCGTTTCGCCAAGGGCGGCGGCGACTTGTCCGCCCGATATAAAGCAGAGCCACGACGAAGCGACGCCGAAAATGCCCTCTCTCTTTCGGTAGCGACGTAACACGCGCGCGACGGGGGCAGCACGATTAAAATCCATCAATCTCGGTCTGGCCGAGAGTGCGACAAGCAAGTCATTTCTCCCGAGCGGATAGCGAAAACAAGTACACCGGTAGAAAAAAGAAAGACAATTAGACTGAGAAACTCGTGCAGACGCAGCTATAGAGCGTTACAATACTCCAGGCGCAGGCGGTCCGGCCGGGTCCCGCTTTTCTTCGCTCCACTAATTTTGAGGCCACGAAATCCCCGCGCCGTTTCAGCTGGTATAGGTGGTGGTGGTAGTGGTCAGAAGAGGAAAAAAGGCACTTAATTTCAGCAGCCTGGTAGGGACTAAAGGAGATCATGTCCGAAAGAAGGCTCAAGCGTTTTCAAAACGGATAAGGAAAAACAAGTCCACATGGACCCTTACGATTTAACCTAAGACTCGTCGAATGCGAGAGCTATCTAGTTTTTCATCCGAGTCTACTCAAGATTCCCTCTATTTTATTAATGTCAGCCAGATCTGCCCGATCCAGCTGTTCAGCACCCTCTCCTCAAGCCCTTTCCTGCTCTCGCCCATCGCCTAGCATTCGTGTGTTCTTTGCGGTCAAGGGAGAGAGAGAACCCCTCATGCAGCGCCTCACGACGGAAATCATGCGTAGTAATTTTTTTTGTTCCGTAGTGTAGAGTTCCGTGGGGTGGCATCTTGCATTTATCGTGTTCACAGTGTTGGCGGTCGCGCTGGCTCTGTAAAATATACGGTGTTTTAAAGATTGCGTGCCATCGTTCGTGGCGTTATGCGGGCAACCAATGGGGAAGAGTCAGTGTATAGCGCTACGGCATGCGTAGAGCAGGCATGCGCTGCGCTGTGATGCGGCGGTGGCATAGCTCCGAAACATAAAGAAGCAGCCCCAACGAACAAATCTGACAGACGTGTGGCATTGGAGTGGGAAACCCGTCTCTTTCCTATCCGGGACGAGGGAAAGCACTCGGATGCACGTGTGACGCAAGCAGCGCTACCCACCATGCAGCGTCACATCACGACCACTCGGTGGACTATAAAGGCGGACCGACGGCTCCCATTGGGAAGCCCGCGTTTGCACAGGCATTGAAAGAAATAAAGGATATGTTTGTCAATTCAACCAATGTCCCCACGCCTCAACCCGCCACGAAAGCGTTCTCCACTGCAACCTAAGCGACACCTAAGCGATGACGTCCCCATGTCCCAAGATTCCGCGATGTGTAAAACTATATTGTAAACGCCATTGAAGATGACGAAGATGATAATTTTATGTCGTGTATAGGTTGGTGCGACTTTTTTATGCCGACCACGGACACAGGTTCGCTTGTGCACCACGTGACTTTTGACCAACTTCTTCATATATATATATATATATATATATATATATATATATATATATATATATATATATATATATATATATATATATATATATTCGTTGATGTTGACGACGACGACACAAGGTCTCGTAATGTACCGTCAGCTCTCGTAGAGCCTCTCGAAAATTTCTTGACTTATTGTACATGTGGGTCTTTCACCTTAAAACTCACCTATAAAGAGGACTCAAGAGCGAAAGCCATTCCACGTGGTTATCTATACCATGCGCGTTTCCGATATTTCTAACACTAACACCAGCTACACTAATTAACTCAGCACTAATCTACCATGCTTGAATAAAGTTTAAATAATGAAGTGACTATATTAACCTTCTGCAATAAACTCAGTCGCACCGGAGTTTATTTGTTATTCATGTGCTTTTTTTGTATACATCAGCCCGGATTTTCGCTTCGTGTCTCTTCTCACGAAGCATTTAAGCCTTTCGCCTTAATAATTTCAAACTCTGATCTAGTAAAGTTATATCAGACGTGCTAAAACCACGATCATATTACAATAACCCGCTCAGGCATCACAGATATATTTTAGAGCGTCTGCGGTAGGGCCTACGTTTCCCTAATGCCAAAAAAAAAGTTACGTCATAATTTGGGGCAGCCAGAGACGAGAATCTAATTCGGAAAATAGAATGATGATCATGAAGACGGTCCTGTCATTACTGGCACCCGTCCACTCGGGCGCATCGGATGATCACATCGAGCCCAAACAGACGACGTCCACTTTTGTTTTCTGTATTATTAACTAAACTATTATCGCTAAACTAATGAGTAGAGCGTTCTCAGATAACGATCTTCCGGCCTAACTAGATGTATTCTTTCTAGTTCAGTTTTTTTTCTTTCTAATCACGGCAGCTCGGCAGATTGCATGTCTTCCACAAAATAACGAGACTCTCAGCTAGGAGAAGATGAAAAAACGCGAAAAGGTATCCGCTACTCGTTTTTATGGATTCCCCAAAATGCGGAAGAAAGTAAGAAGAAAAAAAAAAGACGCAGACCATGCAGAGCGCGAACGTTAAACGCAATTATTTGGTGCCCCAAGCTGTCACATTTTTACGGGCGGTATCGATTTCATAGTCGATTTTTTTTTTCGAGCGACATACATTTTTTTTTTTTCGAGCGACATACATTTCATCTCGACAGCTTGGAAATCACGCTTGGACAACCACTTTTTTTTCTTTTACAACCTCCTCACACTATTTCCTTTTTATATCCATGTGACGTCATTTTTTTATTGCGAGGGAATTTCTGGGAGTTATACACTGGTGTTTCAGAAGCCTGTTTATTGTTTCTCCCAAGGAATGCAGTTTCACAGCTAAAGCTCTAAAAATAATTCACTACCGAACTATAGTGAGACAGAAAAGGCATCGCGTAAGGAATATAAAAGACAAAACATAAGCTCTAAGATAATGTAATTTCGGCGAAAAAACTTCATCGGTAAGCCATTACCTACTATTTGGAAAGGTTGGTAACACTATCCTAGTGCTGGTGTAATGCGTCCAACTGTCACACACATGGAAGCAATACACCAGCACTAGCCAACGCAGGTCAGGAAAATATAGTGGAACATGGAAAATATCGTATGAAGATGGGTAACGACAGCAAATGAATGTCAACGTCAAGCTATTGAAAGAAAATCGTACCAGAAAGCGGTGAAAAGCTTTTTAAAGTGGTTGGTAACGTGGCCCTAAAACCACTGGTGTACTGCGTCCGGCAGCACTGCCCGTAGACGCATTACACCCGCAGTACACCGGCACTGCCTGATGCAGGTAACCTGTTCGTTAATGTCAGCCAGTCAGTGTAACTGCATAGTAATAAACAAGTTCCTTCTATTCGGACGTCCTCACACTATCTCACAGTGAAGCTCGCCATGGACTAAAGAATTTTTTTGACTAAGAAAAGGGCGACAGCTCACGAAGGGAAGCCTAAACGAAAACTCGAGAGCTCAGACATAAAACACGAGGGCTAATTCAGACTGACGAGGTTTGAATATATATGAAACAAATAGAAAGGTAGTGGATATCAAAGTGCACATTTAATAAATGCGCATTACTTCTATAGTGTACACCGGCAACGAAAACTGAAATACTGTAACTGAGATATACTTCCTCGCGTTTATCAATACGGAATATAAAGCACCAACAACAGCGTGAAACTATGAAAAATAAACAAAACTCTCAAAAATACTACGAAGGATGCTACGATGGTATCAGCACTACTGCAATTTTATGCTCAACTTCAGCGAAGTAATGTCATCGCATTTATCAAACTCAGACCATACATTAATTTAGTAAACACGCCGATTCGAAATTAGTGTTTTGGGCAAACATACAAATGTCGAGACAAAGAAGCTATAGAGAGTCCCTCCAGCGCGACTATAGGTACAACGAAGCAGATGTAAAGATGCGCACATAATTTCCTCCGGAAAGGATCCTATACGAGAGATGTTTAATTAAAAGTCGGTACGCGCATCCACTGTCCTTCGACCTGAACAATGTTTATATTCCTTTGTATTTAACGTTTTTCATTACTTCCCTTTTCGCTCCTCGCTTAATTCCTGGCCGAGTATATGCCTTGCGGTCACCGCCTGCGTTTCCATCGGGTTAAAAATGAAAATGCGAAAAAAGTAACAAATAAACAAAGACGACCGAGAACTCCAGTTGCAGGTCGGGGAAAATAAACAGGGCATTCCATGGAGATGAACGCGTCGACTCGCTGTCGTTCAGCGAAGCAACAGAAAGAAAAACAACTTCGCAAAACGGAGGACGAAAATATGACGACTGCTGTAGTACGGGGAAATATCAAATCAAGAAAGAACGGGAACGAATCTGCGAAGAACGGGAAATTAATAAGGAAATTAATACTCGCTGACCGGAAGGAAAACTTTAAAAGCAGTATATAATAAAAAAATGTACTCAGTTAAAGGGCGCAGCGACTCGGTGGAAGCGAAGTTGATATGACTTAAAGAGAAAAAAAAATCTCTCGGAATCCAGGAATAACGAAACGAGATTATATCAACACGTGCGAGGGAATCTGGCGAAAATAAAAATAATAACTAAACATGTAGTGAAACGGAGGAAGTGAAAAAACAGACTGGTGGAATGGCAGCGGAGGAGAGACGTGCTTTTTGCCCGGTTTTCTGGACTAGCCGTAGGTTCGGCTATGCCGCACAGCGAGCACACGCTGGCAAAAATAACACGAGATCTGCAGATCTCGGAGGCAGGGCGCGCGGATTTAATTAAACGCTCGCAGTACAGCGGTGAGGACTTCCACGTGGCGAAGAAGGTGGTGGGGCTTCTAGCATGTTTTCGTTTAGTTCCCAAGAGGACACAGTGGAATAGAAGAAAGAAAAAGAACACCCTGAATGCATAGAAGAACCAAGAAGAAGGCAGCGAAAATGAGGTGGATAATTTAACTATTTCACCGCCAGTGCAGGGTAACAAATCATGTGCTCGACTGATTGACATCCTGACCAATGCGCGGTGGTACATACACGCCGTTTGCGTGTGTGAGTGTGTGCGTGCGTGCGTGCGCTAATCACAATATGAACAACAAAGTGAGACTGTATTCGAACGGGGAGAATTTCACCAAAAAGAAAAAAAAAGTGCATAAATAGAACAGGGCGACAAGGCAATTGTACCGGAAGCCCCCGTATCGCTGGAATGCGGAACCGTTCCACGGTAACGATAATAATAGCAACAACAGCAGAAGGTACTCGAAAGAACAACTTCGGCTAATTCAGTCAACCTCTCTCGAGACGTGAAAGGCGGATACAAAAGCGCCAAACGTTCCTCAAGTAAGTGTACGGGAAACCAAACGACGTTGACGCATCAGCAGACCGAGAAAATAAATAAAGAAAGAAAAAACTGTTCATCAAGGAACTAATCGACGGAAACATCTACACAAAGAGGGGCATCCACGCGCGCGCGGAAGACAGCAATCCAGAAAAAAACGCACACGCACCGCACTTGGTGGCGCGCAGTTAGTTGACAGAGAGCGCGTACACGCGAAGGAGGCGACAGCGGCGGGCCGCAAATAAGCGTTCGCGAGAAAGGAGAGAAGGCCCCGCTGATTATACACACAAACTCAATTAGGCGACGAAGCCAGCCGCACTTCGCCGTCATCGCGAAGTCGTCACAAGCGGCCGTCGAGGTGGCCAACGATCGAATCGCGTGCGTATATAGCCGCCGCGCCAAGGACTCGGAGGCCGCTGCTAGCAGCAGCTCGCAACGCGCGCAAGGCGGAGCATAGCGTGAGCGCTCTGTCGCTCGCTATAGCAGCAGCAAGTCACACGGCCGCTAACCTCCACGTCGTCTATACTACCTTCTCTCGCTTCCGTCTGTCTCTTTGTGCATGCGCTATTCTCTGAGCTCTCCTTTTGTTTGCGTACAGCGTGGCGTTTATCGCGAATGGTGGCATTCCGTGGAGAATGAGTGACGCATCCAGGTTGACACCGCGCGTTGCGCACACGTCATGCCGAGTGGGAAGCCGCGCACGCACGGTGCGGTAGGCGGTCCCACCGCGCGACACAAGCTTCGCTTCGCCCGAACCCTACAGAAGCGTGAGCGGCAACAAAACGCGAGCGAGCGCTTCACCGGCGCCTTCTGGATTTTATCCTGTCCAAGCTATAGATGCGCCCGATTCAGCCGTTCGCCACCCCCTCATCTAGCTCTTTCCTGCTCTCGCCTATCGCCTAGCCTTCGCGTGTGCTTTGCGGTCATGGGGGAGAGAACCCTTCATGTAGCGCTTCACATCGGAAATCATATAAGGTATTTTTTTTTTATTCAGTTGTGTGCAGACTCGTGGAGCGCCGTCTTGCATTCCTCGTGTTCACATTGGCTGTGTTCCAATTCTAAGACAGCACGTAGACAGTCTACGCAGACTGCTTAGAAGACCACACCGAGCCCATGCTGTCCGAGAACCGGAACACGTTTAGTCAGTTTTTACGCGACGATGCGCCACTTCGCGTCGAGAAGAAAAAGCTAAAAGAAACAAACGTAACAGTTGTAATTCCTGGCTTATTTCGTGTTAAAATCAAAAACAAATAAGCGTTACTCACACTGAGCGTCTGCTTGTGTGCAGACGGCCATTCTGGAGAGATTTGATCTGAGCGATTGGCTGAGCCGCCATCTTGTTTAGACAGCAAAGTAGCCTGCATCGTATTTGTCTACGTTGCGGTCTTCTCGGAGCTGTCCACTTTGCCGGCTACGTGAGAATTTGAATGGGACTAAAGATGGCCGCCGTTCATTTATCTGTGTATTTAGCCGTCTTCGGCGAGTACTGGAACACAGCCAATATTGACGGTCGCGGTGGCTCTGTAAAAGATACCGCATTTTGAGTTAGCGTGTCGCCGTTTGCGGCGCTTTGCGAGCAACCAATGGGGAAGCGTCACTGCAACGCTACTGCATACGCTGACTTTAAAAGCGCTGCGATGCGGCGGCGGCACGGCTTCTAGTCACGAAGAAGGAGCACGAAAGAACAAATCTGACAGGCGTATGATATTGGAGTGGTAGGCACGTCTCTCAGGTCTCTAGGAGAAAGTGCCAGGACGCACGTGTGACGCAAGCCCAGCTGCCCATCACGCAGCGCCGCATCACGACCACACCTTGAACTAAGACGGACCGACGGCTCCAATACCTCAATGGATTTAATAAAGTTTTTCATCATCATCATTCCGTTGAGAAGCAAGCGTTTGCACTGGCATTTAAATAATAGAGGAAGCGCTGAATTAGCAAAATGGCCCACTTATTGGGCATTTATTGGGCACTTATTGGGACTGACCAAACTCGAGTGATGCAATAAATAATCACCACGTGATGACTTCACTTGATGACGTCGTCAGTTCGTCAAAAATGGGGCGATCTCGGAGGCCATGCAAAACCAGATAGGGTGGAAAAATCTTGAAATGGCCCTCATCCCAGAGGCGATGCTACTCTGTCACGCGCTCACACCTGCAGCCAATCGAAGAAGGCGCAGCAATCCTGTCAGCCAATCAGAGCTGGCAAGACGGCGAATTTAGGCATTTCCGGAGTCAGGCTATCGCAGTTCAACTAGAAGTCGCAATACCAACTTCGAAAACATGGGGAAAATCAAGCCTAAATGTAGGCAACGGAATGTACGGCCAAAGTAGCGATAGTGGCTAAGACCGGAAGCCAAGCAGTGAAATATTTGAGGAGATAACCTAAAGCTCGCCATGACTTGACTTCTTTCGCTTTCTGTTTCTCCCTATACTGGAGCATTCTGAGGACCCGCTGACCACGCTGGGTCTCGAAGACCAGCTTGGACGGCTGTACAGGCACAGTGATCAACAAGGGGCCGTTACGTTGCCCTACGTTGCCGTTAAGATGCCTTCCGAGTGTGGACGGCTGTCTTCGTCGACTCGTGATGTTCATTCATTCATTCATTCATTCATTCATTCATTCATTCATTCATTCATTGACTTGATCATTGATTGCTTCTTTCCTTTAAAACTATTTATAGGCTTCCCCATACCTGTAAAAGGCGCGACATTTCTCCCACGCTGAATACATATGCTTTACAATGTACTGTTCCAAACGAAAGTTTCGTATGCCGTGTAACACTAACTTTCTAAATATCGCTACAAAAACCAGAATCAACAGTGAACCCTAACCACGTTCTTTTCAAATACGAGGAAACGATTATCTTCTTCACGAGCACTCACTGATGCCAACTGCGTATGTTTGGTACAAGCTACTGGGACAACATGCACGGAAATTGAAATATGCCGGCGTGCCTGTGCAACTGACTCGTTTTCTTTGAGCAAACATTAAAAAAAATTCAATCGACTCAAAGCCATCGGTTCAAAGCAGCTCCACCAAATCTGACGCGAAGACCACCCACGACGTGCAATGACTTCGCCAGGTAATGCACTTCGGAAGTGTACACGCAAATAGGTTTCAAACGAGGGCCGTCCGCGTGCACGCGAGCTCGTGACTAAGACACCGACAGGTATACACTACACAGAGCAACAAATTTAAACTAAACTACGACACAAGCTGACGAGAAGGGAGACGTACTGCACGCTACGGAACCCACGCAGCTGCACTTCAAAAGGACCGTCGCGGTATCTCGGACGCATCTGCGTGCATGGCGTAGACCGCGTGTTTACTTCGATCGTAACTCGAAAACCACAAACGACCTACAATCGCAGCTATATTCGTCACACCTGCCGATCCCGCAGAGCGCCACCCAAGCGCCGTCGCTTGCGTCCCGTTTGAAACCCAACAGCCCGTTACGCAAGCAACGAATACAAAAAGCGCGGAAGCGAAAGCGCATACATGGAGGCGCCCCCTCGCGGAATGAAAACACGTGTTCCCGATCAGGAAGCCTCGGCATGGTTCAATGCACTTCCAGTAGCGACAGCTGCGACTTCTCCTTCTCGGGTAGCACATAGCTCCTCCGGCACTTCAGGCAAGCGACGGAGAGTCTCCGGTATAACTTTGGAACAAACCTCCCAAGCCAGGAAACATTTGGATCTCTTTCCACTTTCATTCGTTCGATCTGTCCTTGTCCATCTTTTTTTTTTCTTTGGTGCAGCGAACGTTACGCTGTTAGGCACTTAGGTAACAAAACGAAACTTCGTGCCGAGTCAAACATAAAAGAAAAAAATGTCGAACACCGAGCTTCAACCATGCCTCGCCGTCGCTCTTCGCACGCGAGCTCGAAACGCTTGGCCGGGCTCCCTCGAAACGCGGCGCAGAGACAGGGTGGTTCGGGTGGTCTCATCCGGCGCACGCAGGTACGACTGGCACCCCCGCCTCTCCAACCACTTCTTTTCGAAGCACCCTGCGTGGTCTGTTCTCTCTCTCTCTAGGGCCCCGCCGAAGCTCTAAAGTGAGAGCCCACCGTAATAATAAAGTTTCACCACCACCACCCAGACTGTAGCATATATACCTGCCAGGAAGAGAGCCCGCATCGTGTGTGTGTGCGCCAGCGAGCCGAGGGGTGTCCTGGCAACAGGCGTCCCCTCCGCACGCAATGCGAACCCGGTGAAGACGCGGAGAGTCACGCGATCCACGAAGAAAAAAAGTGCCGCAGGCTAGATCACGGACACTTTGTAGCCGGACTTGCGCATAACTGTTTCGGTGTGCCAGATGTGGGACAGGTGGTGGCTGTTTCCTTTCGTGTGCGCAATGCGACGTCCAACGCACGCGGGAACTGCATAAGGATGGGACGTCCGCTAAGAACTACTGGTTTAGGTATAGGAAATGTATCCAGGGCAGTTGGCATTGACGAGGCAGGTAGGTACATAAAAAAAAGAGGGGAGGGGGGGAGGCACAAGAACGTAGACGAGGTGTATACTGGCAATTACGACACAAAGCATTGCTGGCCTTCAGCAGTAAAAGTACAGGCATTCAAGAGTAGAGCAGCGGAAGAGGTCCCTGAATTAGGGACACGCGCGGAGGCGCTCGCAGCACATTTTACAAAAAACTATGCAACGATCGGAGACAAATGTAGTCGGAGGAAACAATCTTACTATTAAAAAAAAAGGGGGGGCGTTCTTGGTTAACAGCGATTCTTCAAGAGACTACGTGAGGAAAGATGCTGCTCCTTGGGGACCGTCATCACTTCTTTCACATGGAAAAAAGAAGATGAGAAAATGGCAGAGTTTGGCCAATTCTGTTGACATGACTTGGAAAGAGCGTGCAAGAATAAACAATAACCATGACACAGTACAGAAAGCACAGCAATGCTAAGACATATGGCTGTCTTTAAGAACATGTGAGAACAAAAGCGTTTGTTCTATCAAGCGCGCTTCTACAACTCTCTTTTCTGTGAGATAAGATGCGCCAAACTTTCTTCAGGAGCGCCTCCACTTAGCGCTTTAGCAACTAGTAGTGTTCGAAATTACATCGAAGTAAGACTGCAGATTTGAAAAAAAAAGAAACAGAGCAAGGTAGACAGACTACTTATAAACCAAAGCATGAGGGTAGGCGACCACGTTTTTTTTTTTTTTTAAAGGATTGTCGGCACGGGAAAGCTAACCCAAACGGACGCAGAGGAGGCACAGCTGGAACACCACCAAGAAAAAAAAAGGGGACCATTCATCGCACACAATGTAAAAAAAAGCCTGCGAGCAAAAGTCCACCCAAAGCACGCGAGTACGGGGAGCGGCGCCCGCGAGGAAACAGGCTTCCAACTTTTACCAACAGCGCAGGGACGTCCAAAGGTAGTTCACAAAGAGAAGATACGAGAGTGGAACTTCGAAAGCGTCCTCAGCAGCACACAGCAGTGCGCGAGGTGAGCGGAAGAGGCAAGCGGGGTAGGTGCGGTGCACACCGTTCGCAGCGCCGGTGGTCTCGTCAACGTCTAGAGGAGTGAAACGCCAAGCGAACTCTCTCTCTCTCTCTGCCCTCTAAGCTAGCGGGCCCCTGCCAACGTCCAGAGGAGCGAAACGTCGAGTGAACTCTCTCTCTCTCTCCTGTGCACTCAAAGCTAGCGTGACCCTGCCGAAGAAACGGCACGTTCGATTCTTCTACTTCCTTTCCAACCTCCCCAACCACTCACCGCGGTGACGTCAGCCCTGGACCTGCGAGTCGCCAAAAGTGATCTCGAGACACGCCAAGTTGAAGCCGCGTCACCGAAGACGGTGGCGCAAATCGCCAGTTACAATGCTGCGCACACGAAACAAATACGAGGTTAACGAAAAGGGAACGGGGAAAAAAGAAAAGCAAAGCGATGTTGAGACTGGTTATAGTTTATTTGCTTCAACACGCTTACTCTTCTCTTTTTTCTTTTCGTTCTATGTCTCTCCGAGGAGAGTACACTGCTTCAGGCGAAGAGGGCATTAGTGCCGCTCGGACAGTGTTCGCGTTCTCGGTAACAGTGGCTTTTGAGGAACGGTTTGGGCACGCAGCTCCTCCGGATATGAAAGAACGCAAAACGGAGAGAACTAGAAAAAAAAAAGAAAGCAAGCAAACAGAGAGACAGGACGACAGGAAGCCAAAGGGAGAGATATAAAGACGGGGCATTTACGAAAATGGCAGGTCTCTTTCGTTCCACAGACTGACTGTACAAAAGAGAATAAGATGAGCTGGAAAAGCGCCGCAGGAACATGATGAACAAATAATAAACAAGTAGCGAAGGGAAGCTCAGAAAGGGAGGCACAGTTTAGCAATGAGAGTAGTTTCGACGAAGGGAGGCCGGCTGCTATGCGGCTTAATGAGCGTCTCGCGCGAGCCGCATGCTACGAGCAGCGACGACTATTAAAAAAAAACGCACGCCAGGCCGAGCCAGTCTCCGGATCCACAGACGCAGAAGACGCGAGAGATGATTTGAAGTGCAGCTGGTGTACGGTCGCCTGCTTGGAGGCGGGCGGGGGTGGCCACGTTCCGTGGCGTAGTTTAGTAGTAGTGGTTGCAGAATGAAGCAGGGAGGTGCGGGTCTTTCCGTTTAAAACGTGGAGGAATGAAGATGAGAGAGAGAGAGAGAGGAGAGAGAACAATTTGCCAGCCTAAAGAGAGAGTGAATGGTTGCCACTTGTGATGTTACGCACGAGAAAATACGGAATGCAAAGAGAGACAGACCATCATCTCCAAAGTGTCCAAACCTTACAGGCAGGCATACCGACGAAGGAGTTGATGAAAGGGGACGCAACGAAACATCCAGTCTTCCTACTTTTTTTTTTGCTTATTCGCTCTCTGTACTGCCGAGTCGTGCTTGCTCGCTATGAACTTTGTGACGTGCAAAGAGGAAGGAGGCGAAGTTCTGTAATGAGTAATGCAGACCGTGGGCACCACGCTTAGCACGCTACTCCAGATGGGTGCGATGATTAGTGAAATGATGTCCGATCCAGGCCGCGACGGTCGCATTTCGGTAGAGGCGAAATGCTACAGGCCCGAGTACTGTCAGACGTCAGTGCACGTTAGAGAACGCGACGCCGCAGAGCAGCAGAGGGGCGTGCAGAATACACAGTCTACACGACCCTAAACTCACTAAAGCTTTTCATCTGAAACAAATGGCATATAGAACACATTCAACCGTTGCGAGTTGGATCTCAGCTGCGGAAGTCGCATTTTGATAGAGGTGAAATGCTGGCAGCCCGCGTGCTCTTATGTGGACGTTACAGGAGCCCACAAGGTATCGAAATTTACAGTGTCCTCCGCTACGACGCGTCTCATAATCGGATCGTGTTTTTAGGACGTGAGACTATTATAAATACAACATGAATGGCCGACGCACGTGCGATGCTCTCGTGGTCAGCGGTTCACAGAGCGATGTCGTAGAAGCAAACGTTTCCACGAGTGACCTTTCGCCTTCGTTGAGGCAGAGAGCACTTGTCGAAACGCTGCCGTATTTTAGTGGCACTCATACTTTCGTAATTTACTGTCACCTCCAGCGTCCATACAACGGTGAACTTCTCTATAGTTTTGGATTGCTGCTACCCAAAGTTACTGCGCACATTATAACAGCGGAAGACGTTCAGAACGTGGGTCCATCGTCTGCCACGACTGCGTCAGAATACCGCTACTGCAACTACTACGCTGCTATTAGTAAAAAAAAAACATAATAAAGCGGTTTATGTGCAGTGAGAAGTAGTCAACTTGGGCAACATCTCACGAAAATTATGATTTGTGCGAGGACGTGGGTTGAAACACAGCAGATAAATGATGTCATGGCTTGGGTTAGAATGTGCGGAACATTCATATCGTTGGGCCACATAGATGGCACTGGGCATTCATACTGCTTCCGGTGAGACGGTGGGCCTGCTTGAATACTAACAAAAAAGGAATCGTATGGCTGCAGCTAGGCACTGGATCAGCTCTCTCACACAAAAATTGTAAAGGCGAAGTCCCATTACGGCAGACGTAATTCTCCACGACGGAAGTCTTAAGCTTCCCAAGAAGTCATTCAAAACCGAAAAGCACGTAACCAGCAGTTTCCTGGTCTTTTTCGGCGTTTTCCAGACGAGCAAGCGTGAAAGGGGGAAGGCGGCGGTAATTATGAAGCCAGCGAGCATCTAGTGGTTAAGCAATAACAAGAGTGCTGTCGTACGAACATTTTACCGAGCATTCATGTTCAAGTTAGGCAGTTGGTTAAGCAATAACAAGAGTGCTGTTGTACAAACATTTTACCGAGCATTCATGTACGAGTTAGGCAGTTCTAGTACATTACGAAAGCATAACAAGGCAGGTTGAGAAACTTCGAAACGACGTGCGCAAACGTTCAGACTGCTTACGCTCGCTGGCAAAGAGCGCCAACGAGCCAGAGGTTAGTTCTGTCCTTCTTCTTGTTATTACGGAAGCATTCTTTGCGCAGTCGCGCGCATTATAGGGAGAAAAAATTTCGCATAGAGGAACTTCGCGTACTTGCATCAATCATGACAAAACGTCCCAAAGATCCAGCTTGAACAAGACTCCGAGTTGCGGTCGCAGATTCAAAGACGACACGTTGAACTGCATGCACTTCAAGACAAGTCAAGACGCTAACCGTTATGGCAACGGAAGATTGTGTGTGCTAAAAAAAGACCGCCTTGAGAAGACGACGTTTGGGATGCAAAGCGCTGCTCGCGTTACTGCAAGTGCGACGGTAATTGCGTGTAGCCAGCGTGGACCACGTCTCTGAGGACTAAGAAAAACATGACCCAGCACGCGGAGTGCTCTGGTGTTGCTCTCAGAGGAGTCTGCGGTTTCCTGAACGCAGTTAATGTTCCGGCAATCCGAGACTTAAGAGGGCCAAGGTAATGGTGTGCGGCGGAACAGCACTGATCTACATTAATGAAAAAAAAAAACAGTGTGCATGTACCGACGACTTCATTGCTAAAGGGAACAAACTTGGGTGCGAAACGTGCTCGGATTTCACTCTCCAGGAAACGTATACAGTGGCTTAGCTTTTCGTGAGACTACAGATGTTTGGTATTTCCGGTTCCTTTTGACAGTCAAGTGTCGGCGCAAGAACAATGTTTTCACGTTCACTCGCAGTTCGGGGGTCAGTAATGTATGTTGGTGTTCATTCGAGCAGTCAAGTTAACAGTGGACAAGACTGCACGTTCTGAGATATACAGGAACACTAGATATTTATATTGAAAAGCAGAAGTGCCACCACTGCCGTACCTGTTGAAAAAAGAGACAGACCAGCACTCACCGATGCTCCGAGCGCTACGTAACCTGGCACCTGCTAGGTATGCGTTGCAGTGACGCAAGCGAAAAAAAAATGTGCAGTGGCCAACTGGATACGTGTTGTGCGCGAATGGCTGGCCGCGCCTTGAACCTTAGAAACTGCGCAGTTCACCCCAAGGTTCGTATTTCAACACGGGCAGCAACGTACGCATCTCAAGCACATTTGGGACGCAAAGAAGCTACTCAGGCGAGAAAGCGAACACGCAACCATGGACGAAGCAGGCAGCAAGCAGGGGACGCTCTGGAGCGCGAAATAAGAGAAGCCCGAAGGTAACGTCACTTGACCTTGTCTTCCATCTTGTGAAATCGCGCGCAGTACAGCAGATACACGGGTCACAAAGAAACGGTTCTAGGCAAAAACGAGGATGCATTGAGAGACATCCTCAAAGTGGATCGTCAGATGATGGTTACAAGATCGTGCCGAAACTTTACAGCCGTGAACTGAGTAGCGGCGAAGAACTGAAGATGTGCCAAGGCTGGTTTTTGTGTACTCACGTCACCGTGGAAATGATTTTCGCGATGGTGGCCAGCCGGGCTTTCAGCACTAAGTTCTACTACTGCAGGCAGTGATTACAGATGCACCAAGACTAAACGTACAGATGGCGCTGTGTTTAAACTGTCTCATAGATACGCTTACTCTCGGTATACAGTTTTCACGTAGTGTGCAGAGGGTAATTCATGCCTAGTTAGTACGATATTCTGTGGACAAAGTCAATCGTCTGTCGAGTACACGACGTGAAATAGTCACCGCGAACGCGAGCTTACACACCCCGCAATGCACGGAATAAGACGAAAAACCGAACACCAGCGCAGTGGACACGAGCGGCGACAGTTTCAGCTACGCGCCGTCCCGAAGCGCGGATCCTTTGTGTCCCAAGCGGAACGACGGCAATCATCCGCAAGGACTCCTTGCGGCGCGCCTCATCTTATAGCGTGCGTGTCGCAATGACCTCGGTTAGGCGCTCGGCGTTTCGCGGCCTTCATTCGATATGAACGAAGACACGCACAAACGCATTGTGGACACAGACGGGTGTCTTTACAGTAGCCCTTGTGAAACGGTTTATGCGAGCCACTGGCTCCTTGAAACGTGCAGAAATTGAGCGCGCCCCTGCAGGAATGAAAGAACGAAACGAAAGGACAGAGCAGCCCGCCGCCGCTGGCGACCCGTTGTCCCACAAAAGAAAACGGAAATGACTCCTGCGGCGGCGGCCGGAAGGTATTTCGCCGTCGTATACCGCGAAAAACGTCCCGCAACCCTGGATAATTGTCCTGGGCTTTGCGCGGCCGCCAGGAAAGATGGGCGGTCCGATGGAGAGGGCTGCGGAATCGACGGACGCAGAAAGTCCGCTTCTGCAGCGCTGGCCGCACGCAATCCGAAGTGTCGCGTTTTTGCGACTGTCGACGACGGAGACCCTCGTATACAAGGAGGTTTGCAGGCTACTCGAAAGACCACACTGGTGTATACACTCAGCGCGCTAGTGGGTATTGCCAGAGTCCTTCAATGGTATTGCGTACAGCACTGCGAACCGGTGGCACTCGCTCACTGGATTTCCTGCCGACCGGTTGTGCCCCCGTGATCTCCGACGACAGCGCAGCTCTGGCCGACTGGCTCGCTCTACGCCATCTCTTGACGCCGACAAGAGCTCTCGCCGAGTGGTGCCTCCGTCCTCGGACTCCTGCTACCATGTCCATCTTTCCTATCTTCTCATTATTTCCGTATGTGGTCTCTCTGTTCCTGCGCCTCTCTATATCTCTATACCTTTAATTCCTCCTTACTCCCATCCCTCGTGAGCTACTGTTGAGCTGTCCTCTCCCTGAGAGACAGCTACAGGGCCCACTCTTTTTTTCTTCTTTTCTCTCTTTTAAGAATCACTTTCTCTCTTTCAAGAATCAAAGAATCAACGCTGCAGAAATGGATCGCACAAAACCGCAACAACCCGAATGATCGTAGTGGTCGACTGCTGACCCAAAGGTCGAGGATTTGGATCTTGGTTTAGCTGAGGCTGCGTTTCGGGGGAGGCGAAAATGCTTGTGGAGCACGCGTATTTGTGTTAAGTACTTGTGTTGCACGTTAAATAACATCATACGTACGAAATGTCCTGAGCCCTCAAACACTGCACCCCTCATAATCATATCGCAATTTCGCGACGTAAAAACCCAGTGATTGTTATTATCATCTCAAATCAGATACACGTACGACAAAAAAAAAAAAGCCTCACGCTTTTGGTATCCGCCTTTATTCTACAATAACCGTCTCAGATTCCTTGAAACACCGCAAGCCAATTCAATATCGTCCACGACATAAACGCGCGTTGAAAATTAAAAAACTGTCACAAACTACGGGCACACTCCCACGTCCGCGAAAAACGGATTTCCACATCTGCGCCCGACATCCAAGTGCCCCTGCGCTACGAATGAACCAAAGCGAAACAAGCCGGCGTCAGTCTCGTACCGCCCATCGAATGTACTACAACGGTACATATAAGTAAAAAAAAATAACGAAGGCAGAACGAAGCATAAGTTTTCGTCGGCCCGTAGCGCAGCGAGGAACGGGGATAGAGCTAGCTAGCCAGCCTCCCAGCACAGCCAGGCTTCGCGAAGGCGTGAAAACAATCGAGCCTTTCTGCAGGCGCCGGTGTTGCAAGGCGCACTTCCCCCGAAACCCTTACAGCTTCAGCAGCAACAAACATAGAGATGGCTCTCTCAATGTGTACGGTACGCTGTGTAAGGTACGTCATTGCTACACACCCCGCCCCCTTTTCTTTCCTTTTTTTTCTGCTCTAGCACACTTCTCATCGTGCCGAGTTACACGAAGCGTTAGGTTACGGGAATGGATACGAAACACAAGAAACAACGCCAAAGGCGCAAAGGAGAGCAGCAGCAGCAGCAAAAGAGCGGGCGCCGGAGCCTGGAAATTTGCATGTAATGAAGCTCTCGCTCACCGAAACGACCGACGGCCCACCGTTCACACTGCGACCAGCCCGTATATATATATACGCTCACATACAACGGTCGTTTTCTGCCGCACGTTTCTTTTCTTTTTTTTTCTTCTGAGTCCTCGACGAAACTCGCATTCCGTTCCTGCATTCTTCTTATTTAGTCGCTGCCTTCGATTCGCAGGCCACCTTCTTCTCAAGCCGCATGCATGCCGTCCCATTTCGCGCGCCCCTAGAGCGTCTAATTCTATGCAGTGTTGAGGACAGAGGCATCCGCGCCGCTTTGGCCCTTGGGCACAGGAAAGCGTGTTCGGGTAACGACGTCATACGTGCGACACAGGCGTATTGCCGACAGCATCTCAGCTTGAAGGCAATGTGACTTTCATCATTGTCCCAACGTTTCTTCTCTCTCTCTCCATCGCTGTTAATTGAGTGCTAGTTCCCACGCAAATAATGCAAATATAGAAAGCGTTGCGGATATAACCCCAACAAAAAAAAAAGTTTCGTGGCGACGTAAGCGTAATCACGAAGCGTGGCGATCAAATCTGATATAACCACGTCAATGTGTACACTTATAATTTTGTGGTTTGTGGTCTGCTTTGTGGTTGAAAAAAAAAAACACAACAAAACTTATCAGCGGGCAAATAAGCAATGTTTCAGGACCCACAAAGACAGCGGCACGATATAAAATACTTCTAGTCCACCTCTCAGCATCCGTACGTAAGAAGCCCACTTTTTTAAACTTCACGTCCAGGCCACTCTTATGGACACCTATCGAACGTTACTGAAGTCTAAATATCTCGCTGTGGACCCCATGCCTCGTCTCGGTTACTACGTAAGCCAGGAGAGGAAGAGGAGACATCGAGAGCGCTCGTTGCCGACGGATTCAGAGTGAGCCACACAAAACTGCCCCATCAACTGCTTCTATAGCCGGTGCTCTCGTTCGCCGAGAGTTTACCCTCCAATATCACGTTAGGAAAGGAGCCGTCTTTGCGATGCGCATATGAATAGGTCGCTAGAGACAAAGTTTAGACTAGAGGCCTCGCCTTCGTCAGAGAGCCCACAACGACCTTCCGTGTTAAGCTGATTCTCATTATTTCCAGTCTACATGTTTGCATGTAGTTATGTAATAATTTGATTTTTACACACGGACACGGTTAGTGAACAGAAAAAAAAATTCACTTCCTCGCTTTTGTGTTTCGCATGGTAGGATCGTTTACGCGGACGGATTCGTTTGATGGTTGTGCGTGGGTCGGGATTGTAAGATGCTTGTACCATTTTTTTTTACATATGTGCATGTACAAGCAGTCTTGAGTATGAAATATACGGATCATTTTTGCTGTTATACGTATGTAAAATAAGCACGTGTTTTGAACGCATGCGAACACAAACTAGGCATTCTGCAAACACAGGCTAGGCAGCCTCCAGCGCTGAGCACGCCATTTCACTGCAGAACAATTATGCATGTTAAGTGACGTACAGGTAAGCAAAATACTTTGTGTCCTATGAAATGTAAATGACACGTCAACTGATGCAGGTCGTAGTATTCATCAAGGGGTCAAGACCTTGTAAGGCTTCTTGCTCAATACTATTTGACGTTTTATTTGCCCCCCCCCCTCCCACCCCCGCCTAGGAAATCTCGCATTGTTCCTGCAAATAACCATTGCTTAACGTTCCATGTTCAAAGAGAGACGTTCTCCAATGTAGACAAAAACGCTTTCTTACGCGTGCTACCGCCTAGAAGTGGTGCACCAGGGAGGGACTGGAAATAACGAGGGAATGGGATATGCGCATTTTTCCGGGGTACATAGCTATGACATAAAAAATCTTGTCAGCTCTCATTTGTTTGCATTGTCGTTGGTCTCCAGGGTTCCAGTCAAGCTGTTTAATTACAGGTTTTAGCACAGGAAACCATGAAGAATGTAATATTTTGTTAATTCTGAAAAATAAGAAAACGACTAAAAAGAATGAATGAACGAATGAATGAATAAGCGTATACGGGAAACATCCATGCTAATATAGATGCTCGGGTGGTATAAAAGTGTCGATTAAGCGCGCGGGACTAACGTTACCTATAGTTTTTTCGACACGGCCATGATTATCCGGAGGGCGTGACAATCTCCAAAGTTCAAAAGAAACACTTTCCTAGAAGGAACAACTAACAAAAAAAAAAGAAGTGAAATGGCGAAGGACAGCAGCTCGTTTCGCGCAGGAAGGCTGTCAACACGTAAGCTTTCTTTACTTGTATATTTACGTTTTTGATGCACGGAACTACACCCCTTCCCAGAAAAGTCCGCCATTCCCCCGAAACTCATCTTTACGCTGACGCAAGCAGAATCTCATTGAGTTTTTTTTTTCAATCCTCTTCTCGCAAGCCGGCCGTCCGCAGGTGAGCCACGCTACTGGACGAGCCGAGCGAGGACGGATATGCGGTATGCGTTACGTTCGTCTTCTCGTTCAATTCGATAACGTTCATGCGATAAGGTTCCTTGCAACCGCGGGCGGCATTATAGGTGCAAATGCAGTACGGCATGCACGCAATCTCAGGCGTACCAACAACGTTCCTATCAATCTGTTTTTTTTTTTCTTTTAACAAAGTGCAGGATAGAAAATGACATGTAATGCGAGGTTGCGATTCAAAGGACTCAGACCTCTCTAACCAGGCGAAGGAAATGATCTTAGCTACACGTTCTGTTCGGTACTGGAAGAATGAAGTTAGACAGACGTTCAGATGTAACGCGAAGTGCACTCATAACATACATGGAAGTGAACATAGAAGTTTATTTCTTTTCTTTTGTAATTCATGACACGCGCGCGCACGCACGCACGCACGCACAGCACGGAGAGAATTGCATAAATCCGCTAGGCACGAAATGGACACGAAGACCGTGTAATTGAATTCTTGGTCGGATGAGACTCACCCCGCCGCCGGTGCGTGGTTAACAGGTTTTCTTTCACATTCTTCCCCCAACACGTGTTCCATCCCTTGTGAGATAAGACATCCGCGTTCCATTAAAAAAACATCGGGCATGTAATAATACTAATAACAAAAAAGAAGAGACAAGTCAGAGGCACAACTTTCATTTCCGCCTTTCAACCGGAAACTTCCTCGCCTCCTTTAAAAAAGCGAAGTAATGAAAAGAGGAGGACCCAGCATTCACGCGAAAATGCAGTCTTATTCCGGGAGCCCTACACGTATTCCATTCAACCCACCCACGCTCCCAATTTTTCGTTTATTCTCCATACTTTTTTTAAACACTGTCTAGACAGCTGCGTATGGAAGGAACGGATGAGTGCGGCCTTAGGCTACGAAGACCCGTAGGCTCCGAGGCACAACAACATATCGCACTTGCTGGAATATACAAAAAAAAAGAAACACAAGCTATTTCGCAGTATAGACGTTAGCGAGTTGGACCTCCAACGACGCGTGCACCGAGTTCCGCCAAAGCTTCGCGGAAGTAGAATACAGTAGCTCCTTCCGAAAATTTCGAGAGCAAAAATAAATAAATAAATAAAATTAATACAAACAAAGGCCGCTAAAGAAAGGCTCACGTGTTCAGCAACGTTAGAACATGCATAACAACCGTCGTAAAGTTGCCGAGAGTTGCCCGGCAACGCAACTCGACGGAAAAGCGCGAAAATATGCTAAATGTGAGTGGTCGATGGCTTTTTTTTTTTGCTTTAGCGGACAACGCGCAATGCTTGGGACAATGGATAGGGGTCGCATAAACAAAGGTGCGCAAGAGATTTCTACGTATAGTGTTTCCATGGCCTGATCGGGACAGAGGAGGATGAAACTGTTCCGTACTCCGAGGTATACACATAGTGATTACGTAACAGCCAGTCGTGTACAGTAAATAGGCGCCCGGAAACCAATGTGACCCTCGTGCAAGGAGTACAAGTTTAATAGTTGCGATGATCACTTCGCATAGCACAGACGTAACGCCTTAATCTCGCCTGTTTAGCGGCAGAAAACACACGCTATCGATGGTAGCGATGGTATCCACGTGTGGTACAACTCGGGATGCTAAAACAGTGCTCTCGGTAATACAGCTTCGGTCCCTCGACGGACAACGGAAGCCGTGAAATACTTAAAAGGCGATACGAAAGCGGGACGCAACGATATGACGTCGCCTAAATTATCTGCTAAAGCATCAGCTTCGCTTATATCAGGACACGTTGATTTTCTCCTTTGTTCTTGCGCAGTCAATTGGACTTGACAAAATGCTCTAAAAAGACACGACCCAACTAGCCGTCATGCAATGGACGCTTGGTGGTAGTTTCTTCGTTTATACAGGTCTACGAGCTCACCGCAGCGCTATGAGTGCAGGTGACAGGGAGAACGCAGCTGACTGTACAACAATGACTCCTTCAACGCTCATTTTGAGTGTCGCCTTCAATTCTCGTTCTCATCGGTGACTCGGTGATACATGCCCAACGTTGACAAAGTGGTAGCGGTGCGCGGCTGTTGGCCCCAGAAGTCTCAGGATAGGTCACGGCTGCAGCGGCTGCATTTCGATGAGGGGGCAAAATGCTAGACGGACAAGGCATCATCATCCCCAAGAGCCCCCCCGCGGCGTCCATGATGGCAACAAACACACACACACACACACACACACACACACACACACACACACACACACACACACACACACACACACACACACACACACACACACACACACACACACACACACACACACACAGTGATTCAGTCACGACAGCGAAGTGTTACCACCTACCTCCTCCCCTTTCTCTCCCCTGTGCCGAGCCTTCTACGGAAACGTAAGCCGAAGCAAGGGTGCCTTCGGAGCGTGAACCAAGCCAGGAAGCTATGTACAGCCTCCGGGAAGTGGTGCTGGTAGTGGCGGAGCGGAGAAGGAAGGGAGTGTGCGGCGGCGATCCGGAGAGCAGCACCGTACAAGAAGGCATGCCCCGTAATCGATGGTCATTACGGGGCATCGCCGTTCCTCGACGCGACGCAGCGGCAAAAATGATCGCCGCCCGGAATTAGGACAGGCCACGCGGGCGACATCAAAGGCACCGCGGCCGGAGGGGCGGGACGGCCGATTCCCCTGTTCGTGCTGGAAAACTACATACGGAATCCAACCTCTCGAAAAGAAGCACGAAGGCATATACAGTAATGAGGAAAGAGACGCGACCCAAACGGGCCACATACTAGGCCGCTCTTCGCGCTTCGAAACGCGGCGCATAGGCCGTTATATGTATCACTCCGACGCTACAACACAGGCGCACAAGCCCGTCGACGCGGTGTCTCCAGAGAGCGCGGACTTTTTGGCTAAGAGGTTCGATGCAAGCAAGCATTGAAGCCATAGGAGTGAAAACAGTTGCGACTAGCGCACGACCTGTCCCTGTTCCTTTGGTCCACGTGTTTTGGTACATGTGCTGGTTTCAGTGAATGCGGCGTCTCCGCCATAGACGCAACTCTACACTGCCCTGCACGAAAACCGACCAGCACCCTAACCATTATTGTGCACTTTACCAATCACACAGGGTTTTCTAATGGTGATTTCTATTAACGATAGAAAGAGCTTTGCTTATTTAGTATAAATCTAGGTACTATTAAGACGGATATAGAAATAAATAAGTCCTGCAAGAATGTCACGGACGGCTATTTTCGGCGACACCGCGTTAACGGGCGCCGTACTGCCCGACTGACCGTGAGAAACGGCGGCACATGAAAGGGAACCGATAAGTGCAAAATGGGGTGCTCTTCTTAGAACGTCGCCGCCGACAGTTAATCCTTTTGTAACTGTGGCGACGTCTGCAAGGTCGTAGAAGGCCGCGGTATACCCCGAACAAGGATTAGACTACAAGATGCACCGACTGAGAGCTAAGTGGTTGACCGTTCCCAAGGAGAAAAGCGTGGGAAACGCTCTGGTGGCCAAGCCGTATGACAACAACCCGACAGGTTGTCACTCTCGCTAGTTGAAAGCCCTCTCCCTATTAAAAAGGGGTGGGGTCAAAATATTTTTGGGGCGGAGTTTCCCATCAATTAAACGCGCATGATTGGACCCAGGTAGAGGTCTCTTGTCCCCAAGGAAGAGAGCGAGGAGACACGAGGGGGATTTAAGCGCAGGATTTTGCCCAGCTAGGCAGACTAGTCGCTGACCAACATGGTGTAGAAACAGATCAACAAGGTTCTCTTCTAGAAGTTTTTAGTGTGGCTCTGTATCGGCTGGCCACCTAAACTTAGCCGTTCGTCTAGTTGTGACGCGACATTAACGTCTGCAACGTAGACATCGGGACTTCGCCTCGAGTTAGCTCAACCTGCTCGAAGTCACCTGCAAGCACTAGCCTCCCGGAGCCACCAGCGTTGCAACACCGCCGACATCGCAGTCGTGCCAGAACTCTCTTCGACTTCTCGCATCCGATCGTCGGGGACACAACGCTGCCGGTCATCACACGTATGCCTTCACCTGTTTATATCTTCGAACTTTCTCATCCGTCGTCCGATTCTTGTTATTTGTGTAGTTTGTAATAGTTCTCTCTCGTAAGCTGATTTATTGTTTGTGTTATATATCTCTTTAGTTGTATCAAGTGTCGATGTATTTTGTTAGCTGTATTGAAGTGTTGTATTAGAACCCGTGTGCTGCAATATCACTAGAGTAAAGTTTGTTTTGTTTTCCCACGTCTCTGATCTCTTCACTGTCTCTGCTTGCGTACGGAACGAACCGACCTGCTGTCATTCCCGTCGCCGACTTCGCGCTGGCGACGCTAGAGTGGCAGCTTGTAACAAAGAATAACTTTAGGCGAGAGTGAATTCACACAGTACCAGGTGGTCCTGCTTAGTAAGACAGCCCTATACGTCCTTCAGTGGGCACAAGACCGGATGATGATGATGATGGTGATGATGATGATGATCAAAACTGAAGGTCTGCCATGCGCATTCGCACTTCAAACTTTGTAACATCCAATCACTTCGAAACCAGGTTCTATGAACATTATAGTCTTGACAGCTTGGCCAGCCTAAATTAATTTTGCGCCGGTACGTGCCACGGCTGTTTCTCACCAAATTTCAGAACGATATGGATTCATAAATTAATCAATAATGACGTGGTTACGAACGCAGGTGAAACCGGAGACATGCCAGAACATCGGCAAGTTTTTTTTTTCTCCTTCCTGACTTTTCAGCTGATACAGGACACGGGCATTTCGGATAAGCTGGCATATACAAGGCTTAGGAGCGCGACACACGAAACAACATATACGCGCGAGAGCTCTACCTCTTACTGAAGTCGCCGACAAAGATCAGCCGTTGGGCACTCGTTTAAGCTCGCTCACTTCCGTGTTCCATGCATAGCCGAAACAGGGAGGACCAGATAACTAACGGGCCGAAGCGAAGCAAAAACAATGGGTGCTGCTTCTCGAGAAGCCGATCGCTGACCGCCCGGAGTTCCAGTCGCTTTTCCACGTATCTTATTAGCGTTTCCCAGCATACACTTCCTCGTCTTTAAACAAGGATTGCGAGCTCCATCAACGGCTGATGGCACGCATTGCCAGCCTTAATGAACCAGGCCGCTCGGGCACCGTTCAATCAAGCCGGTCCGTAATGCCAGCAATGCACGTTCCGTACAACTCCGCCTCGCGACCGCTCGAGTGCACGTTTGGGTTAGCGGCGCGCAAAACCATGTCGCCGGCTTACGGCTCGATCCATTACAAGCAGGCCGGCGAGCGCGGGCGGCCGGCTGCGACGGATGCGGGAAAGAGCCGACCGACCCCTCGACGAACGCGACGTAACGAGATGGACTACACGCATATAACAAGGCGAGCGCAATTCCGGAAGTTCGGGATCAAGCTCACCCGTGGCGATACTGTTAACAAGGACCACGGAGAATCAACCCAGGTTGCCTATGTATACGCAAGGGCGTCGTTTGATTCGGGTCGAGAATAATCATCTTTCGGATCTGATGCGTGCCATAACAACGACATAATCAGAAGGCACGCCATAGAGAAGGGCTCCGGAAATTTCAATCCCTTGGGTTTTTTTTTTTTAGCATGCGCTAACATCGCACCTGGGCGGCCTCTATAGCAATCCGGCTCCATCAAAATGGAACAGCCACAGCCTGGATCAAAGCCGCAACTTTCGGGCCAGCTTTCAAACATCGTAACCACTGTACCACCCAGACGGACAACTTGAATGAAGACGATTACTGATGCTATGGTTCGCCAGGTGGCCTATAAGGCGGCGTTTGCCATCATTTAGCAAACACCTATAGAGTAACACTAGCCGATGCCAGCCCATAGCAAACCAACACTAGCCAATATTCAGCCCTCCTAAAGCGAGTATTCGTGCACGATAGCCCAACTTTAGCCGTCATAAGCCATCATTTTTTTTGCCAACACAGGTGAGTATTAGCGCACGTACACACACACAAATACATGCACGCGCAGCAAAGGCCTCGTGTATATACTCCAGCTGCACCAGCCCCATAGGTGGGCGGCCATACGTGGGTGGCTTGCTGCCCGTTCGTGTATCTTACGCGCGCAACAATTGTAATGGCCGCCAGCTACAGGTGTGTCGGAGGGAGAGAGAAAGGTGAATGCGGCACATCGTCCATCCGCGCGTTTCTTCGAGGCCTGCCGCCGAAAGAGAAAGACCATATGGAGCGGCGCGCGCGAACGAGTTGCCGCTTGTACGAACAATAGAATTGCACTACCACTCTACAGCCATCCCGTAGAGGCGAAACGAAACCCCACGCATGCGCGCGCGTCTGTGCGAAGACGCGCTCGGGTATATACGGAGCTTTCGAACTCGCGAACATCGAGAGAACGGGCTGGCGACGCTCAACTTACAGAAAGCTATAGGCCGAAGATGAGGAACGCCCAAAGAGTGACATTTAAAACACACACAAAAAAAGGAAAGATGTACATCGACGCACACTGTCTATGGCGTCTGGAGAACGCCTCAACAACAGAGTAGCGATAAAGAAGCTAGAAGGTGTGCGCAAGAAGGCTTCGACCTGATGCCACGCTTCTGAGCGTCCACGCCTCGAGAGGGAAAGAGGAGGGGGAGGGCACCGGAGACAACGGGAGCGTCAGTCAGGTGGAACCGCGCGACTATACAATGAAACACGGCGTCTATATACCTGTAGCAGCATCTGCGAAAGGTGGCGGTCCCCAGATCGGGACAGGGAAAGTCGCCGTCGGGGCGTGAAAAAAAAAAGGCGTTACGTTGGATGCACGACTGTCGTGTTTGTTGTGCGAATGCTGCGGAGTATAGTAATACGCGCTGTTGTAACAAGTGTCCCTTCCACCGCTGAATCCGGCGAGCAGGCGCGCGCACACCGTCTTACAATAGTAGCATAGGAAAACGTGCGCACGGACAAAGGCGGGAAATAAATGACTGCCATAATGGAATGCCGAAAAGTCAAAAAAGAGGCGCGTTGCCTCGAGTGCACCATAAACAGATAATTGACGCTGGAATGTAAAAACAGAAACCAAAGGAATGAAGACAATATTCAAGGTTTCGCCAAACAAAGAAAGGAGAATTGACGAGAACGCGTTTCAAGCATGAAGCGACGAGAAACTAGATACGCATTTCACAGAAACAAAGCCTCTTAGTAGCCGAAACAATTCATCCCCGTCCGGTTATCTAACCCGGAATCAACGCCTTTCCGGGACAGTCACTCTATACTAACAGATCTAACCAGGAAGAGAGAGAAATGAGCAGCGTGATAGAGAATTTATAGACTATTTGAAGCGTATTGACACAGGACGTTGCATATAAGTTATGCGGAACGGACTTGCGCAATGGAAGGTAATAATTAAGCGAGCGAAAGAAATTTCCAGCCTTCAATCCTCCGTTTCATGGAGACATTAAATGGGGGAGCCAGATCATTCTCGAATTTATGGTCCGCGATTTGTGTTGTTGTTACACAGCAAAAGTCACTGTTTGCGGCAGTAATCCGCAGAAATCTTCGCGAGCGTAGTACTAGGATTAATAGCTACGGGATATCAACATTAAGATCTGTAAGTGTCGTTGACTTTTATGACAGCGATCTATAGATGGTCGTAATACGGTCGCCAACAATGACGTCGTGAAAAGGCCAACGCCGCCATAGTTGCTACTGAATTGTTGTTATTAAAACGAGCCAAGCCAGGGGCATGTGATTGCGCATAAGTTAGCAGCCACACAAGTACGAACACGAATCCAGAAAAGACCGAATCATTTTTCATTGTCTTTTATTTTTTTTCGCTGCTTAAATGCCTCTGGATAGATTACGAATTCGGGTATCAAACATAATTTATTCTTAGAGCTTCAGATCATTCCTACCATACCCTTACGCGATTCGACCGTGTTTACGCCCAACATTAACGGGAAGCTTATCTTCGTCGCTTATCTAAAACCACTCGTATTACGGATTTAAAAAAGCCCACGCTTCGAACGTTAAGCGTGTACGTTATACGGACTCTCACCGGCCTTTCCTGCAGTATTTACTGCCTCACGAATCGACAGCGGTCGCAGAAAAGTAGCCACAGGCTATACTTCGCTGCCAATGCGCTATGACGGAGCACACTGCCCGCCGGCGCCGTCGGATAAGCTGTATACAAGAAACCAGTCGCGCATTCTCACAAACGGCGGCAAAGCGTATCTCCGCGTCCCATCACGGGCAGCGGTAGAGTGTATATACGCTAACGGAGATTGTAAGAAAGTTTTAAAGAGCCGACCTCGCTACATAAAATTTCGGGGACACGCGCATGTCGAGTGTGCGCTGTGCGAACCAAGTGAGTCGTAGAAACGCAATTCAAAAGTAGCAGGAAGTGAGTTGACATCTGTGATCAGCTTCAGCACAGTGGCAAACTGCCAGCACACGCGACAGAGCAGCCGCAATGCAACCGCAATGTCCTCGTGTAAGGCCTGCTTTCCGTAATCAACAAAGAATGTTGCTGGCTTGCCATTCAAGTACCGTATAGTCACTCGCGCACTGCGAGCATTAATTAGCACAGGTTAATGCGGCACCTTGTAGCATTCTTTTTATCTTTGTTTTATCTGAGATTACATTACTCGCAAAGATATATTATGCATTCGCGCTTGAATTCATGCTTCTAGTGATATGTATTCACTCTGTTGAATCTGATCAACTTGTTCTTCATCGGAGCAAACAGTTTGCAAGCATCTACTGTGATCATTATCGAAAAAGCAAAATAGAATGAATGAATGAATGAATGAATGAATGAATGAATGAATGAATGAATGAATGAATGAATGATGTCGGCTAACGTTGGCTGCACGGATGGATGCTTACGCTACCTGTGCATGGCTCAAGATAAATACCGATCGAGTGGGTGACAATTCTGATAGTCCCTTTTTACGAATATTCCTCCACCATGTGGCGAGGATATCACCACGAGGATATCACATGCCTCGCCGGAAACGCACGCGAATTCTCAAAGGCGGCGCGGCGCGTTAAAAGAAACGGCCGGCACAATTTGCGGCAAAAAGAAAATAGTCGGTTCTTACGCACCACCCTCACCGCGCCCCTCACTAGAAGGGCCGATAAAGAAGCGATAAATAAGTAAACAAACAACAACGATTCCTTGAAGCTTTTGACTAAGGCTTTTTCTGTACAACCAGGAAAAGGAACTAGAAACGAGTGCTAGTCTGTCGGAAAAAAAAAGGCAAATTAGACCATTTTGCCCGCTAGCTACAGAGCCGTCACAAAAAAACATTCATAGAAAAGAAAGAAAGCAAGGAAGAGAAAAAGAAAGAAAAGAAACGTTGTGCGGCGTTCGCGGACAAACACACACATGGGGCTCATTTCCAGGCGCATTGTAAAAGCGTCCTTGCGGGTCTTTTACTGCCGGACTGCCTTCCAACTTGCATGTTATTTTCATTTTTTACGTCTTTCCCGCTCTCTAACCACATGCGGAAAGCAGCCAAGAAGGACATGCGCCCTTCCAATACTCTCCTTCAATTCAAAAAAAGAAAAAGAAGAAGGGACAGGAGGGGGGGGGGGGGTGCTGTTTTAAGCAGCATTATGAACGGATGCGCTTTTTTCTTTCTTTTTGTATCCGTCATGCTGGTCTAATTCATTCTTCGCTGGCACAGCTAGGACAGCTTATCAGAGACAGTGCTTGCGGCACCACGCGCACCGGCCCTTTTCAAAAGGGACACACGCACACGTACAAACACGCAGCTCGCTGGTGGACAGAGGGAAGTAGGAGAGCTTTTCTAAAGAAAGACGAAAAAAGAAAGCGACCAAGATTGCAGACAATGCTAGTTGGAGGAACAACACGGAATCCATTGTCGGTACTTGCCATTAAGGAAAAAAAAAGTAGGGGATTTGGAAGTGGCTAGGAGACCCCGGTAAAAGAAGAATGAAAGACTTGAAACTTGAACAGAGAGAGACGGGGGGGGGGAAGCAAAAACAAAATGAACAAGAGATAAGACGGCAAAGAAGACGATGATAAGATCTCCAAGACCAGATGCTTCCCAATTGTTGCATTCAAGCGGCGAACTTTTTGCAGGTGGTTCGAGACTGCGCTGTGCTGCGACGGACGTCCTATAGCAGTGTCGACCAAGAACGTTTCAACACAGGCTTTCTTTTAAAAAAAAAACTTCCTACAGGAATATCACATCGGCGGCTGTCTTCGCCTTTCATAGCACTTGCCTCCGTCTCCAACTTCTCGACATCAGAGTGTTTCAGCAGAGCCGATTTACCTACCATGCGGCAAGTACGAAAATACCGGACGGGCCACGACAGTTGCTCATTGCTCACTGTCACGCGATTAGAGGACCTAAGATGCCTCAAAGAAATATTGCAGACGCTACGTGCAGACAACGACGTTAAAGGCATTTACCGTACGGTAAACCGCCGCTAAAAGACCATGTTATAAGTATGTCTTGACCGTTGCCGATAGTCTTTGCGCTAACTTCCAACTGTTGGAAGTTAGCGCTCCTGTCCTTATTGTCTCAGTGTCGTCGTTCTGTTCTCGCGCTATAATTGTCGTCATGTCATACCAACTAGCCCAAGATGCCACACTGCTAAATTGACTGTTGCGTTGCGACGGCGAACCTCGAAAAAATAAGACAGCTGCAGGGACGCGGTCCCCAGGTTCGCTTTGTACGTGGCATACAACTCGGAACGAAGTCCAATTGACACGACGTAATACCGCTCGCCAACAAAATATGGTTTAGTTGCATTCCAATAGCAATAAAATAATAGACAAGTTATTTCGCACGCGATCACGTCCTACATGGAATAAAAATTGTTTATTTGCGCTACACAACCCAGTAATAAAGGGCAACACAAAGACCGGGTGCAATCAACAACAGACTCGTTTGGTACCGTCCGTGGGCATTGTACAGTGCGCGAATAAAACTAAAACGTACATTGAAGTCGGAGCTGTCGAATTTCATTACGGTGCAACGCGGTGTCGAAGTGAAATCTTCAACACAGACATCAAGCAACAAAAAAGCATGGCCTGCGTCTCGAAAATCGACAGCCTATCCTCAATGTCCACTGCCGGACGATGACCATTGCGACAACACAAATCATCAACTTACGCGGCCTTGTGTCATGCGTGCATATTTTCAGGCATTCCTCATCTCGGCTATATATATATATATATATATATATATATATATATATATATATATATATATATATATATATATATATATATATATATTCTAGAAAGCACAATACACCGTTTTTTCACGTGCGCAGTACATATGATCTATCAGATACCACTATCATGCGGCAAGCAGTACATAGAACAAACTGACCGCTGCGTTAATCACAGGCTCCGTGAACACAATTCTAACGCCAGGAATAGTCTCGATGTGTGTATCTGTTTTTTTTTTGGGGGGGGGGGGGCGGCATTGCACTGCAGCAGATATTGCTGCAAACCACTTTTGCATAATACCGTAATCGTTGAGGGAAAAAAACGGAAACAAAACGATAAGGAAAATTATCGAGGCAGATAGGAGATTTGTAGATTAAGGCTGAACTGCGTCGGCACTCCCTCTCCCGGGCTTCGTCAAATAGAATCGCCCTTCCTGAGCCTGCATTTCTCGCGCATGGCAGTTGTGGGCTTTTTTTAATGCGTTTCGCATTTCGATAGTATATATGTGAAGGCTATTCGAAATAAACCTCGTTGGAAGTAAGCCCACCCCTTTGTCCTCTCCCTTGTCCTGCGTCTCATGCTTTTCGCGCTACGGGATCAGTTAGGTAAGCATATGTTCCACTGCTTCCCATTTATTCACACTTACTCCATTGTATAACTGTCAGTTCAAGCGCACGAATAAACAGAAAGGAAGAGAGGACAAGCGCTTTCTCGCAACTAAACTGTTTGTTAGAAAGGGCAGAATATATATACAGGCAATTGAAAAACACAACGCATGCGTGTGCAGGCAAAAAAGTACATCCGTGGCACATCGAGAACACAGGGTAAAAGAAGAAAGATTATCTCGGAACATAATCTATAAAAACAAACTCTTTATCGTGCAGCGTAACCGAAGGCTGGCTGACGCATTGTTCCCCTCTTTTTCTTATGTGAAAACCTTCTGTCAACTCACGAGTTAATTTATTTTTAGACCGAAAAACCACTTCAGTATCCTGAAAACAAGGATAACAACCGCCATTCCTACTCTATATGCATGTGCCCTCAGTTCTTACCTCTGGATATCGACTCAATCATTCGCGGTTAAGATTAGCGAAATCCGTTTCGAAGCATAGACACTCGCGAAGTCTGCACTGATTTAGTGTTTTTCATTAGCGTCGCATTAAAGAACGAGGGAAGACTCGTTTCCCGGGCGTCTTCGTGGCGCACTCTCCGACCTCCGAGCGATTGCGGACATCGTGAGAAAAAGGGCGCGAAACAAACGAGCCCGCCATTACGACGCGCACAACTGCAGCGGCCACAAGGAGGCCTCGAGCGCATCTCGCGCGCGAAGCTTCCACCTACTCTCTCTTCAATTTGTTTTAAGTGCTCCCCGGTTAGTTTTCTTTCTTTTGTTGTTTTCAAACTCACCGCCGTTATCGCTTTCAGCGGAGAAACTCGCTTTGTTAATCGACACCGATGCCACCACGATGGTGCACTCTAAAAAACAAAAAGCAAAGAAAGAAAAGAGGGAAAGACAGTATTCGTTAACTCTTCTCGGTGAGGTCCAACTTGCCACACATACATGACTACCTTTAGAGTGACGAGTTAACTGTTTTCCGGGAGTCACGACTGTCGTACGAGAGTCAACTCCAAGACTCATAGAGAACTGGCTAAGCCAACCTCCCTGTCCTTCCTCTTTCAATGCTCCTCCTCCACAACTCATAACTCTCGCTAACCCCATAGTTACGGCACCGGGCTGCTGACCCTAAGTTTACCAATTTCGATGCCGAACGCGGAGCTTGCATTTTCCAAGAAGGCGAAAATGCTGTAAGAGTCTGTGTACCACCTATAGGTGCACCGTACACCCGACACAATCTTTGTTGATGGAAACTTCCCGAGCTTCCCCTCAACTGCGACGTGCCTCGGAATCGTGATCTCGTTTTCCGGCACGCGAAACACAGACAATTATTGGTCGACACCGACTTTGTCGACCAGAAAGAGGGAAGCACAATGACTAAATGTTATATACAGATTAATTGACGTCACGCCTGACGTAATGGCACTGAGACTCCTGCATGAAATCAAGTCGGAGGTTTTGTTATTCATCACCTCGCTCGTAAAATCATTTTCCGTGGTGGCATCAGCGAAACCACGAGTTCGGATAAACTGTCCGTTCTTCCAAATCGATTCAATGTTGATCTTATGTCCTACGCATCAAAAAGGCACCCGTAGGGCCCAGGTCCTGCGAGAAATTTGACCCCGTTCGGCTTTCTCTGAACTATAGACAGTCTAGACCAAGACGTATTTCCTTTTTTCGTGCTAAAGTGCTTTTCTGTACATACATACACACATACACACATACATACATACATACATACATACATACATACATACATACATACATGCATACATACATACATACATACATACATACATACATACATACATACATACATACATACATACATACATACATACATACTGCAAGAGGTACCAAGTGTGAGACGTTTTCAACAATGTACCCCCCTACCGCAACCGCCCCCTTTCATTTTTTTTTTCACTACACCAGTGAAGAGCATGACAGCGCGCAAAGGATACTGCTAGTTAGTACGACCTACGATTCAATTACCTTCCATTTTTCTAAATCCCATCCGCCGACACACTTCCCGGGAGGGCGACGACGCCTCGCAGCCCCTCACGAGCGAAATCCCGCGCGCACGATGCGCCGGCGACTTCAATGGAAAGCGGCCGCATCTTTGCCGAGCCAGGGCAAGCCAATGCGAGTCAAGCTGAGGGCCCTAACACTGCCGAGTCGACTTTTTTTTTTTTTTTCGGATGGGTATATGACGGCTGCACGAGAGCCACACAGGCGGGGTGTTTCCTTCGCTTGAGGCGAAGAGAGGACTCGGAAGGGACGCCGAGGGCAAGTAGGGCCAGATGAGGAGCACGAAGGGGAGGAGAGTAGCTGCGTTGCAGCCTTGTTCAGGAAGGGAAGGCAGGGAGGGGGAGTTGCAAGAGCGGCTCGGTCGCGAAATTACAGCCCGGAGGAGCCGCTCTTAACCGCCCATTTCTGTAGCCTCGCGAGCATGCACGCGCGCATCGCTCAGCCGCACGACGCCTTTGCTTGCCCCGTACATGCAACCGTGTGAAGAACACAGCCTCGCCGACACCAGCAAACTCGCGAAAGGCCCGCGATGGAAGCGGCGGCGCCCCGGGGCACACTTTTTTCTTTCTTGTCTATCTTCACTGGCGTCGTTTCGCCTATCTATTTCTTTGTTATCTCACTCACACTACACCCCGTCGGAGCCCGCACACGCTGCGCAGCCGGGCCAACACTGCAAGTTCCAAGGCAATGCCGCCGCAGCTGACTCGTACGGAAAGAGCCCAGCCGGGCAGGGCCGGAGGCTGGACCCTCAAAGTTGCACCCCCCCCCCCCCTCCCTCCCTTAAAAAAACAAAGAAAATCCCCAGTCAGGGAGATTGGACGGTACCAGCGTACGTAGAACAACGGTGGTGCGAGGGCTAGCGAGAAAAGAAACGAGCGAAGAAAAGACCGATTCTTAGGTCCATGGACGGCGCAGCGCCTACTCGCATTCTCTGAACGAACGAAAGAAGAATAGAAGGACAATTCGTCCACGCTGTCTGCCACTTTCTTCTTTCCTTTCAACAGCCCGGGGCTTACTTTGTAAAAAAAAAAGGGGGGGGGGGGGATTGCTGGCGTGTTAGCCGAAGGACGGCAGCGACAAGCATTGCTTTCGACACCCCCACTTGTTTCTTTCTCTCTCTCTCCTCGTTCTTATGTCGTTGCTCTTTTATTCGAACTCCAGTTGGAGAAACTGACGTCTGTTTTTTCGTACTCGGTCTGCAGGCTTTTCGACCATGATGCTCGCTTCAGCAGTTTGAAAAAAAAAAAACGGGAGGGGGGAGGGGGGGCGGAAGGAAGCATTTGTTTGTCTGAATGACTTCAAGGAGGCATTTTTTTTTCTGGCGCCAACTCTTACAAACGTGAGTGGTGCCAAGATGCCGAGCAGTAGTACAGCGAAAAAAAAAAAACAGGAAAGAGGACACATGGACTGCCTATTCGACTGTGTTCCCGTATACACATCTTCCTGCATTGGAGGAGGACGCAAAGCTTACGTAAAACAACATCTTTCATTCCCCTCACCCCTTTCCCAAGCACAGGGTAGCCAGCCGGTCTAAGAACTGGCTAACCTCCCTGTCTTTCCGCTTAAACTTTCTTCCTCCTCCTCCTGACCCCAACGCGCTTAACACACCCTCTCACAAGTTGGGGCAGCAGATCGCTGCATGGATGCACGGTGTCTCAAATTCGTGCGCCAGTTCGAATCTTCAATAACGCAGCTTTTGCGACATACCCTGCCACAATATCCAAGCAGGGTACGTCACAGGGTCTACAGATTGCAGCCCTTGGAAAAGCGCGGCTATAGCATGCGGGTTTCTTAGCGTGATTTCGATGAAAGTCGATCTGAAGGTACACTGCGTAAGCGGACCACGCTGAACTTTCGGAGAACAGTGAACTTGGCAACTTGGTACTGGTTCATTATGTCGCAGCACGACAAGAACGAGAAAAAAAGGCTTCTAAGACACCATTCAGCTTATTTTTACATTTGCTAAAGCTAATCATGTTCCCGTAATACATAAAGCAACAAAAGAGCGAGACGATGGAGAGTTTCAGAACAGCGTACGCAAAGCTTTGCATTTGCATTCCGCGTGCGTCGAACGCTAACCTCTAGCAGGCTCCCGTTAAGTGACACCTGGAACGTACGCAAGCTTTGCGTACTGTAGTCCGAAACTCTAATAAGTGACGACATCTGTGATGGGCCGCGTGTCCATTCGAGCAGGAAAAAAAATGTGCCACGCATTTCGGCATATCGCTAACCTAAGAACCGTTCGCGTCGTCCACGAAGAAGCCGCGGCTAAATGACAGCTGCGAAGCGCTCGAGGCCGCGCCTAAGTCGCCAATTAGCCACAATTCGAGGCCGTCCACCGGCGCTCTCCCTAAATGCAGCGCCGCGTTCCCAAAGGGCGCACGGAGAACGTCGTGCCGATTTTCGGAACTACACATACAAACGCGACGCTCGAGGATACAGACGCGTACGCACAGCAAAACCACGCGTATATTGAACTAGAATATAGCATATTCTAGTTCTACTACTAGAATGTCGAATATATAATACTACTCGAATATACTAGAATATAGTATATTCTAGTTCACTATACCCACGGGTATCTCAAGTGCACGAACGTACGCTAACGAAAAGACAGAAACGCCAAGCTCGTGAAACCATATATACGAATATGTATATGTTCAAACACTCGCATGTGCAAGCAAACATAGTGCACGCACACCACACACACACACACACACACACACACACATTCCCACGTGTACATAAACACACGCAAACAAACGCACACACACACACACGCACGCACACACACACACACACACACACACACACACACACACACACACACACACACACACACACACACACACACACACACACACACACACACACACACAAATGCCCGCCCGTGTGGCCTGATGACAGCGGCTGGCCCTTTCATCAGGCTTCCGTGGACGCCTCGTTCCTCGGGAGAAAGCCGGAATGGCCAGCTGCATGGTGGCACCGCGCGACCTGGGGCATTGTTCCGGACAGTGCGACCCAGTTTGGCGGCGACGACGAACGCATATTAGCTTAACCTAATTGCAGAGGCACCGGAGGCGGAGAGCCGCCAGCGTGAATCTGATTACAGCCGCGCAGGCGGCGCCAAAGTGACGCGCCACGGATTTGTCACGGCGTTGCATGTGTACCTTGCTATAGGGTATAACGCAAGACGGGGACGCCGCATAGTATGCGGTGGCAGGGTTTTGTTTGCACGTCTCGAAACGACGAGACAAAGCGTCGCATTGACGCGATCCGACGCCCGAGCCGCTATATAGTTTGTTGACATGCCACGGGGCGGACGTTCGGATGAAGCATTCCAAAATCGTATAAATATCGGGCTTTTCAGAACCGCGATGATTATGGGGAGGGGGGGGGGGGGGGGCTCCGGAAAATTTTGATCACCGTGGGGTTCTTGAACAAGCCGCTACATGTAAGCACACAGGCCCTCGAGCATTCAGGCAAACGTGGCCGTCGCGGCCGGGATTCGATCCTGCGATTTTCGGCTGCGTTCAAGTGTGAACCAACGGATGAAACTAAATGCGACCACATAAATATAACACCAAGTTAAACGCGTGAATTCAACGTCAGTGGGACGTTACGGCTGGTGAACAGTCTTTAAAAGAAGCGATATCGGAATATTCCCGGCCAACTTAAACATCTCATTGTTTTCGCAGGCGCACTTAATTTTTTTACGGCTTCTAAATAATCGAAGCCGAGGAATACATATATTGAAGGGGTGAAAGACCTACAGGGAGAAGAAAGCGAATTCAATAGTTGATGGTAATGGTGGAAGACAGACTGGTATATCTTTTCACGGTGGGGGGGGGGGGAGGCGGAATAGGAGGAAAAGAACGGCAGAGAGGTTAACCAGCCTATAGGCAGCCGGTTTGCTACCCTGCGCATGCGAGGGGGATGGGGGAGATGAAAGATTGAGAGCAGATCTTTTCACAGGCTGACCGATACCAATGCACATATGCTCTTGCTTTCAAACGTCTTCTTTCTTGCCTGCACTTTTGACACTGGTTCCCCAATTTTCGTATCGTCTACAATCGAGCCACGCCATGCGGACTTGCCGTATACCTACCTGTACAGCAGAAATACACGCAGAGACCACGCTTTGCAGTCCCACACGGAGAGGCAAGCGCGACTACACTGTACACGACGACCGTGAGATTTAGTGAGCTGTCTCCGCTGGAAGTACTCTCATCGAAAAGATATATAATGGTCGTACTCGCTAGTTCGTTTCTCGCTTTTCTTTTCTTTTTCTGTCCCGGGTGCCCGAACTACGAATCTTGTCACGGCAGCTACACCCGTTTTTGAGCATGCAAGTCTCACAGACTGCTTTTAATCGCAAAATCTGGACCCTTCCGGCGAGTGGCGTTAAGTGCCTGCACGAATCGAGCAAATCCCACTTCGCAGACGGCTTTTCTGGCCGGAGATCAGCGTCACCGATATCGCAAGACGCATGGACTGCTTTATTAAGCGGGCAGAAAGCATAGAGCCACGCTGTTACGGTGTCCACGCTTTCTTGGCAAACCGATACGATCGGCCCCGGACAGCGCCTCGTTTTGCTGCTCAGTGGCTTGTAGAGAATTCCAGACAGACGTGTTATTGTTTGCGTAACTCATCTATGCGCCGCTTTCGCGATGAAAGGGCGACGCGGTATCGCTGCCCTGCTAGGCCGACGAGCACTTAAAAGCACGGTTGCACCTTTGGGTCGTATCTTTCTCTCTCGGACAACCATCGTCATCGGGCCAGCTTGCATTTCCCTTCTCGAAATCTGTGCGCTCGCCACTTTCCGATCGGAAATCTTACGGACAGAGTATACGCGAGCGCTGCTCGTGATAAGCGAGACTACCGGGAGTGCGGCACTGTTAAAAGCAAGAAGCGGTCACGGCAGCCACGTACATGTCGACCATTGTGTCTGGCGAAAATACGCCCCGAAGGTTGCTTCCTGAAGTGAACCCGCGCAGCACGCGAGAGCAGAATGTGTACACCGGCTGTCTCCGTAGCAACCGGCGAACGTCCGACCAAAGCATGCAATACACCTTCGGCGACGTAGAAGTGTGGCAGCTTGGGCTAGTAGGTATGAAATGACGATAGTTATAGCACGAGAACAAAACGACGACACAGAGACAAGAAGACAAGTGTCCTTCTTGTCTTTGTGCCGTCGTTTCGTTCTCGCGCTATAACTATCGTCTTCGGCAACGCTTTCGGCAGCCCTTGAAGTTCGAACAGGAGCCGACCCGACCCGCAGGTGGCGAGTTCGACTACGTTCGCCGTGGTCGCAGTTTCACTGAGGCAAAATGCTATAGAGGCCCATGTACTGTGAATGTCAGAGCAGGTTAAAGAACCCCAGATTGCCGAAATTTCCAGAGCCCTACATACACGGTGTCTCTCAGAATTATGGTTTTAGGACGTAAAAGCCAAAATTTCTTATAATCATGGTTTTAGGACGTAAACAACCCTAATTCCTCATTGAAGTTCGAACAATTAAAGAGTCACTTGAGTTGACCCACGAAATATTTTAGTAACACAACAAGTAGATCACGTTTTTTTCTTTTTTTAGAAAATCGCGGGGTTTTCACGGGCCAAAATCACTGTATACCGTGTAATATGAGCCACTCAGTAGTAGCGGACTGTAGTTTACTTTAATCATTTTTCTTCATTTACAAAGAACACATCGATACTACCGAGCGGTTCCACATTTTTAACCTAAACGAAACGGAGACGCAGCGGATGCCATCGAACCGGCGGCCTCATAACCAGCTAGTCGACAATGCGCTACGTGACCACGACGCTCAACAAACATGCTTGTAAACCTGCGTTCTTTATTGCAGATAAATTACACCACTTCCAGAGAAAGAAAGTCGTCCTTCAAGCAGCCTACCTAGTGCACAAGAGAACCACTTAAGCAAACCGAGACAGATTATCGCAGCAGATGTGGCAACCTCGCTAAATGGCCGCGGTATCGGCGTATTGCAACCGACACGCTTTTTTTCTTTTTCCTCTATAAGTTTGGTTAATGACGTTACCGTCGTTAACTTGCAGCTCACTTCGATGACGGCCCAGGGACGTCGCTGTTGGAAAATTCCGCGAAGTATATCGGAAAGCCAGTGTAATAGCTCAAGTCCCCCACGAATCGTCCCACGGAATCGTGAGGCCCGCATCGTGCAATAAAAGCCGGAGCAGACGCGAAAGGCAGAAAACAGCCCAAACTAAACAATGATGGACAACGTTTATCGTGCTCCTGTTGTTATACCAATGATACCGGGACCAATCACCGACGATTAGCCTGCTCTGCCGACACCAAAGTATCCATTGTTCTGCGCTACAATATTTCGACGAAACACCGACCTTCGCTGTGAAAACAAATAGGCGATTCTGAAGACATGATAGCGGGAATCGGAATTATTGAAAGAAAACAAAACGTGTGCCATGTCTCGAAAGGTTATGCCATATGCGAAGTTTGGTTTTCGTGATCCGCGCCTAACCCCACAGTTGCGCTTGAGTCACCAGAGACATTTCTTTCTTATAAAGACCGTAAGCTGGAGCTATAGTTGCTGAGTATTCATCACAGTGAAACGATGCAATGCAAACACCGAATATTGACTTCAATGGCCTCTGGTGGCGGACAAGGAGGTGGACGAAAAAGTTGTCTGCGTTTGCTCAGGCATCGAGCGCCACCTACATAAACCAGGCCCGTTTGCGTCACCTCGTTTTCATCTGCTGCCACGGTGTTTGTTCGTTTGTGTTGTGTGTGCGTGTGTGAAAGAAACTTCAAAGATATGCAAAAAAGAAAATTCAGCGTCAAAACCATTTAAACATCAACACTATAAGTACGTGAGTGCTTGTGATAGATCATTATCATAATCATCATTTTGTTCGATGTCATTTATTCACTCTCCTCTGATCACATGATCTGCCTTACCTCTTACTACTACTACTACTACTACTACTACTACTACAGTAGACTAACGCAACATCGCTGAGAAAAGCAGAATGTCACATCGATGTTAGATGTCCCAGTTTTCTAAGATGCAGCAACGAAAACATCAAGGTGTAACTTCACCTGCACGTCCATTGCGATGGCGCACACACACGCACACACACACACACACACACACACACACAACTCGGATATGGGATATGGGTACGCGCAAAGTGACCAGTGCCCACACTGCGTCACTGGCCATGGCGCGTGCTTTGGAGAAGTGTACACACTCCTATCCGATGACAGAACACCACAGGTCCAGCTGCAGGAAGGAACTGCAGCGGCGGCCGTCGCAGTCTTATATGTCTCACCGGCAGCCTGGGCGAATGGCTTCACCGCAGAGGGCCTCTGAAAGCATTCACGTGTACCTGGCTCACGGCTCGGATAACACGGCCCAGACACACGCACGCACGCCGGGATCTGAGACAACACGTAAGGACCCCAACGTGTCATCCACCTTTCCCGACCCATCCATCCATCCCCGTGCGTGCCCCCTCCTAGGAGCACGACGCACATACGACACTTCTCCCCCCTCCACTGCATCAAAGCCTGCCAACTCGCGTCACCTTCTCCAAGCCTCTCGAAGTGTCACGGGAACCCTGCGGTAGCGCGGAGACGGGCTCCTCGAGTGACGCACCCGTGTGGCGCCCCAGGAACACGCGTACGAAGCGCCACCTCGCGGCAGGGAGAAATTGCAATGGAGTGAGACGAACGACGACGGTGACGCTGTTATAGACTATTTTACCCAAGACGCGTGAGCACCGCCATCTTGGGCAGTTACGTCAATGTTTTCTTGTTTTTGTATATTGCGATGTGAAATAATAAGGCCATGAGACGTTGCATACACCAACTCAACCGTTTTAATGTGCATATATTTACCTAACATTGTTCGTTTAGTTGTTAAAGATGCAAGACACGAAGGTTAGCAGTCCAACATGGCACCGCCAGTCTGTACAGGCCAGGCTATAGAGCCTGGCAAAAACATGGCTCCCAATCGCTTCGCCTGAGCGTCTGTTTCAAGTCGTTATGTTTAAGTGCCTAAGTAGTTTCCTGCGACTGTCGTCAGCGGTTTCAAGGGCCCGTTTGAAACGCGAGTGACGTCAGCGCCGTGCAGATCTAAATGAACACAATAAAAGCTAAAGTGGTTCGGAGGACAAAACTGGCTTTGCGCTGTATACAATGGAACGTTTCTGAGCAGACGTACAAGGAGAACAATCTCCAACCTAACCTGCCGATTGTGTTACATGGAGTATCACTATGTCGTGCTCTACTGCACACGCAGTTTCCGTCGTCACCAATAGCAGCGCTCGCTTACTCTTCCGCGCAGAGCGTGCCGATAGGCCCTCGTATAATCCGATGCTCAATGAGAGAAAACGAATTCGAAGTCACGCCAGGCACTTACTGCGTAACAGCAGGCGAGAGAAACGCTGCGATTCGCAAAGGGCCAGGTTTCGGTACTTACCTAGAAAGAAAACAAAAGAAAGAAAATCACGGTTAGTTGATCTGAACGTTCGGACACAGTTTCCAAAAAAAAATCATAATCATCATTATCATCGAGTACAAGACAAATAGGTGCACGGAAGATGTACGGACGTAACCTGACGGACGGACAAAGTGAAAATGCTGCTAGTTTTCGACACTGAAACCGCCTTCTCTCGTAAGATTGGTAACTTTCAAAAAGGTCAAGCGTCTACTTTTTTTCCCTTTTAATTCTTTAGTGCAGGTCGAAGGACAGCATGATCACCTGCATAGTAATTTGGACTCCGCACTTTTCTCGATAGTAAAAAAAGCAAAGACACTGCAGCCATCATCTTAGATATGAGCGAGATAGAAATGTCAGCCGTTGCTTCCCACTGATATTGAACAACATTGATACTCCGCACCATGCTCTCTATACACGCAGAACATAAAGATCAAGACACATACACATAAATTCACAGATTCTATATACAAATCCTGCAAAGTGACAAAAGAAAACAATTTTTTTTACCGACACAAATTCCGGGCGCCGCAAATTGGCCGCCTTCCGAAAAGCTCGAGTCTACGCCTTCGTTTTTCCACCCCACTCGATGCGGCATATATACAACAATATCTGTATACACAGGCATTCTCCCAATTTGCTGTTCCGAGGAAACCAGCCAGCCTCATTCCTAGTCACCACATATTTCGCATGCGTAAACAAGCGAGAGATCAAAAAAGAACAAGAACAGAGCGTTACACAAAGCAGGTACTGAATGTAAGGAACTGCGTGACGACTGAAAAAGATAGAAAGGAACGCAAATGCAGAAACAAAGCGTTGGAGTCATGCAAACGGATCGACAAACAGCGCTCCAATTGTACGGGGCTTCTGTTCTCGGCAACATCAAAAACGTCACCGTCTTGTTTTTCGCGGGACAAGCCTAGCAATATAGGCGAGAAAATGCAAGCACAACACAAAAGCGAAACATTCCAGCATGAGACGATACCGCCAGCTAAACAAACGGGTGCAACACATGCAACAAAACGCACAAACAAAGGCGAAACCTCACCAACACGAGATGATGCCACCAGCTAGACACTGGGCACAACATAAATATATATATCGCAGGGGTCGAGAAGCTAGGGAATCCCATTGGGCCATTTCCTCATTGGCGACGTCGACGAAGACAAGAGGAAAGTGAGAAAGAAGCGAAGCGACAGAAGAAGAAGAAGCGGTGGACGACAGCGCTAGATGTGTCCTGGTACAGAAGAAGGGCTCGGGCCGACGTCCGCCGATCCTCGACATGGCTCTGGGGGCCCGATATTGTATATACGTACACACGGATGGCCTCAGATTCCGCACCCCCAACCTCTTGGTATTCGCGCCACAAGAGAACAACAATAAGCAAAACAAAAAACACGAACTCGCAGGAGACGTGAGAGAAAGAATAAAGGATGAGTAGCAGAGGGCACGCCACAGGGCGACCCTTCTTACCCGCCCATTGACCCCGTGTCTCAACCCTCCACCCCCTTTCTCTCTTTCTCCTCGCTTCGCTATATGGGGCCCTCGTCTTGCGAATCGTCTTGTGAGCAGCCAGCCAGATTCCGATCCGACTTTCGTTTCTCGATTGCCATGTCGTCCGAGGCGCCCCCGCGGGACACTCAGCGCATCCGAGATTTTCTCGCGAAATTGCGTGCAGCGTGACGGTACGAGTCGGAAGGTAATGTGATGTAATCCTTGCGTTGCAGCACGCGAAGAAACCTCGCTACATTTGGGTTCGCGCGATTGTCGGCAACGCATCGCAAGACCACTGTACAAGCGAACACTTAAATGTTCCACATTGCTAGCCCTGCGTAGGCCCACCAATCCCGGCTGAAGCCACGTCAACGTAGCCATAGAGAACGAGTTGAATGCGGGGAATACGAAAGAACGCTGGCTTCCCAGAGCATAAGAAACATATGTTCGCGCTTGCTTTATACGTTAACGCGTTTCCTGTAGCAGTGGATCGCAGTGCACACGTCAAAGTTCGAAGCTGCGCAGATTCACTAGAAGAGCGATCCAGTTAGAAATGATGCAAACCACACACAACTCAATGACCTCACTGGGCCGCACATATCTCGACGTGTTGAAGGAGATACTCAACGCTGTTGTCAAGTCATCGACGCGCATTGCAACAGTTCGTCATTAAGAAAACACGCATCATTTCTCCTTCCAAGAGTGACATATATAAGGTCAGAAAAAGCTGAACATCTCAGATATAACGCACGACGCGAATCTTGGCTCAGCGAAACAAAATTTGTGGGACAAAATTTTAATGAAGATTGAATGGAGACAACTGTGCCCTTATTAAAACGGATAAACAACTCTGATCACCAGGTATGCTATCATTTTGCAACCGACAGACATTTGCCAATTGTTAACGAACAGTATAGCCAGCATTACCAATTTATCATACGCCAGCACTACCCAATGTTAACCACCATTCCGGCACACACTTAGCCCTGATTAACAATCATTTAACAATTATTTAGGCAATATTAGCTGTGCTAACTAGTGCTGATGATACATGAGTAATTTGATAGTTGAATTAGGTAAGAAATTATAATAGCATTAGGTTACAAAACTTGGGTGGAACAAGCCACGGTTGACAATGCTTTATACGCGAAAGAAAAAGAATACGCCGTCGTGCGTTGCTTTATGTATCCTCTTTCTGAGCACCCCATGCTGATTTCGCCCGTAGTAATTCCGGTACCAAACGTTGCCCCGTCGCGGTAGTCTAGTGGCTAAGATAGTCGGCTGCTGACCCGCAGGTCGCGGGATCGAAGCCCGGCTGCAACGGCCGCATTTTCGATGGAGGCGCAAATGCTGAATATCTGTGTGCTCAGGTTTGGGTGCACGTTAAAAAACCCCAGGTGAACTAAATTACGGCGTCTCTCATAATCATATGGTGGTTTTCGTACGTTAAACCCCACAAATAAATCAATGAACGTTCCAAACGTTACATATACAACGGACCTTTAGCGGCTCATTTAGTGCCCCTTGTTGTAACCTAACGAACGCGCTTACAGGGAAACATTCATGCTGCTCTCAACTAAGGCTCGTTGCAGCGGCTTCCGGGATGGCGAAGGCATATGAGCCGATGCCTGCTCGGTCGGTCCCCGAGGTGCCATCAGCGGATACATGGACGCGCCGCATCGCAGCCAGCCTGCCACGCGACCGATCGAACCGTGACTGAAGCGCGGTCGACAGGGCAGGGGAGGAAACCCTTCCGACACGCTTCTTTGGAGACGACGGCACGCGCCCGAAGTCTATGGCACATGCCGCGGTCAGTCCCTAGTCTATAGCAGATGCTGAAGCGACGCACCGCGAACGTCGCCCGGATCTCCGAGGACGAGTTCCAGCACAAAAATGCGGCGCCGGATTTAGCGCCAACGACGGTATACGGTGACCAAGAGAGACGCAGTCGAGGAATAACGGGTGGCGTGTTTACCAACTCAGTGCCTGCTATTCTGTTCGTTTTGGATTTTTTTTTTCGTTTCTTGCAAGTTCTGCCTCGTTAAGAGCATTATTTTGTTATTGTAGTTTTGAGATTTGGTTTATTTCACCATAATCGATAAATAATTACGTTACACCCCAGATATCATCATCATCAGGTCGATTGATTGATCGATTGATGAATCTATGAATCAATGGATCGATCTGAACTGCAGCTCTTGACCGAAAGCCTGAACTCTATCGGTCGGTTATCTACTTGGCTCGGATATACCGTGTATTCCGAAATCAGACTACATACGTATGTACACAAGTAGGGCGCAAGAACATTCAGCTTTTTGCTAGCCGTCCCAGCCCACCATTTTCCGGCACCGATCACATACCTGTCTGAGCCTATCACATAAAAAAGCATTTTGATCCAAACCCAATACACCGTTTATTCTCACCGCACACCTTCGAAGTCGATTTTTTTTGCTTGAATAGAGATTTGGCCGAGAGTACGCATCAACATATGAGCAGCATTACAGTTCATCACCAAGAAGACGACACGCATTACGTGCCGTCTGGAAGTACGACCTATAACGCCCCAAACACGTAATAAGCAAGGGACGTAAGAGAAGAACGACAAAACGCCAGGAGCATAGGTATACGCATATGCGCCGCGCATGCGGGCGCGAGTAGAGCTGGCTGTGTATACTGCCGCGCAACGGCGGCTCGTTTACGAAGCGCGCCAAATTGCAATGGCAGCGTGTAATGAGCTTTTCCTGCCAACCGGGCGCCGGCACGCTTCGGCGCCGAAGAGGAGGAGGGGGGCGAGCCACAAGTGCCGCTGAGCGCTATAACTGCGCTGACGCTATGCGAAGCAGGGAGAGAGAGAGAGAGAGAGAGGAGAGAGCGACAGACGCTTTCAGCGCGTTTTAGACGTCAGGGCGAACGGCTTATAGACCGAAAGTTACATTCGGCGGGAAAAATTTTTTCCGCGAGCTTAACGCCGAGAGAAGGTATCGAAGGCGACTTCGCAACATGCTTGGCCTGGAGCAAAGGTCTCGGTCCATGCGACCTGTGAGAACTTCGCGTGAAGCTAACCTCTTCAACCTTTTTAAGGCGATAATCTGAGATGCGTTCTAACGCGACTAACGCAAAAGAAACAAGAAAGAAGAAAGGAACGTTATGTCAGACACTCAATGTGGCTGAATTGTAACATCGCGCATACGTAAGCGCGATCATGTCGCCTCCGGGATGCGCGGTACAAACGAGTCATTCAGACGCAACAGAACGGAGACGGTTACCACATTAAGAAAAAGACAAGCAAAAAAGAAGGAAGGTTTATGGAAGAGCAAATCCCAATACGGCACTCCAACACGGCTACGCTTCGCCGATTGAAAATAAAAATAAAGCGATGCAAGGAGGAAGAAGTCAAATAAAGAAAAAAAAATACAGTAGTTCGTCTCCAGTGACGCCCAATTCGATCTTGTTTTCCGTTCGTGGGTTCCAGTGCAAGAGGGTTCGGTTCTTGCGCTGTGAAGGTCGAACTGTTTTCTGTGCCGGCCTCGCAGGGAACTTTTTTTTTATATCGAAAAAAAAAAAAAGCGGTCGTATAAGAGAATCGAGACCAGCCACGGTGTGATTGTTTCAATCGAAGGCCCGCAATAGGAGAGATCGAGACCCGTGTAGACCAAATGATATCGATCAGCCGCCAAGATGGAGGCGCAAACGATTCCTCCGAGTGCTCCGAGTCTTACGATACGGTGGTGTTTATTACACGTCTCCGGCAAATAAAACGCTGCTTCGCGATAAGATAAGATAAGATAGAAGTGAATGCTATCCCGGCATTGCAACAAGGTTATTTGCCTGTATGTAGACCAGGATGGCTTGCCCTGCGGTAGAAACGGCTTAAAGGAATGGACCGCAATGACGTTAAATATTAGAACGAAAGAAAACGAAGGAGTACGAGGAAACGCTGAGCTATTTTGTTCTTTGGAATCCGTGCAAAATAGCCTCTCTCTCTCCTTGTTTCTGTAAGAGAAAAGTGATCAACGGTGATATTCACGGCTAGAATTTACTGTTTCGTTATTGCGCTGAAGTTGTCGATGACCACTTTCGAAGCCTTATCAAGAAAAGAGGATATTTATTTCTGTCCGCCATCGGCGTTATCATTTGCTTACTACTGCTTATCTACAACAACAACAACAACAACAACAACAACAACAACAACACAACAACAACAACAACAACAACAACAATAATAATAATAATAATAATAAATTAGTTATATGTGTACAGCCATTCCTACAAAAAATACTGTATGGCACATCTGACATAACCATCAATCTCGTATGATCATGGAGAAGACGTATAATCCATTTGTCTTTATACGAGATTATCGGATACGAGGCATGCGTCATATGAGAATTTTCGATAGTGGAGGAGCTTGAACCAGCGGTGTTTAAAACAATAAAAATCAAATATTGGAATCAGGCAAACGGTCATAAAGGATAGATTCAACGAGCACTCCAGGAACTCTAAAACACGGTCCGGGGTTTATAGTGTCGTGTTTCCTCCATCACGCAACAATAGCAATATCAATAAAGCGGCAGTTCCATCCGGCTATAAAAATTGTCAATATCGCATGGCAACCGTGCCATGTAATTCGACGATATCGGCGTGGCTATATACAGGCCCGCAATCCTCGCCTCAGATATACGGGTACAATGCCACAAACTGCAGTAATCAAGGCGCAGGAACCATAGCTGGCGAACCTTATCATCACGGAGAGGCAGAGAGGCCGAACAACCACCGCGAAACTAACCGTAACCACGAAGCAACTGACGAACACAATCGCACGAGGGCGTGTGTGCATCGCGCGTGCGTCTGTAGCCACGTTCACGACACGAATTATGGTTAGCAGCGCGACCCGGAGAATTAATAAAAATAAAATAAAATAGCCAAATATATCTACAGGAGAAAAAAAAAAGGGGGGGGGGACATCCCTTCCCACGTAACTGCACGTGGTGTGACCAAAAATAGGCGAGCCCCGGGCATGCATCAATCGCCGCACCATGCAGCGCCCCGCCCAGCTGAACACTTGGAAGAGCGTGTGTTATCGTTTTATTCCGGAAGCGGAGGCTGCCACCTCCGGTCGCAGTCACCGTTTCCCCCTCTTTCTCGCCGATCCCGCACGACGTATAGGCGATACCGAAGATTCGCCTAACCGCTATTATAATGCTCGGCCCATTTCACGCTGCCGTCAACTTCCTCGTTTGCTTTTTTTTTTACAATTATCCCTTCGCAAACCACACGCGTTTGACGGTTCGAAGCCGTTTACAGTTACGTGCACTATGTACGACACCAAGGGCAAAGAGCTTAGCCGTACGTGAAGATAAGTTGTGTTATCTCCCAACTTCCAGCGGCCATCTAAGCGGCCGCAGGTCGGGCCTCCCGATCGCCGAATTCCAAATAAAGTTATTTCACTCACTCACTCCGAGAAAGTTAAGCCCCTAAAATGATGTCTGCCTACAAACCTATTAATTGATAAAAAAAACCACGTCTGCCTCTAATCCTGGACGCGACGACACTGTATGCGAGAGAATAGCGGATTAATAAGTAGCGTACAACAACTTCACTTACGCGCAATAGACACGACTCGGGGAATCGAGTAGACGTACATAATAGTGTGTAGAAACGGAACAAGCTTTCGTGCATTTCATACGGAGTGCTGAACAACATGGAGTCTCGACTGACTCCTTGTGCATGGGCGGGCGATGCATGGTCTCGGTTCATACACCTTCGAATCTACTTCGGCTCGAGACACGATATAACTTTCACATAAACGCAAAGAGGGGGGGGGGGGGGGAATGTCGTCTCGATAACACAACAGGACGCGACTCTGCTTCGCATACTTTCGAAAGAAAACAAAAATGCGCCACCTAGCGAGACGTAAGGCCAGCCGTCTGTCGTTTCCAATTGGCCGATGCGGCGCGCAGCACAACTTTCGCCGCGCTGGCGGAAATTGTTGACGCTGTCGTGATGAAAGGGGTGGAGAGGACGACTAATGCTCACATGCTACCCACGAGGAGATGCGTTATTTAAAAAAAAGGAGGGGAGGGGGGGGGGGGTTAAAGAAACAACGTCAGCACCGACAAGAGGCAGCGTACGAAAAATTCAAAGCGTATGGAGGCAGGCCGTTCTATTTTGGGGACCGCTGCTTTCGACGGTCAGTCGGGTGTTTTCGCAGACCCGCGCTTGCTTCAAAGCAATAAACTGTCGAAAAAAAAGGGGCAAGAAAAAAAACTTTGGACGTTATTTTCTGAGAAGGTCGGCTTCTCAAAACACCGCACGAATGCGAAGGAACGAGGGAAAGAGTGTTGTAGGTAAGCCGTCTCGGGAGCCGGCGCACGGGAACGTCAACCAAGTTGCCCGCTAACGCTAAAGGCGGTACCAGCGCGGCTACGGTGGGGATCCAAGCATAATAATCACCGGCATAAGTGATTTAGTGGCGACGCCTCCGCCGCTTGCTGTTATGACGGGATGCAGCGAGAACGAAAAAGGTAGGCGCGCTTGCTCGCTCGCTGCGTGTGGGACGAGCTTAAAAAAAAAAAGGGGGGCCCACGCTCGAAGTCTGTGAAAGAGCAGTATGATGAGATGGGACGGCGTCGCAAGAAAAGCCTTTTTGACGCCGCGGCGTGAGGGAGACCGCGAACCTAGCAGCCAGCGTATGCGTCGCCTGCTGGGGCGACACAAAAGGAAGGTAATGGAGTCCGGGCATAAAGAGTGACTTTTGAAGCTCAAGAAGGTTGTAACGGTAATGGCGAGGCAACAGGGTTGGAGAAGGTCAACTTCTCACGATAAAAAAAAGTCTCGCCAGCACAGACCAGACCACGCGACGTATATAGAAGACGCATGAGAGAAGGTGGGTGATAGTCGAGGAAGCGTATAGTGGTCGGGTCATTCACATGAGGCGCCGCCCCCCCTCCTCCCTGTGTGTCCTTATTCGCGATAAAATTTAAATATGACTAAAGCGAGAAAAAATTCATCCTGTTATACGCCGTGAAAACCGTCGAACAGCGAAACAGGAATGTTCATGATAATATGTGGTGCAAAACAAGTCGTGATCATCGTTTCATTTTGTATTTATTCACTCCCCTCGCTCCTGTCACGAGACGTGCGTGACTACTACTACTACAACTACTACAACTACTACTACTACTACTACTACTACTACTAAGTATACCTGTCCGTCTCAGTGGTGCAGTGATGAAATGGTTTGCGGTGCTCGGAAGCCTAGAGGCATGTGTCCTGGTCGGTGTCAGTGCGCTTCAAAGAACACCAAATGGTAGAAATTCCCAGAGCCCTCTACATCGGCATGCCTCCTATTTATGACGCGGTATATATAGTCTCGAAAAACCCCAGATATGATCATTACTACTAGGACAACGACGACGGCACAGGGTACACAAAGGTAGCTTCGCTTCGCGATATACGACGCCTTATAGGAAGAACGACAGCGATGAAAGCCGCGGTATGAATGAATCCGCGAACACGCCCAGCAGTTCCGTGACCACCACTGTGGCGTATATTATATTCGTATAAGCGCTTTTTCGAGATATGGAAGCGGTGCGAATGGAACTATTAAGCTATAGACAACTTCGTCGGGAGGCCAAGAAAGGGTTCAACGTTCCCAGAGCCCGGCCTCGCTTTAAAATACACGGCACGGTCGCATCACGCAAAGAGTGCGATATGCGGGCACAATGGTGCACGTTTTTCTTAAACCGACCCGATATGACACAAACGGCTCGGCGATGAACTTAGAAGATACCTCTCCTGCTCAGATGGCGGTCTCGTTCCGGATTGGACGGCCGTCATTTACGGACAAGCGATGCGTTGATCCATCTATCGTTCTGGTTGCATTGTGAAGGGGGCCCCGAAAACCGTTCCGAGTTCAAACATGAGAGAGCGGTTTTCTTTCTCTCTTCCACTGCCCAGTCTAAGGGCCACTTATGACGTCATAAAATACTTGCGGGGAAAATGTCATCACCAAGCCAGTCGGGACTTCGCGCTTTTCGGCTGCACGCGCTTATCTCAGCTTTCGCAGTCGAAAATGCGCAAAAGATAAGTGAAATCAACTGGCTGCGCGCTGCGTACCTACGCGAGAAAAAGGCAACACTGGTATATGCGACTGCCAGGCAAAGCTGAGTAGGAGACCATTCGCAACTGATATTCCTCGTAGTGATACAAATCCAGAGCGTACTTACTGATGACGTCACGTGAAACATAATCAATAGAATCAACGGAGACGAAAAGGGGAGAAGAAAAGGGGAGAAGAAAAGGGGAGAAGAAGACAGGACTTCAGCCTCCGAGTTGTAGGTAAAGGCATATTTGCGTAATTACGTAAAGGTCAAACGTGAACAAATCCACGTTTCCGATAAGTGCACGGGTAACAAGTCTGATCGTATGCGTTTCCGAGGTCAGCCGAAGCACTATTTACGTAAAAGCCTAGTTCACTCGATCACAGCTCTACCAAACACACTAGCTCCAAGCAGTGGCGAGGCCCAGAAAAAAAGCACTTCTAAGCCAACAAAAACACAACCCTCACAAGTCGAAAGAAGATCCAAAGCCTAATCCACTGGCACGTAGCGAGGAATTCTGCGGTCGGTACACACACACACACAAAACTCCGCACCACCGCTCTCCTATCGACCGCGCAAGGAACCGTTGCGGCCCGTGAGCACCAACCAACACACACATCCACAGCAACAATCGCCGCCGTACCGAGTGCATCGTCCGACAGGTTGCCAGAGCGAATCGGTATAGAGGCAGTGGCGTTGCATGCTGGCTTCAATTACTCCGCCGTGACCTTACACGCCGAGTGCAGAGCGTCGAAGAGTGTGCGGACGGTCGTGAGTCGGAGAACCGCTGGGCCGAAACGTTTGGGCCGTTAGCGCTATGTGGAAGCACTGGGTATAGAGTCACCACACTTGTGTCCGTTCACTCGTCTCCTACATCTTGGTCGATATAGTTCGCGGTTTCATCTTGCACTTGCGCAGTTAATATGCGAGAGCGCATCTTCAGATTGCCAGTCAGCGAAGCGACCAAGCGTCCTGCATCGCTAACGAAGTTTTCAGCGACTCAAAGCACGCGGAACGTTTAATCATGTTTCATGGCTGTGCTGGTGCATTTGATACGCGAAGGTATGCGGCTCAAATTGCCGAAATGAAGTGATGTGCGCCGGTTTCTTTTAATATAACGAAACTTATTTCCAGCAACTCGAAAAAACTCGGAACGCCTTCGTTTTTTAAGAATCATGTACGAGGAATTCAAAAACGTTCAGTCCCGTTAAACTTGCCCGAAATACTCAGACATGGTCAAGCCTCAACATAACGTTTCCTAATTACGCGTTAAAACAAAACACTAGAGTAAAATCACGAAACATGGACAACTTTTGTCTATGAGTAGGCTAATAACTTCATTGGTAACGGCTCAAGGCAATGGCCCGTGAGCTCGATTGGTGGATCCCCAAGTCCAGGGCTGCACTGACTGCCGCCGCCTGCCTGACGTGGCCCAGAAGCTCAAGCTTGTCAACTTCTAGGTCAGAGCGGTTTGTGCGTCCCATCGCTCGAAAGTGTTAGACAAATTAAACTCGTTCAAAAGGGCTATTTGAGTCTGGTGACCTGTTCTGTCAGCCCCACGAAATGATGACAGAGCGACGGTGGCGGGCCACCACATCACAGCTGGCGCTTCCCAAGGCACCTGATTACTGAGGTTGTATGAAGAATATAGATTATAGGCGCCCTCCGCGGCAGGTCATCGCCACATGGACATGCCTTCTCGCGTAGACTACATGGAACGTATTTAAGGCTTATTTCAGGCGTCTGCAGGGCGTTCGCAAGTTCCACAGAACGCGATGAGCGCCGCGCGAAAAGAGGGCACCCTATGCAATCACCGAGCATCGTCGCGTTTCAATGCGTGATCGAGGTTGCCCTTCATTTCGAGCGGCGAGCGTTGTTTAGGGGCCACGTGGGTCAGCGAGCGCTCTTCGATTATACTGTGTATAGATAGAGGAAGGTTCCATTCACTTACGTGGCGACTGCGTTTCAACTCGAAACGAGCGAGATACAAAAACAGACGGCCCGCGCGGGTAATGCGCGATCCTGGAGCGCTTCGCGTATATTGACATGGGTCAGGACAAACAAAAGCGGATGAATTAATAGATGCGACTCCGAGGAAGCGATGCTATAGGCCACGCATGTATGCATACATCCATCACTTCGCGCACCAAAGTTGTACACACGCTGAGACAGCAGGCAACAACCAGCCGCTCGATCTACGCACGTCAGTCATTGCGCACGCGCACGTGTGTATGGGTGTGTGTGGGGGGGGGGGGCTAATTCTACATCTATCTATCTATCTATCTATCTATCTATCTATCTCTATCTATCTATCTATCTATCTATCTATCTATCTATCTATCTATCTATCTATCTATCTATCTATCTATCTAGATCTACTGCGTCCACTTACACATGTAGCCTGACAAGCAAGCATAATATACACAGAGTTGAGAGGGAGGGGAATAGGGGAGAGAAATAAGCTGATACCGGCTAGCTAAAGAGAAGCCGCATGCGAAGCGTCACTGGATCATTCCAAACCAGTACGAGTGTACGAGAGAATCCGCCACTTGTATAGCATGTTCGAGGCATAGATACGACGACGCATATCAACGTTCCACGCCTGAAGAGGGAAAAAAAATCAGTATCGACAGACGAGCAAGAGCGGATTACACGTCTCGCGCGTCCAGCAGGATCACTCGTTCGGCAGCGCCCAAGGAAAGAAACCCACTCGTAACAAAGTTTCCGTTCCGAAAGTCGATCCGCAGCAAACGCAGCGACGAGGCATACATATACTGCGCTACAATATAGACACGCACGCAACGGTCGCGAACGGTCGGACGGAGATGAAAGGGACCGGCCGAGCGGAAGCGCGCATACTAAAAGGCGCCGCGGCGAGGGACAAGTCTCGTCGAAGATGAGTATCGGATTATCCGCCGACGGAACCGGACGGGTGGATTACTACGAGCGAGGCGGAACTATAACACGGGCGACTGGGCCGCGTCGACCGAACAGGCACAGGCATATACACGGACCAGAAGACGGACACGTGATAAGTTGATCCGTGGGCGCGTCGCCACGCGAGCCGAAGCTGCACCCCGCCGTCTGGTTCCTACGAAGAAGAACCATCGTCTCGCCAGGACGTTTCATTTCGTGGTTACTGTTTTTCGATACCTTCTTTTCGTCCGATTGGCTCGGAAGCCTCACTTGTAGAGGTTATATAGCCACTCCGTCAAGACAGGCTGCGGCGGCGCAGCCAAGTCGTGCCGTGTCGACCGCGACGTCCGGATACAGCGAGGACCGAAGAGGGAGCTTGGAAAGGTGCGGGACCCTACGCCGTCATCCGAGATGCGAATTTTCGAACCGTTGTCATCGCTCGACCTTTCGCAGCGAGGCATTGTGTCCGGAGCACACGAGTATATGCGAGAAGAGGATCCACACTATAGAGCATTTGCGTAATCTTTTCGAGTTTGTACCATCGCTGTTCCCGTTTTCGCTGCTGTTCCCGTTTGCCATCAAGCACACTTGATGGTCCACCTTTTACGTAATTAGGAGAGGATACTCAGAGCCCAGCCTCACAGCTCCTCAGCCTGTCATAAGCGTCATTCTGCAATACCTGGAGGTGTCATTGGAAAGTCGAAATTAATAAAATCGTTGTGCCCTATCCGTTTTCGAGTACTATACGAAAATATTTACGAGAAACCCATAGTTTAATTACTTTAATCAGCTACTACAAAAACATTCGTTAACTCAACAGGAAAATGAAAAAAAAAAGAACAAAGGAGTTGTGTGCTGCGTTCACCCTCTCTGTACACTTTCGTAATGGCACATTACTATATTTGTGTTCATCCATTCGTTTGCGGATACACTTACTGAAACATTTACTCCGGTGCCTTCACTGCGGCCTTTCTGTATACTTGGGACGTTAAATCATGTCGATCGATCGATAAATCACCACTCGATCAATACAAGTCAATCAATATTAATTCAATCAATCAATACTAGCATTCGTAGCAGCTGAGCGTACATCGAAACCTAACATTGTACGAGCTTTACGCCCACATGGGAACGCATATACTGTCTTCGCAGCGGATAATCGAACCCACGACCTCGTGCGCAGCATAAATGACGTCTTATGCAAACTACATGAATACCACCGGCAAATTCACTCGCCCACATCAAACAATCGCGTCTTCGAGGCACCAGAAACGCTATTCCTATAGCGCCATACTCACAGCCGTGCAATGTAAGCCTCTATGTACAGTGGAGATGGAAAGAAACGCGAACAGTGCAGCGGCTACATCCTCAGCTGCTTCGCGTTTCTTTTCAATCAGTTTGTAGCCTGGATGGTGTTTAAAAAAAAGCCTCTAAATTCATCCATCATATAACCAAGAATCATTCTAGCATCTCTTATTGCCACCAAAATTAGCGCGTTTATCCCCTCCCCCCCCCCCCTGTACATACCACTGCACGTAACTACGCAGTTCCAGCGCGACGCCCGCAGGAGCGAGAAAGGTCATGTTCTGATCTACGTTCTGGAAGGAGCAAGGACCTCGCGCTTCAGCAGCCGCCGCCGCTGTAAGACCACTCCCACTGACTCTCTCTCCTCCACCGCAAGACCCTCCCATTTATACCGGAGTGCTTTCTCGTTAACCTCCTCGCAATTTCTGATGAATGAAACACTGGGCCGTAGATTTCCAAAGCACACAGCCTTCCCTTCTTCATCTTTCCCCGAAGCAGATGGGATGCCGTTGTTCTCTAGAGTTGTCTCTGCAACCTTTGTGGCGGTAACCTCATCACGTTTACTAACAAAAGTTGTACCCGTAGTTACCA
>WOVY01003784.1:0-83159 GCA_013436015.1 Rhipicephalus annulatus
GGATCAGCACAAGCAGTTAGTTGCCTGTATTCGTATTGATGGGGTGAAGTGGAATGAAGACAACGGGGCTGTAGCAACAGCGGATAGCTCAAGTTACCCTATAATAGCACAAATTAGCAAATATTTAGCATTAGCTAGTCGAAATTACCAGTCACTGAATTACCAGTCACTGAATTACCAGTCACTGAACATGCATTAGCGAGCACTAGCTAACGTAAGTGATCATTGAGCAATATCTAGCAAACGCCAGCCAAAGGGAGCCAGTGCTAAGATTATAAAGGCGTGTAACTGTGGTAGATTTTGTGAAATTTTGTTGTCTTTCATGAATTATTATGTACTAGACATTGATATTGCTTTGGAGTTGTGTACTTATTATTTGTGTAATGCTTCAATTATGCCAAGAAAGATATTCAGTGTATAAGCATACATTGTTTGCTTGTATTCTTGTATTTCACTCCTGCATGTGCCCGAGGAGGGCCTGAAGTATCTGCAAAGAGATAAAAAAAGTTCAAAACACCATGACTGGACGTTCGTAAATCACCATGCCGAAGGGATATCGCGATAACAAGCTCTCGCAAATGAAAAAAATAAAAAATAGGAACAGAAGTAGGTTCCGCGGTTAGTTATTTTAGCTCCACTTCCGGTGAATGGCACAAGCGCAAAGCGAATAATAAAAGAGATATAAAAAAACTAAGTGGATACCCTTGCTGCTTTTGTGAGTAGATGCTAAGGCTGTGTAACTAAACTGGCTTATCCTCGGCTAGTCCAAGACACAAGAAAAAATTCAGTGATTTTTAAGCTTCACATTTAAGAGTTGAACGTAATAGCCAATATGCTGTTCCTAGTGAATTCAGTCAAGTGGGTAGCATGTTTTAAACCACGAGTAATTATTGCCCTGAAACCTGTTCCAACTTGCTATTCACCCACTGCGCAGCCTTAAGGGCATAGACGCAGGTACTTGAGTGCCTTTTGTAGTGATTGATGATTGATTGATATGTGGGGTTCAACGTCCCAAAGCCACAATAAGATTATGAGAGACGCCGTATAGTGGAGGGCTCCGAAAATTTCGACCACCTAGGGTTCTTTAACACCCAAATCTGAGCACACGGGCCTACAACATTTCCACCTCCATCGGAAATGCAGCAGCCGGGATTTGATCCCGCGACCTACGGGTCAGCAGCCGTGTACCTTAGCTTCTAGACCACCGCGGCGGGGCGCCTTTTGTAGTGGGTGACTGGCTTTAAACAATGAAGTCATTGGGATAGTCGCATGTTCTTTCGTCTGATTGCAATGCGCACTTGTACCACGCATTATTACTGCATTCACGATGTGCTGTGAAGAACGAATACAAGACGTGTGTGCTGGTGCAACATGGAGTTACCTTCACTGCATTTCCAAGCAGAGGAAATTATTTTCGCTCTACTTCCGAGAAGACGCACAGCTGTGTATACCAGTCATGAAGTGTGCGGCTCAAATACGCTCTCAGACACAGTGATGCATGAAATTTGTTTTGTAATGCCCAATGTACATTTGTCAAAGTGGCCTAAATATGTTATACGCTATGCATGTACGTAAAGTACGTTTGCAGTAAATATCATCCAATAATATAAAAAATACGTGTGGCTGTGCGGTAGCAAACGATCCGGGTTCAACTCTCACTCGGACCTGGAATTATTCGTTATTTATTTTATTAGCATATTTCTCGATTTCTCGGTCATGCACAAGATGACGATTGTTTGCTCAAAACTACCGATGCCGGAATTTCTGCGAAACAAGCTCTATTGCGTTAAAGGCATCGAGTACACTGGCTACTTCCTCTTTCGTCTTCCAAACAAACGTTAGACAGGTAGATATGTGGGGTTTAGCGTCCCAAACTACCAAATGATTGTGAGAGACGCCGCCATGGAGGGCTCCGGAAATTTCGACCATCCTTGGTTCTTTGACGTGCACCCAAATCGGAGCACATGGGCCTGCAGCATTTTCGCCTACATCTAAAATTCCAAACAAACGTTCGCACCATATCTCACCTCCAGCACACATTTCTCGTTCGTGTTATTGCGATGGCAATCATACGGATCCTCCAGGAGTATTTTTTTTCCTGGAGTATTTTTGCCGTAGCCGTCACCGTCACCGTGAGGTACTATAAAATATCATCATCAAACGCCGGAAGAAGAAGAAGAAAGAAGACTGCTGCCTGGAGCGAGCGCGTGCTACTTCGCTTCTTCTAATAAACCGTATTCGTTCGAAGCAGTCCCTGGTCTCAATCGTCTTAATAATGGTGATTCTTGCTTGCGTAGCATCGGGGGATTTCTAGAACTCGAAAGACCTCCACTTCAGACATATGGTTCTTCCAATTGTCGCATTCATCTTTAGGGAGCTGGTCGTTCAACGTGACGTTCGTTTTCCACAGTCTCTGCAGTCCTATTTTGCAGTTTAACTCCAAGAGTGATTGATAACATTTCGTCGCGCATGGTATGTTCTCTGCGCAAGTGAAAGCACGCTAAGTAAGAACAAGAACGCCCCGGTCCACTTCCGTCTAAGTATTAAATGCCTCCTGCGCGTATCTTCTTCCTGCCTGCGTATCATTTATTTTGTCACTTTAGTACGCCACCCTTTGAAAGAACAAGAAAAGATAAAATGCAACTTGGCGGCTAATTCGAGAAGTAAGTAAACGTTACATTTATTTTCTTCTAATTACCTTCAATTACCTCGATAGCCAACATTAGCGAGCAGTGGTGGGATACTCCAGTCCATACGGTACTCGAGGCCCAAACAGCTGCTCAGTCTTCGCACAAACTTGGACACTGTTTCCCACTTCACCCCTTGCTAATGAAGCGCATTAAAAGAGGAGCAACAGACGAAGAGGACACACGCTTGCTACTTTTGTCTCACCAATTACCGCCGTAAGTGCTCGAATCGGGGGGCACAAAGATCATGGTGATCGCGAAAACGATCACCGATGAATCTTTGCGAACCCGGTCGGCGTAACTTGTGGCACGGGTATACACGTTTCTGAGAGTACTTCAAGAAGGCATTTCGGTCCCATCGATACGGCATCTCTTAACCCGATTCCCGCCGCGTAATCGTTCATTCCCTCGCCTCCTGTGTCTGTCCAAATTCGCCCTAATGGGGAGTTCAGTGAACTATGAGACCGGGCCTTCAATTCTCAATCTAATAAGCCGTGCACGTCGGCACCCGAAAAGCTCGAGCTCACAATTAAATCGGCCGAGAAATTTGTCACCCACTTGGCCCGCTTTTCTTTTCTTTTGTCCGCAAGTGGTGCCTGACGGCACCGAGCTAAACTGTATATAAACATCGATCCCTTTCGAGATTTATGACTCGCGGTCCTGCACTTGGCGGGGCACTGGTCGAAATAAAGTTTCCCGGCCACTCCGCTCTGTTCTCAAAGGCAGACCCGCCTTCCCCGCCCCCCCCCCCCTGATTTTCTCTCCACCCCCCTGTACCTTTTACGTGAGTGGTTCGGTCATACTAAGCGCCTCCTTATTCGATCCGATTCTGGGTGCTTATTTAAGGAGCCGTTTGGCACACTGCCTAATGACAGGGAGAAATGTGTCGCCAAGTGAAATAATGCACACACAAAAAAAGACCGTTATTTACCGCACCCTTCCACTGAAACATCAGCGCGCACTCTATGCAAGGGCTGCCAACGCGAGCTTTCTCATCGACTGACTCCGTGGGCAGATTCAATCGTACAGGTTGGCAACCTCATGATCCTGAAGCCACCAAGAGGGCCAATAAAGTGCGACTTTCGCTTAGAATCCGAGCAAGACTATGTAAAGAGATCGATTTCTAGCGTCAATTTTTTAGGGGCCCGTCGATATATCTTTCTCCGTCGCTGCTTGGACGCGGGGGCATCGTTATCGATAGCGCCATCTCGGATCTTTTTTTCGTTATTCATCTCGTTTCATAAGCCTTCGTCGACGTGCACTTCATGTCGCGTTATATTTATGCTTCGCATCCTATCTTTTTTGTTTAAGTTTTATGTCAGCGAGTTTCTGTGAGTGACTGCAATTATTATTTGTAGGTGCACGTTATTCGCACAGTCGCAGCGTTCTAAAGCGATATGAACGTGTCGGCAAGTTGTGCCAGTTGGCTGGTATCGATATTGAACTTTATTAACAGCGCCACACTACTGACAAGTACACATGGAACCAGCAAACGAATAACGCAGCACTGTTAGTCAAGTTCGAGAAGATTTGTAGATACGGGTTTGTGAGCTTCGCACACATTTATTGTATGCATGACAAGGGACATTGCATATGGAGTACGCATGAGGTCCACAAAGACAGACGAACACTTTTTTTTTGAAATGTGAACCGAACATTTCGCTGCGTTTGCGTTAATCTTTCGCGCGGAAGATCATTCGGGTGCAGCGTGTACTCGGCTCTTATTAATTCCGCCATAGCATAAAGACTCGGAAAGTGCCAAATTTTCCCCTTCCCATCGTTTGCCGCAGTAGCTTTCTCGTTTTCTTCGGAGGACAGTACTTTCTGCATGCGTTTACAATATGGTCATATCAAAGGAAAAAAAAAACATATTGCTTTTTGGCGGCTCTATTCAAACTACCAGTGACCACAGAGACCTCTTCTTAGTCCACTTTCCTGTATATGCTTGTGTCATCACGTACGTCCATTTGCTTTTGAGAGAATGTAGAGGATAAGTGCCTTGACGTTGCACATTACACCGCCTTTTCACGTCTGCATGACAGAACCGATAGCTTTCTTTTTCTTTTTCTACAGCTGTAACCAGTCCGCTCCTTGTACACATTCTGCTGACCACGAAGCACAGTGAGTGTACTTTGCACTTCTTTTATAAAAAAAGCCTCCGCCCCCGCTGGCGTACAAGTCAGCCAGATAAGGGACATCGCCGCTAAGACTGTTAAGCGAGCCCCGCTCGCTTCCGCCGTAGAGCTTAGCGCCGCGAGAACGCCAGAGTGCTGACTCATCGTCTCGTCTAGATCTCGCGAGGAGATAAGAGTGTCCCTTCAAAAACAGAGCCAGTAATAGAGAAACCAAATGGAAAGGCGAGAGAATTCCGAGGGCTACAATAGAGGTGTCCGATGAGCCAATTCTCTCCACAAGTACGCCCTTATCACCGCGAAAAGTGCGCCGGCCAGCACTGGCCGAGCAACGGAAGTCGTCAGACAACCGGAAGGGCAGCCATCTCAACCTCGCCGTTAGTCTCGCGGCGCACGTCTTCCCAAGAGACAGAAATGGACTATAGCGGGAAAAAATAATGATGAGAAGAAGGTGCAGTATATACGAGGGAGAATAACGCAGGTGGCGGTATAGTACCGGAAAACGAGGACGTCGTGTCGATTCAGCGCTGAGCTACGGAAAAACCATCGGCTAAGATGGCGCTGAGGACGAAGACCGGAAACGGATTGTGGAGTCGGAGAGAAAGAAAAAATGGGGAGGGCGAGGGCCGGGAAACGTAAAATAACCGCAATTCGTGATTCCACGACAGCGGGTGAGACATTCCCTGAGAGGGCGAAAAGAAGAAGCCCATAATCATTTAACGGCTGTGTAAACAAACAAAAAAGTGTCTCTTGAACAGCTGTGAACATACTTTGCAAGCGCTGCATTTCTGTGGGACGTTTTTGGTGATTGTTCATGGTGCTGGGTGGCAGTTTATTACAACTATATACCTTCCTTGCTGCGTAAGAAGCAACGAATCAGTGCATTGTCGAAAATGCCTGACGTCAGCGTCCCGCTGAGAAATCGGCTTTTTGAGAAATTTGCCAGGTGGAAAACTTATCTACAGCATGCTGCGGCTCTTTTCGCTAACTGCACACAAGCTGGCACAGCGGGCGACGCAATCTTTTATCACGAGACTTCCCGCGCAGATTGTTGTTGTATTTGTTCTTGCTCTTCATGTCGTACTTGTTCTTGCTCTTCATGTTGTACTTGTTCTTGCTCCTATTGTCAAACTTGTTTTTCATGTCGTACTTTGTTGTTGTTGTTGTTGTTGTTGTTGTTGTTGTTGTTGTTACCTCTCACAATAACGAAAACAGTCGTACTCTGCAGGATTACTGACCACTCTAGCTTATTTCTCTGTGGAGCGGAGATTATTCAGTTGATCATTATTACATTAATCTCGAATCCCTTTGTATGTACGTCCAAAAACGTCTGTTTATTGAACTAATTAGTAGAAGTACCAAAACTGTTATAATGAATACCGGTCCAGTCAAATTGCTTTTGCAACGTATGGTTCTGTTTCTCAGAATTCCTGAACGGCATATAGATATCAGCTAAGGCGAAAATGGGAGAGAGCAGATGACTGCGAACGCAGAATAAAACAAAAAAACTTGTTTTTTTTTATACTGGGATTCGTGAATAAGGTTGCTTTACCAACCAATTTCAGCGGCTATATGCTGAATTCAAGTATTCACAAAGCATCTGGAGTAAATATCAAAACTCACATTTCCTCGGACCTTTCCTCTCTTTTCTTTCGGACATTTATCTACCCTTTTTTTTCCATTTCGAGATATTATGTCAGGCGAAAACAGATTCAGCTAATTCAATCGAACTGTGTGTATAGAACAAAGCGGGTAATGATTTATAGTATTAGATACTCTACTATGGGACAGCCTAAAGCCGTCCCAGCAAGCTTTACTGAAATTCCGGAATCATTCTGAGTAATGGACGTAAATTATTTGACACGATATGTTCGTCGAACGTCAGTCATTGCTAAAGTTCTTCAGAGTTCGCATGCTAGCATTAGTTATTTTTAGTTTGCTGTTCTGCTTTTGTTGTTTGTTTGTTTGTTTGTTTGTTTGTTTGTTTGTTTGTTTGTTTGTTTGTTTGTTTGTTTGTTTGTTCTAACCACAACACTCGGCCCCACAGCAACAAGTTTGAAGCAGCCATGATTATAGCCTTACAAAAGTGATTTGCATGTATCAGATGTAGAATCCCTTAAGCGAAAGTTGACAATGTACCCTGAAACCTATATAATCGCATCAATCTTTTTTTCATTTCATAGCTAAATATATGGCCATATGACACGTGAGGCCACAATATCCGCACACGAAAGTGCAGAGAATGGCAGCCAAAGCTGGCGGAACGCTGTTTCAACCTTCCCTTCAAGAGGACGGTATCATACCAGGCCTGTGGCCAGAAATTGTAGCCAGGAACTTTAGCTGAGGGAAAGGGGGGGGGGGGCACAATTTGCACTTGCTGAAGGCCTTTCTCATTCGATAAAAACACCGACTTTCATAATTTATCTATGCTACAACACTCCCCTGCATCGAAATTGCGAAAAAGAGAGGGGTTGTGGGGGAGAAGGGGGGGGGGGCAGCTAGGAATTCTCTGCCAACCTGCCGACGGGCTTATATGACGCATAGATGGAAAAGAGAAAAAACCGCCTGGCTCTAAAAGAAAACGAGGTGATGGAAATCTCTGGAGTGCAATATCTCTCTGCTCGCGGCTCCGTATATAATGTCTAAAACACCGCCCCGGTAATAAAAAATCTTTAACAATGCGGGTAGTGAATAGCATGTAGTGCGGCTGATAGCGTTCACGCACGAACACGAGGAGGACAGGACATCGTATTACGTCTCTTACCGACGTTTGGCGGCATTCTTTTTTTTGTGTGTGTGTGGGACTCGCCGTATACCTGCATAACAAGAAACGAGGAACGAGGCAAACGGAAGGGCTTTGGAAAGCAGCCAGGTCAGAATGAGAAGAGAAACCTGAGAAAAAAAAACACTAAACACTTCTGTAGAAGCATTAATTATCAAGCACGCGCGAGCCGAGATCTTTCGAAAGTTTTCCGCTTTCATAATTAAAACCCATCGATCCGAGCAAAGACAGGCATTTCGCCGAGCACTCGGGCGGCCGTCAAGTCCTGACGACGAATTTTTCTTGGGCAAGTACTCAAAAATTGAGCGACGAAAGGCCTGAAGTCACTCGAAAGAGATTCTTAGCGGGCATTCTTATATAGTGCACGTCGACGCAAGCTGTTTCGAGCGATTAGTCATAACGAGAGAGAGAGAAAAAAAGTGCTTGAATGTCAAAGGCCTATTCTTTTTTCTATAGCGCCGTAGAAGGCGGTCGTTTAGGCATTCTATAACGGTACAGGGCCCGGCTTTCCTCTTTAAGGGTATAGCATGCGTTAGGGGGGGTAGTGGGGGAGGGGGGCATGTGCCGAACGGAGGCATGATTAACGACTCTGGAAAACGAATGCAGCTGAATTCACGCTGTCACCCACGGCGAACTTCTAAGGGTAGGAAGTGAGAGAGGAAAAGCGACGATCACCGCGTATAATAATTAATTACCGATCTCGTAATTCCAATACCTCCTATGCTTGTCCCTGCACCAGTCTTTTTTTTTTTCTCTCAACCAGCAAATCGGAGCGTTACTTCACAAAGTACAAAAAGAACGCTCTGGTTAGACCAACTTCAGTCGATCAGCAAGCAGTCGGTTTAGTTGCTTTTTCTGTATTACGTTTTTCCTTTTTTTTTGTTTTTGTGTATGTGGATGTGCTTTCTTTTTAGTTAGGCGAGACTTTTTCAGTAATTTTTCATCTTCGCATCGATTTTTAAAATGTTTTTATTCGGGTTCTCGGTGACATCGAGATGAACTATCATCAGGAGTTGCGTTTGTTCATCTAAACGTGAGCCCGGCTCTCCAACCATTAATTTGGAAAGTGTTAACGTCCCATTACAGGCCGGAGTTCTGCATCCGTCAGACGGGCCATCCATCAGTTGTCGCAGGCTAATCGATTTGCTCGTACGAAGCAGGCCGCGCTTAATCGCATTCCGAGTTCGTCGAAGTTCGACGAAGTTGTTCCGTGATTTTCGTTTCAACGTTAACAACCACAGCCTCACCTTTATTCTCTTAATAACGTCAGGACTGGTCTTATAAAAACGCATCGCCTTGCTACAACACCAAGAAGCAGAGCCGCCTAGTCTTAGCATCGTCCGATTCTTTTTTTTTTAGTTTTAGCTTCTGCTGGTTTATGCGCCATGAACTATACTACATGAAGACAGTGATGACCAGCTTGACAGATACACGAAGATTGCAACGACCCCATGTGGGGTAGCAAACTGTATTTAGTCTAGTTAACCTCCCTACTTTTCTTATATTCTTCCTCTTTCTCTCTTTCTCAACTCCAGCGTACCATCGTGCCAAAGGTTCAATGTTGAGGCAACATCCAGTCTTCCAAAGAAGAAAAACATTAAGCCATCTTCGCACTGGGGATACAAAGTTTGACCGAAGAGCGCTGGCAGGCGGCTTTTCACAGCATACTGGCCGAACCTAGACTAGAGATAAGCCTCGATATAGCCACTGGACAATAAAGAGGGCAATTTAAACATCAGCTATAGCCAAGTTCACCCTTTGTAATTTTCTATCTTTTACAGCGAAAGCTGTCATCGGATCACAACAACGGCCGTTTTTTGGCGCAGTAGTAGTCCACCGCCATCAACGCCCCTGTCTGTAACCGTTATCAGACGAAATAAGAAAAAAAAATCAAGTATGGAACGGTGTTCCAACATGAGCATTTTCCGTGACACCCCAGTATTCTACATCATACCCATGTCGGGGCTCGAAATTCCTAAACAAAACAACAAAGAAAATACACGCTGTACAGTCTTCATGTCGGGAAGGAATGGTGTTAATCACACCATATCCACGGAGTGAATGGTGATGAGTGGGGCGAAGTATCCACACGTCCGTCCATGCTTCTGTCCGTCCGTCCGCCAATGAGTTCGTCCACCCCTCCGTCCGTCCATATGTCTATTTGTCTGTCTGTGCGTGCGTGCGTCCGTCCATCCGTCCGTCCATCCATTCGTGTGTCCACCCGTCCGTCCGTGCACGCGTCCAGGCGTCAGATTACGTTCGAGAACGCAGACGGTGCACGGGCAACACCGACGAGACGCGAGCCAAAGATGCCGAGTGCAAGCGTCTTCAACGCGCCCGCCGCTCTGCTTCGTCCATGCCCCACCATGGGCTACCAACGATCATACACGTACGGCGAATATCCGGGAGACTGAGGGAGGCACTCATTCCTCGCGCACACAGGCACAACCCGCGCAGCAGCCAATCGGAAACTAGCGGTACAGCGCCATCTAGAATATCCTCACTCAACTGCAGCTAGTATGTACTTCTATATGACACAGCGCCGTCTATTATACTGTTCGAGAGATACTGCCTTTCTTTTTTTCTCATCTCTTCCTCTCTGAGAAAAAAAAAACAAAGGCAGTATCTTTCGAACAGTATTTCTCAGTGACTGTATTAGCAATGTCACACACCGCGAAAGACAAGACTGGATCATGACTGAGTGTGCGCGAATGTGCTGCTGAATGTGCTGTGTTTCTCTCTTCGCTCTCTGCTCACTATCTTTCATCTCCCCCATCCCTCTCCCATGCGCAGGGTAGCAAACTGGCTGCCTATAGGCCTGATACCCTCCCTGCCGTTCTTTTCCCCCTATTTTCCTTCCTTCCTTCCTTCCTTCCTTCCTTCCTTCCTTCCTTCCTTCCTTCCTTCCTTCCTCCTTCCTCTCTCGGTTACGTCACATGACAAGGTTAGAATAAGAGAAGCTTCGCCCCTAAAACTGCCACTCATGCACGATAGCTCCAGCCGACTATGCATCTGGCTGTGCTATCTATATACGTGGTTCCGCTTCCGTTACACCAAGCGATGACGACAGCATACAACGCCATAGGACAGACAGCCCGAGCCTTAAAGTACTCCACGCTTAAAAAAAGAAACAAACGTAAACTGCTGCTTGCCGACAACCCTTCACGCTGCTGCAAGAACCATGCCGAAAAACACGCAAAAAAGAGGTGGGTCCTATGCAAAAGCGTACATGTCATTTGGGCTGCCAGGTCGCTTTCGACTTTACCAGAAATAAATAACAGTGAAGAAGGCATCTGTGTTTTTAAGCAAGAGGAAGTCGTAGTCGCAACGTAACGTTGTTTTTATTATACTTCTTTTTGCACTTTATTCCTTTCGGAACGCCATATAAGAGGGAGCTTTTCGTTCCGCTGTCCCCCCGGGGGATCGGGGATCTCAGAATAGTTCTGAGAGTCGAAACGCCCGAGAACTTGACTGTAAGTGAACAGAAATAAGCTAGCGAGTGAGATGAAGTGAAAGTTGAGTGGCGCAAAAACAACGACAGCGTTCTGCAAAATAAACGCCACCGACGGCTGTTCTATACGCGGACGAAAAAAAAAAACAAAGGAAATAGTAGTAACAAAAAAAAATGGAAAGGACGCCATAATGCGCTGTTCAGCGAGAAGTGAAAACCAAGAAGACAAAATAAAGAAACGTGCGCCGGAGGCTGAAGATTTAAGGTGGAACAAAAAAGTCAGCCTCAAACAAAAGATACAACCCCATTCTTTTCTTCGCGCTGGCCGAGTGTCACAAGTCGTGGAAACGTAGCGCCACCGTCCAATAATCCTTCCTTCTCCCACGTTTCAATTTTTTTTATTACTTCTCACCTTCCCTCCTCCACGTTCGTCCGACACTCCCTACGGTTTTCGAAGAGTATACGCTACTATATGACCACCGCAGTCGCTTCGCCGTCTCCGTATCCGAACTTTCCCGGTAAATAGCGAGCGGAACATCCATCATGCTTTGCGAGATCCACCCCCAACCCTCGGCGGACGCCTGCCGCCAAGGATGCCTCGAGCAGCGCTGGGACTTCGGGAAAACTATGAGGTATGTACAAGAGATGGAGAAGAATTGTCGGAGCCGCCAGAATTCTGCCGTATACTGTTATAAACTTTATTTCGTTCGAGTTTAAGAGACACACGGTGTGTGAGGGCTTCCTTAGTGGGACGAACTGATGCGATCCCCCGCGGGAGCAGCTTATGCGTATGTTTCACTGTTTTCTGGAGCCCGCTGTTTCTCTTATAAATACATAGTAACAAGCCCAAGCTCACGTTCTAAATTTATAAAGAAAAAAAGTCCGCCAACTCCATTCCGTCAACACTGATGAAACTGCAAAGCCGATGGCCGCCTTCCCTTCGAAAGGCTATCGCCTTTTTGTATTCTGCGATTCTTTCAGATATGTTGCATCGCTGCTCTTTATTAAGATCTCTTAATTAAGCTTCGAGGCGGTAATACAACTTTATTGCATCTTGGCCACACCACTCTTATACACATTTATGAAGAACCTTTCACTTAAGATGCAGGTCAATGGCAAAGTCATGGGAATGTTTCTGAGAAGACAACCTACTGTCGTACGAACGTCAATCAGCACATTTACTGCGTCTCCTCTAATATCGTAATAGTCATAGCCACGAGCCGGCCCGTTCCCGCGTTAGTTCTCGCTAACGTTCACGTCAGTTGGTTTCTTCATAGGGAAAAACGGGGAAGGACAACCATCCTGGAACCCCAAATGTCGCAGGAGCTAGACGAGGCAATTGCGTTTTATGCAAGCGAAAGCGAGATTATTTTTATTATTATTATTATTGGGCTTATTACTATCGCGCGCATCTGTGATACCCGCAGTCTTATTCTACCTCTTGTCTCCTATGAATTTCAACAGTTTATGGCCCACGGCAACACCTTTCTTCTTCATTTCTTACAGCGAAAGTCAGCTGAGATCACAAGAACGGTCACATGCGCCGTAATTGTCCGCCGCCGCCCCCTATGGTGTCCATAACCACTATCGCACAAAATTAGAAGGAAAAAAAACTAAGTAGATAAAAAACACCCAGGAATCGGTGGGAATCGAACTTGGGTTCCCTGCGGTCAAGCTCAGTATTGTACCCATTTTAGAACAGAACAGAAACAACCAGCCGTCACACAAAGCGATTTGCGTAAGGCGTAGACCATCGAATTCTCCAACCAATTACAAAGAGCTTCAGCCACGATTCTTCATCATCGTCAGCCACAGCATAAAAAAACTGAACAAATTTCGTAGCAAGTGTGTAACGGGTACCACGCTTCTGCGAAGAATGACGAATGATGGCATAGTGAATCCCTCCCTACTACACGAAAATTATGATGGTTAATGGCGTACTGGGTACACTGCAAGCATGCTTGTAGCTGTTACACAAAGAGTGAGACTCTGAAAGGCCTCTCTTCAAGCGTAGGCCTGACAGTTTCTTGTGGACCAGTGGTGAGTAGATGGAGTTAACCGATTTCAGCGGCGCATGCCCCTAAGGTGAATCACGTGATCAGCGTTACGCGAAACACATCAGACGCGAAAGAATAAGAACCGATTCGCTGCTGAAAAACGTTTCATTCCACGTTTCAGACGGGTTCTCCTGAACCGATGCTTCTTACTAATGACCGGATAGTATGAAGGTTAATACGGCGTCCATACGTCCGTCCATTTATGTATACATCTATCGACATATCCGGGCATCTCTCTATCAACTATCTCTGCCTTACGGACGAAGCTTCAACCTAAGCGCTTGAATTATGCGTACTTAGATTTAGGTGCACGTTAAGTAAACCAAGGTGGCAGAAATTTCCGGAGCCCTGCACTGCAGGGTTTCTCATAATGAAATGAGGATTTGGGACGTCAAACCCACTAGTTATTATTGTCGAAGCGTCAGTGTTTCGTTGTTTTGCAAAAGGGTGCCTATTCGGGCGAGTTGCCTCACTTTCAAACGAGCGCCTGCAACCTTGCTTCTATTAAAACCTTATGCTCGCACTGAAGAATGGATTGGCCAGGTACACGGGAGAGCGTACAGCTTCACGTAGAGAATGTACATACGCACGAGAGACCTCCGGCCGGTCAACAAGCGGACGCATATGGAGGCGTGCATGCTCTTCCCCGACGGGATGATCACTTGTCAGCGTCGTGTCTGAACGCCAGAGGTGGGGTGAGGGGGTGCAGGGCTGGCCCGCACAGAATGTGGCCCCGCGACCGCCCACGACTCGGCCGCGGTCGGCAGCGAGCGAGCCAGAGGCGACGATTAATCTCGGGACGTCGACAACGTCCGCGTTCTGCGGTCGGAACACACAGCCTGTACGCCCGTTGGAGAAAGAGTAAGAAGAAGGCTGGTCTGGTGCGAGGAAGAGTCGTAGGCGCCCATATTTCTCTCGCCACTCTCCCCCAACCACCGCCACCACCCCGCGCGTAAATATCTACAGGGACCCCAAGGCCTTCAATACCAAAACCGTGTCCGAGGTTATCGAGCGAACCCTTATTCTTCCACTACTAAGGACGTGTTTTCATCTTTATCCTTATCTTGTCTCTTGGGCCTTCTTCTTGATGTTCTTGATGTTCTTCTTTGCTCGCTGCCGCGTTGGCTCTGGCGCTGACGCCTCCTGCATTGCATTGCGTTCCCTTTCCTTGCCTTCGGTATATTAAGCGCAGGCCCCTCCCCTGGATTCAATGTTCAAGCAGGATGTGCAAAAATCGATGGCGGCCTCCTGTTTGATGAAAGAAGGAGGTGAGTGTGAAAAGGAAAGAAGGAAGGCGGTGGTTGCCGCGAAAGAGGAGAGGATGACTTCGTTTCCAACGTTCCTCGAGGATAGCGAAAGTTCTGACCGGTGTTGAAATACGCTATAGGAAGCGAGAGAGGAGATGAAAGAATGAAAACCTGGAGTGGTTGGGAAGAACAAATATATGTGGTTGGCGACCCAACATGGCGAAGCGGGAGAAGTGATTAGAAAGAAAGGAAGAAAGAAAGGAAAAAAGAAAGAAGGAAAGAAAACAAGAAAGAAAGAAAGGAGGAAAGAAAGAAGGAAAGAAAGACGTACCCTTCATTAAATACGACACACTCCACGATAGATCCAGTTGCGAAAATTCCCCCTTGTAATTTTTTTTTGACAGCTCGCTTCGTAGAACTGATAACACTTGAACGTGGCTTTCTTTTTCGTGCTTTGGCAGCACTGAACAATAATATTCGGCTAATATCATTAGAGCTATGGCTGTTCATGGTATTACCACTGGGCTCGGGAACAATGCATGCTGACTGGATCTTCCGCAACTTCAGCCGTAAACGCTGTTCTCGCCTCTTGACGTTGAGAATACGCATCGTCAGCTCGGCTCGTTCACGGTGTAGAACGGAGATCGATGACCACAACCAAACCCAACTCGTGAACTTACTTACAGCGCAACACCAGAGAAAATACAGGACAGGGAAGGAGCAAAAGAGAAAGAAAAGACGGTGCTCCTTCCCTGTCCTGTATTTTTTCTGGTGTTGAGCTGTAAGTTCACGATGAATCCTAACCAACTGGCCCAACTTACCGTCTTACAACAAACCCAACTCAACTCTCCGTCTCCTAATTCGTCTTGATTTACTCTCTATGCGACGGGTGACAGCTCTCCTTTTGCTGCAAGAGTTAACTCTACGCGACTATAATTGTCCACTGAATTGCCAGTACCGTAAGCAGTCACGGCTGTACGGTGGTAACTCTACGCGGCTTTAATTGTCCACTGAATTGTCAGTACCGTAAGCAGTCACGGTTGTACAGTGGTAACTCTACGCGGCTATAAATGTCCACTGAATTGCCAGTACCGTAAGCAGTCACGGTTGTACAGTGAACTCTACGCGGCTATAATTGTCCACTGAATTGTCAGTACCGTAAGCAGTCACGGTTGTACAGTGGTTCACGGCGCTCGACTGCAGACCCAAAGGACGCGGGTCTTGATCTCATGACCTCGGCGGTCCCGATGTCAGCCTCAGCGGTCACAAAGATGCAAATAAAATAAAGAATAAGAATTTCATTTCCACTTTCAAGTGGGGATCTAACCTAGGCCGTCTGCGCGGCAAGCAGGTGTTCTACCACACAGTCACAATATTTGTTCAAACTGCATCGATAAATGGCGAAATCTGACAACATGGTAGTACATAACAGTGTCAAGACTAACACCACGGGCGTCTGAACATGTGATTATCATAACGACTTTGTGGCTTGAAGCAGGCTGCATCCATTACAAATGGCACACTCGTTACCACACGTATTCCCTTAAGAACACGCAGTAGGTATATAGGAAGCTCGAAAAGATTTCACGCGCATAATGACTCGCTGTTTAAAACGTGCTACCCATTACACAAAATGCAGCTTTGTGATAAAGCTTCCCTGACATAAGCCACTTTCAACTTAATCAATTTCATTGTGGTAACCCACAACTCTCGTGTGACATCAACTTCTCGAGTAACATCATACTACATAAAGAAACGCCAGGCCTGCATGCGTGGAAGGCGTAGCGCAGTCACAGCAAAAGCTAGATGAGCGGCCTTTCAGAGCATTCGCTTAACACTTATTGGGTAACTACTGCAAGCACACTTGCTTGATACCCACGAGGGCATTAATAATACACGTTTGGGTAGTAGGCTGGCATTCGCTACGCTATTTTTTTTGTCATTCTTCTGAGAAGAATGGCGAACGGTTTTCGCAAAGGACTATCGACTACCACACAACTACTTGAGACAGTTCACGACCTCGCTAGTGCTCTAGATAGCCATTGTCAAATTGACATTATATTTCTTGATTTCGAAAAAGCATTCGACCAAGTCTCCCATCACAAGTTGCTTATAAAATTAAAACCGATACTGAAAAACGATTCTTTATTAACATGGATTCGGGCATACCTTTCCCATAGATACCAAAGTGTCTCTGTAGATGGCTCAAGCTCTACCCCCACTTCAGTTCAATCCGGTATACCACAAGGCTACATCCTTGGCCCGCTTCTGTTTTTAGCATTTATTAATGATATAGTCTGTGACATACCCGCTAAAATAAGGCTTTTTGCACACGACTGCATCTTGTACCACGTCATCAATGTCCCTAACGACCAGATCACCCTAAACAAATCCCTGGATAAGATACACTCTTGGTGTTCGACTTGGCAGATGAGCATTAACACAAAAAAGACCGTCGCTATAAGAGTTACCCGCAAAAAAAAAGTCCCTTTCTTTTCACCTATTGCATTAACAATAACTGTATATCTCTAGTTAACAGTTACAAATATTTAGGGGTTATAATTACCTCCGACCTAAAGTGGAACGAGCACATAGAGTACACACAAAAAAAGGCAATGAAGGCACTTGGGTACTTACGCAGAACCATTGGAAAATCTACCGAAGAAATTAGAATGTTGGCGTACAAAATTTACGTGAGACCCATACTGGAATACGCGTCTCCTGTGTGGGAACCTCATACATCGGCAAACATTAAAAATTGGAACGTGTACAAAGAAAATTCATAAGGTTTATTTACAACGCTTATAGAAGAAACACATCCCCCTTGACCTTCCTTGAAAGTTCGGACTTGGAACCCTTAGAACGCAGGCGCTCCCGTGAAAGACTGAAACTGTTTTATCAGATCTATCACAGTAACCTTGGAATCGATAAAACTAAATATATTCTACCGTCGAAATCACGTATAACCCGGTCACACCACAGCAAGAAAGTCAAGGAATTTTCATGCAGAACCACTGCTTTCCAAAAATCGTTTTTCCCCGAGCAGCACGTAGTTGGAATGCCCTGCCCGATGAAGCTGTTTCATCCACAACTGTCGCTTCATTCATGAATGCGATAGCCCCGCCGCGGTGGTCTAGTGGCTAAGGTACTCGGCTGCTGAGCCGCAGGGCGCGGGTTCAAATCCCGGCTGCGGCGGCTGCATTTCCGATGGAGGCGGAAATGTTGTAGGCCCGTGTGCTCAGATTTGGGTGCACGTTAAAGAACCCCAGGTGGTCCAAATTTCCGGAGCCCTCCACTACGGCGTCTCTCATAATCATATAGTGGTTTTGGGACGTTAAACCCCACATATCAATCAATCATTCATGAATGCGATAGCAAATCTGCCAGCTATCATTTGAACTTTTTTTCTTTCTTTTTATTTCATTGTCACCGCATTTAATCTCTCCCGTGTGTGTCTGAGTTGTATTACTTTCCTATGTTCAGCGCTAGCTCTATTGTATCACGCTTCGTCGATTGTGTCGATATGTGTTTTTCTCGCCTTTTTTTTATCAACAAAACTTGCTCATTCTGAAGCGCTGCATTGACTTCAATGTTTGTAAATCCCTGTTTTTCTTCTGTATTTCCCCCCGACATATTTTTTTTTCTGTTTTAAGCTTCTGTTGTTTTCTTGCCCTGGAAAAAGTCCAATCAAATGTATCTGTCACCCACTCCTGCCTACGACTTCACATAGAAGTCGGCAGTATTCACTAAATAAATAAATAAATAAATAAATAAATAAATAAATAAATAAATAAATAAATAAATAAAGAAGCGTGGTATTCCGTAAACACTTTCAAGGAATTTTGCGCCAATTGTTCATGCAGTGGCTGACGACGATGAGGAATTACGGCTGAAGTGGGTATACGTCACAGTTCATAGGGGATCAAGAAGAAGCTTTCGTAATGGGTTGCAGCATTGGACAGCCCACGCTATTTGCATTGTGCGACGTCTGGTTGTTGTTTCGCTGTTTTAAAACGCTTTATAAGTCGTATTAACGCAATTTTTTCTCGACATCAACCCTGCCTAAGGCAAGTTTGCCAACAAGTCACAAGCACCAGCGTATCTCAGAGGTGAAATACTAAGCTGGCACCCAGCGGACCCGGTTTCGAGCCCCACTGTGTCTTTGGTGCTAGGTTTGCCATGAAGTCACAAGCAGCGGGGTAGATCAGTGGTAGAATACTGGACTGGCATCCAGCAGACTCAGGTTTCGATCGCCACTGCGTCTTTAATACTAGTTTTTGTTTGCTAATTTAGCGCGATGGGGTTACGGACACCGGTGGATGCGGCAGTCAACTGCGCGTGACCTGTGTTGCGAGAAAGAGAATAAAGTGAGGGAAAAGTAGGGAGGTTAACCAGAAAATTGAGCATCCGGTTTGCTACCCTGCACTGGGGAAGGGGGAATGGGGAAGAAAGATGGGAAAGAAAGCGAAGAGGGAAATAGACGCCCGCAAAAAAAAAGGGGGGGGGGGCTGGGGTGCTACAGTCTGTACCAAAAGGCCGCTGCCACGCAAAAACTTCATTAAGGCCTTCACTGAATGGCGATCACATAACAGCTTTCGCTATAAAAGTATGCACTCAATGGTTGAAGTACGCACTAGGAAAGGATACCGCCATCGCGTTCGAGTGTCCATAGGCCAACATGAAGCATCCCCCCATTTTATAACAAAGCTGTTATGAGATCCCAACTTGGATCTCGCGCAGTGCCGTAGTTGTCCGCCGCCGCCACCGGTGTCCGTAACCACATCGCGCGAAATTAGAAAAAAAAAACTTAGTACCAATGACACAGTGGGCTCGACCTGGGACCGCTGCGTGCCAGCCCAATATTCTACCACTGAGCCAGGACGGTGATTGGGACTTAATGGCAAACTTGCCTTAGGCAGGCTCGATGTCGGGAAAGCAATCCCGTTAATACGACTTATAAAGAGTTTCAAAACAGCGAAAGAACAACCAGTCTTCGCACAATGCGAATAGCGTAACGAGTGGGCCATCTAATGCTCCAAACCACCGCAAAAGCTTCTTCTTGTTCTTCTATTAACTGTGGCGCATACCCATCAGATTTGGGCGCACGTTAAAGAACCCCAGGTGGTCGAAATTTCCGAAGCCCTCCGCTACGGCGTCTCTCATGGTCATATGGTGGTTTCGGGACGTTAAACCCCACCTATCAATCGATCAATGTGGCGCATACCCGTTTAAGGCATAATTCCTCATCGTCGTCAGCCATTGCATGAAGAATTGGCACAAAATTCCTCACAATAGTTTAGCGGATACCACGCTTCTCATAGGAATGACGAAAAATAGCATAGCGAATGCCGGCTATATACTACCCTAAAATTTTTGTTATTAATGCCGTAGTGGGCATCAAGCAAGTGTGCTTGCAGCAGATACCCGTTGAGTGTTTAGGAAAGGCTCTGAAAGGCCACTTTTTAGCTTTATTGTGACTGCGCTGCGCCTTCTGCGCAGGCCTGGCATTTTTAATGCCTTTTTGCCAACGTGGAGCACAATATTCTACGACGTAAACCTCTCCATTCAATGCAAAGAAGTGTTAACTGATACCTAAAGTTGTATATAAGGGCAGGCTCTCACTTGATATGCACCACTGTGTGCCAGCCAGAATGTCTCAATTATGTTTTATTACTTTCTAGAAGGGTCATGCCTTATGACGACACTATACTTATATTGTGAAGTTACGGTTGGATGTGCAAAAAAAATAAACTATTCGACGATTACGATTAGACCGGGATAACAACGGACGTTGGGCTGGCGAGGATGACGCATGAACAAAGCTGTGAGGCCCGTTAAAATCTATAGAGTGTGAATTGGTGCCAAAGCTGTCTATCATTGAGGGACCGCACAGTGCTGTGTACGTTTCATTTCAAGGCGTAGAAACCAAGCTTCTGAGATGTGCGAAAAGGTCGAAAAAAATGTTTGTTATAAAAAGCCTCACAGGCTGTGGTATACTATTGATTAGTTATGATGTGAATACACACATCACTGTGCATCTAAAGCTATTGGCATACGCATCGTGGCATGAGCAGCAGCTCCAAGGCACTGTGTCTGCTTTCGAGAGTTCTTTAGGAGTGTCCTCGAGAGAAGAAATGGCAGAGAAGGAAAGGCAGAGAGGTTAACCGGTCCAGAAAGAGCCGTTTGTTACCCTACACATGGAAACGGAACGAAGGAGATTGAAAGAGGGAGATGAAAGAGTGGAAGAAGAGAGAAATACAGCGCGTAATACATCGAACACACAAACAGGCAGTCAGTCTATCGACCAGTCGGGCGTGGTACTTACACGCGATATCACTGTCACAGCCACTCGTCCAAGCTGCACACAACCTGCTCACACCCTCAACGATTCCATGGCAGTGCTCACAGTGCAAGCGAAGTCAATGAAATTTAGGCCAAAATGATAACGTTTTTTTTTCACGAATTCAGAGATGTGAATCCCTGTTTTATATCATGGGGTTCCGCATCTAGCGAATGGGACAGATAAAAAAAAGTAACATATTTTTTAAAAAAAGAGCGAGAGTTCTCTATTGACGGTTGCGTAATAGACTCCGTCGCTATATAGCGCTTCCTCCAACCTCACAGCGTCGGTTCTTTTCAATGTCGCTTTCATCGCATTGAAATGGCGCACGACTTTTTGACCCACGAGCTCGCGCAATGGGAAAAATTATTTACGCGGTCATGAATGACACACGGGGAGCGTGAATTCGCAGAGGCCGTTAAACGTAAAAAAAAAAGAAAAAATAAGCTAGGATCAGTGGGCTTTCATCGCCATGGCGTCAAAAAACCCTTGCTTTCAACTCTCTATCTCACTCTCCAGACATCTCATCCTCCTCTTTATCTCTCCATTTCCTCTCACTGCCTCTTTTCTCTCTCTCCTCTCAGTTTCTTTCGATCTCTCTCTTCCTGCTTGACATTTCGCAAAAAGGGGGCACGAGACGCGTGTGTAGAGTTATATTACGTACAAAAATAAGGAACTGGCTCGACCATCAACGGCGCCACAGTGCATGGTGTGTTCGTGGTTTCAAGGCCAGCTAGCTAAGCGCGGCCTGCCCGTGCTCGCCTTTTTGAAGGCGGCGGCGAGCGCATGAACGGAAGTCGAAACCGACGGCGGCCGCGCCACTCGGCGGTGAATGGGTGTTGACGACGTACCCGTCGCGTCGAACCGTTGAAAGGGATAGCCTTGATTGAGATGGATGCCGCCGGACGCCCGCGTGTGTTGCGCACGAAACCCGTCCCCGCGGTCGTGCGAGGTGGACGAGTTGTGATTCCCGCGAGCGAGCATGACGTGGAAGACGCAAGCACGAAATGGTCACGTGGTCATTAATGCGTTTGCCTAAAATTACTGATAGGTAAAAGCCATCTTCTTTTTCTTTATTTTTATTTTATCTGAGTCAATGATATGATTCCTGCCACGCACTCCTCACACTTTTTTTTAGCTTGCTGCACCTAGCGTAATTTTGAATAATATCTGTGTCGTTGGACGACGTCATAAATTTTGGCGGTTGATGCACCTCATTGATGACGCCATGCTATATTGATGTCCCGGGACTTTTGGTACGTTGTGGTGTGCCCGCCCACAATATATCGTGCGACTACATTCGCTTCAGTATCACGCGACTAATACTTTTCTTTTTTTCTTTTTGCATCAGTCGTGGCGATGCTTACGCCTCCGACAAGGTCTCGCGAGATATCATCAGTTCTCGCTTCACTTTGCAATGCTTTGCTTTACTTAACCTTACCTTACCTTGCTTCGCTTTATTTATTTGTTTATTTAATAAACATTCTTACAACGCCTAACAGATAAAGTGGAGTGGTTCACACGTACATTACGCAATGTCAAGCAGCTTGAAAAGATGAGTTGTCAGGCTTACGCGTATGCTTCAACTTCTCATACGCATATATTTATTTTCCCATCCTTGCTTCTTCGTCCAGTGTGGTTCCACGTTCACGTGTTTTTTTTTTTTTTTCCTGAACACGACTATTCGCTTCGTACACACACACTCTCTCTCTGAATCTCACTCTCTCTGTCGTGGCACAGGATATGATATTTGCCTGACCACGAATGTGGTCCAGCACGCACTCAGTTCGTGCTTGCCGTCAGCCCCTTGTCACCGTCCTGTAAGCTTGACAGAGGTACAGGAAGAGCACGTCAAACAACTGTCCGTCACTTACGTCCACCGCTAAGCAGCCGCTCATTCTTCTCCATCCTTTCTGCAAACACATCTAGCTCCGGTGAAGGCTCAAGCAAGCTTCGGACAGCGAATGGCTGTCCGTGAAATGTTACCCAACTTTGATTTATTTTGTGGAGAAAATGGCTCGCTTGGCTTCATTCACGTTATGTTTCAAACATGTTTTTAAAAATTCAATGATGCAAGGAAAAAGCATAAAACTTCTACACCATCAGAGAAGGAGAACAAATATTGGAGAGAAAATAGAAGCCAGCACGCAATATTAAAAAAAAAAAAGGCGCGCTTATGCGAGAACTGCTCTAGCCATGCTGCTGTGTTGCTGCTCGCAGGCCGCTGACTTTAAAAAAAAGAAGTTGATGTTATGGTACGTTCGAATGCAGGAACAACAATTAGGCATACTTCGTCCATGTTGAATCTCACGTGACCAAGCGAGGACGCAGATAACGTGTACGGTGTCCATTATTTTGACTTCCATTGTCGTGTCGGTCCTTCCTTTTGTATAGACAAAATTTCTTTAACAAACCGAGCCTTAAAGCGCGTGTAGATTATCTTTAATTTTTTAAGATGTCATGAGCCAACGTAAGTACATCGCCTTGATTTCTTTTTTTTTTCTAAAAGACGCTACGTCGACGGCCTCTACGTAGTAGAATGCGGACCCACGGGAAATTTTTCACGCTTGGCACAATATATTTCTTGTATTTAGTCATTCATTAGCTGCAGCACCAGGTACTGTATCCCTTTTTCATTTGGCCGCGCGTACATATGCCTGACAAACATGTAATAGAGATAATGTATTTGTGTCCATTCAGTTTTCGTTACGCTCAATGGAATACCTCTGTAAATATCAAATTGGACAATACCAAATATTTCTGTGCAGTACAGCATAAAAGTGCCTTTGTATAAAGACATGGTAGGGCAGATAAGACTTTGGACGAGAAGAAAAGGCCAAGACATACGGTGCAGTCCGTTAGTGAGGCGGCAACAATAACTACAACTACTGCTACTGCCACCACTTCTACTACTACTACTTCTACTACAACCACTACCACTACCGCTCCTGCTACTACTACCACCACAACCAACACCGCTACCACTCCTACTTGTAATCGTGGTACACTCAACTCACCTTCTATCTTCAGTACTGAAACCTTCCTGACGAATATCGTTTTTTTTTTTTCAAATACAACGTGGGTTGCCGGACCACACTCCAACAGTTACTAAAGTGCAGCTTTAAGTGCGCCCAAAGCAATAATATAAATACGTGCAACGCAAAGCAGCTACGAAATATGCTAGTCAATAAACGAGGCTGTAAAATCATGCACTAACGCGATAACCGCTCTTCAACGAAAACGCGACCCCCCTTCCCGGATATCCCATGCGGGCACTTTATTTATTTATTTATTTATTTATTTATTTATTTATTTATTTATTTATTTATTTATTTATTTATTTATTTATACTGTCAACCCTCACTTGAGGGTCATAACAGGGAGGGAGTACAATAGTAAGCACAAACAGAAAACCAAAACAATTGGCACTCAAATAGCAATGCACACAAGAAACCAACATTGGCAGAAAGTTTTCATTTATTACCGTGAAAGTTAGTGCAGCGAAATGGAGGGGGCGCCTGCTAGTTTGTTCTTTGAGGTTTTCGCGTAAAGAACATCCGCCCCCCGCTTCTTTGTCGCGGGTTTCTCGAAGATGTATCAAGGAAAAGTGAAGGCTCTGAGTGTGGCATTCAAAAGACGAACAGGGAAAGAAGAAACTTGAGATATCGTGACATCGGAAAAGAACGCACAGAACAGAAAAAAAATAATAACGCTAAGCGACATCGAATGTCACACGCAAGCCTGATCCGGGTAAGACTGAGCAAGAAAAAAAAAAGTTGTGTCGTCGAACCGCTGATAGCGCGCGCGCGGAAGCGAGGATCGTATGAATCATTAATTTATGCCCCGGATTCACGAGACTGCTTAGAAAAGGGTGAGGGGGTGATAAGAACATCTCCTCTTCTCCTTCTTTTAAAACAGGGGGAGGGGTGAGAAAGTGATGTGATGCGCACTTTGTCAGCACCCCCAACCCCTAATCCACGCCCCATTTCCAAACAAACAACTTTGTCCCCTCCCTCTAGGAAAGGGCACAGATCGGGGGGGGGGGGGGGTGACAAATTTTTGTTTAGGTTTTGTGGACGTCGAGAAGTAAAACTGAGAGCCGATCTGAAGTGATCCCTCACTTCCTCCGCATTGCCCGGAGCGCAGTGCAGCTGTTGCTGACCCCCCGGTATACCGCCGGTTGCCTGGACGAGCAATGGCAGTTTCAGCGGCGTTTAGACAATAGGTCCTAAGGGGCCCGTTAATGAGGCGAGAAGCTATACCGTAGGAATCTGTACGTCCCCGTGGCGTGCGGAAGCCGCCTCGCCACGCTAGACTGGAGAATTTATAACCCGTGAAGGAAACTAGCGATCCAAGGAGTCGAGAACCGTATAAAATGCAGAAACCCTAACGCTGTATATAACCCGCGATGCCTCCCCCCCCCCTTTTTTTTTCTTCTGTGGCTAACTATCATTTCAACTCGGCTATCGGTTATATTAACCTTTGTTTATTCTTCGTCGATACGGTCTCCCCTCGGGCGCTCTGAAACAATGTGGACGAGATAAGGAGACGGGTGTGCTACTAGCGTTATCATTAAAAGTGTGAAAAGCCGAAAGCCCCCCCGAGGCTTTCAGCGTCTGCGTGTGTGTGTGCCGTAACATAAACTTGCGCAATGGGGGCTGCCGCTACACCTCCCTATAGGCGACGCGGCATAATGTCGAAAAAAAGTTGCTATACATACCTAAGCGACAAAGAAAAGTTGCGTTATTTGTTGCCAGCCAAGTGTGTGGCTATAATTACCGCTGATAAGCTAGAGCGCTTCCAGAAGGAGGCCTTCCTTATCATCGCTTTCTCGCGTACACACGGTGTTTCGCATTCCTTCGTTTGTTCATTGTTCGGAGCTGTGGTATGGGAAGAATCACAGGGGTGCAGGCTTCATCTAATGGTTTATTTTTACTTTATTTCATTACACGTAGTCTCAATGTGAAACAGGTAACGGAACGCGGTTGTCATTTATTGTAAAAGCCCCTCACTTGACCAGGCGACTTGTCACGAGTGGTGTTACGAGCATGTATCAAAGAACGTTCAAAATGTGTTTTTCTTTTCTTTTTTTCTTAGCTCTTGTACATTCAGTATTTCTTTTTTACATTCCTCCGTGTCAGAGAGTAATGATTATCCGTTACTCAATGTGCTATCCGGCCCTAATCTTTTTGTCTCGTGCATTCTTACTCAATTCAAGAACAATAGGGAAGAAATAAAAGCAGAGAGGAAAAAAAATATAGGAAAAAGTTTAAGGACTAAACCGCAGAAATAGTGAACATTATCAAGGTTCCAACCCTGCAAGTGGGGAAAAGATTAGAAAAAAAATTCACTATTCGGCCACTCCTGTATATAATGTGGAGCGAAATTCAACACGTGGCGACACTTTCACACGGTTGAAGTCAAGCGTTAAATATAGATAAACCGCTGAAACAGGTATACCTAGCATTGTTATTAATACGTCTGACGTGATAATGAATTAACCTAAACTTTCTTGATGCACCTCACGGGCAGGGTCATAAATCTAAGGTGGGGGAGGGGATGAGGTGGTTCTGACTTTCCCCCGAAATATTCCCCCGTTCTGACCATCCGGGTAATACTAAAATATTTATAAGGTTTCACGGGGACTGCCAGTTCCCAGAGCTAGCCGTTCTACACACTACCCCTCTCCCCGAAAAAAATTCCTTGGTACAGCCTTCTTGACAAGATTTATAACGTAAAGCGACGAGTCAATGTAACACATGATTATCAATAAGTGATAGTTCGTATACATCGCCACACATCATCAAGTTGCGACAGCCATCTCGCCGTTCAAAAGCGACCGACGAAGGAGTTCCAACAACGACGTACCTCACAGCAGCGAACGACGAGAAAGTACGCATTCACAATGCGAGGAGTCTAAACTTGTCTGTATAGGTGTCACTCGGTGTTCTCGTTGAAACGACATCGCTTCTCAATAGCATCGCTACCGACAGGTCCTGGTGAGAGACAAGACAGGATTGAAAGGAAGCTTTCGACGTAGTATCGTCTCTTTCGACGACAAGCTATGCCAGGCTGTGAACGCACAATCGAGAAAATCGAGCGAGAACTTCAGGGGGGGGGGGGAGAATTTGGCAATACAATCGAAGTGATGCCGCAGACAACGGACCAAGAGCGAGAGGTTTGAAATTTGATACAACAGCCTCATGCAGCCAGACGAAAAAAGATAGGATATGAAAGCGAAACTCGCAAGGATGGACAGCAGAACAGCAGTGTAAAGACAGAGAAAAATCTCATCTTTTAAAGAGGTGAAGCACTCACTCGCGTCGCAAATCGACAAGACGATGTGGACAGGAACTGCCGCTGGCTTTCTATACCGACTCACCGCCTGTCCCGGCCGCGCCTCGCGTACTGTGTACTATGAACGACGAAGGCGATGAGGCGATGAATGTGACAGGCATGGCGACAACGCCTGACAATGGGCGACTGCCTTCGCTGGCAGCGGAGGCGCGTAGAAGAGAAAAAAATTGCCCGCAGCTTTCCTCGGGGGAACACTGAGAAGGATGCGGAAGCATGTAATTGGTTAACGGGTGTTAAATTGCGACTTACTTGGGTCGATGGCTAAATTGGTTAACGTGGTTGTGAAATGGGGTGTTAAATGAGTGAACACGTACGGCACGTATGCGAAAGGGCGGTGTTTTATTTATTGCGACGAACCAACGGACGAGCGGCAACTGAGCGAGCGAGCGCCGACCTTGAGTATATATACAGCGCGACGGTGCATGTGCTGTCAGCTGTCGAATGTTCTCGAAGGAGAAGCGCGCGCGCGGCACAGATGGCGACGGTGCGACGGCGCATGCGCTGTCAGCTGTCGAATGTTCTCGAAGGAGAAGCGCGCGCGGCACAGATGGTGGGCGACGGCGCGACGGCGCATGCGCGCGCGTCAGCTGTCGAATGTTCGAGAAGCGGTGCGGACGGCGCAGACGGCGCACTACAAGGCGCGAGTATAAGATGCTTCCGCATCTAATATGTTGAACGATTTTGAGTACTTCGTACTCAACTATGGGAGAGCACTGAGCCGTCCCGCTAAAACAGTTTAGTGGCTGGTAACAGAGTTAGACACATTTTAGAAAAAAATTATTGCCACAAACGTCATTAACACTCAACAGAACATTTCCGTCTTAGACATACTCTAACGATGATGACAAGACAGACGTCATTTACATGAACATGAATATGAGATGACGTTGAAAAAACATGTACATTTGATGGTTCACACAAACACAACCACAAAATACTTCAAAGTAAACAAGAGACAAATAAAACATAAATATGTACATTTTGCATATTTGCATGTTGGCATGCCATTTCTGCCGGCACATCGACAGATCAGCCTACCAATACCAGGCCGGCCGAAAGACAAGTTTCACTCGTCCGTCATAGACCGACACAAAAGGGCAAGACCAGTGCCGAAGAAATTCCTCTTCACCGAGGAAGAAGAGCTCCTCCGACAAAACAGACAGCAGCTCCGAGTACAATCGTTCTAGGATCGGGTAGAGCGCGCGGCGGCGGCGGCCCGCAGCAACCGCCTCGCAGCGGTTGCGCCAGAGGCAGAAAGCGCCGGCAACAATGAGAAGACAAGCGAAGCGGCCTCGCGAACAACGCCCAGAAGAAACGAAGCGATTTACTCTGAGGCAGTGAAATCCAGCATGTACGGCTCTCCAAAAAACGCGAGCAATGATACAATGCCTCAGAAAATGCTGATTTGTTTCCCGAAGGGAGCAGTTCGGACATGTTGCTGACTGGACTATTCTCCACCTTTCGAGGCGGTCGAGAGTGGGAAGTACACCCCATCCCAGGCGCCACATGAAGTCCCGAAGGTGTCCAGGCAGAAAAGAAGCCGTTAAGGAGCTCCAAGACACCCGTCTAGAGCGAGCACGGCGGGCTGGCGGGACCAACGGAAGCAACAAAGCAGCAGTTGTCTCAACTATGTGGTTGTTCAAAACATCTATGCCAGGACAGCTCGACTTGACATGGCGAAAAAATGCAACAGTTGTTGCATAAAACGCAGGAAGTGTTATTGACTGTGGCCCCCTGTTAAGTTGCACATTAGGCATCAAATGGCGAAGTTGAGTACCCAGAAAGTAATATGCAAGCGTTCGTGCGGGAGATTCCTCCCCTTGCACTAGGCGCAAAAGGAAACGCAGTGCCAGCAGCCGACAGCGTATGGACACTGAAGGGAAAGCAAAGCCTCCTTGAGCACGCTGCTGTCCCAGTGCCGCGCGAGAGACCAACTCAGTGCCGCCTGACCAAAAAAAGGAACACAAAGCAGACTGCAGTGATCGCACGATACGTAAAGATGGTTGCACGACGTGAGAAAGGTACCAAATGCGACCGCAAAATACAGTCTGCGCAAGGTACCTCCGCTCAAGAAGCGGGAAGTCGAAATCCCGTGCATCCTGAATTTTCTGTCTTACTTCCTCGAGAGCGTTTAACCAAACAGATTCGCAAATGCCGTAGTGGTTGTATGAAATACCTAAAATACGAAGGGACGCGGCCGGCTGAATGGGAACACTGGCGCTAAGCCTGGAGTTTGGAGAGCCAATGAAGAAATACCGAGATTTGGAGATGTTCAACGCTGCACCTGAAATGTCGCCATATTGGGAAAATACATGCAGGCTGCGTGAAAGGCTATCTTCATCTGAAAGGTACAAGGTTATATCATCAGCGAAAGCTGTGACTTTCACGACACCGCTACCAGGAAGCGGAAGACCCCGGACACGTGAATCCGCATCAAGAGCACGCAAGTATGGCTCAAGGCTGAGGACAAATAGCACAGGAGACAATGGACATCCCTGACGGACCCCACGTGTTATGGAAAAGGCAGCACTTTCCCAACCATCCAGAACTAGTGTGCTTTTCAGACCAGTGTACGTATTTTTAATCATTTCCACAAACGAATGAGAAAAGCCGAAGGCTGTGAGCACATTAAAGATATACGCGTGCTCTAGTCGGTCAAACGCTTTTTTCTGGTCCAAAGACACAAGGATACCACGCGCAGATCGCGACAAAGTATAAGCTATGATATCCCGTGTGGTATATGACAAGCTGTGTATTTCTCGTCCAAGCACTGATGAAGTCTGGTGATGACCTATTAGGGTGTTCAACAGACCCCTCAAACGTTGAACGGCTACCGCCGCGAATATCTTATAGTCAACATTGAGGAGCGTGATAGGTCTCCAATCTTCAGGATTAACAGAGGAAGCATCACCCTTTGGAATAAGCACAATGCGTCCATCTCGAAAACTTGATGGAAAGACACCGTCCTCGTAGCATCGCCGGATTACCGCGGTAAATGTAGCACCAATCTCATCCCAAAATGTCAAGTAAAACTCAACAGGTAAACCGTCTGGCCCTGGGGCCGTTCCACGTTTCATAGATTTCAGTGCCGCCTTTACCTCATCAGCCGACGGAGGGATGTGCAGGCAATCTGCAGCTTCTTGAGGAATACGGGGCAAACTTCTAAGCATTGGCGGTGTTTCATCACAGTTAGTCCGCATGGCCGAACACGACATTGCTTCAAAATGCGCCAAGAAAACCGATCGATCACGCGTAGGAAGCCGCTGCGCAGGTGGTATTTGTGCTGTCATAGAGACAGGTGGCTCTGATTGCCCAAAAAAGGAATGTCTCGCGTAGCGCAGCACCTCGGGATGTGCACATGGGTTGTGTCTACAGCGCCATGCTGCTGCCGCCAGGGACGAAGCAGCAGTCAAGCGCTGAAAGCGTTCACGCAGTTCACGCTGCCACGCTCGCATCAGAGGAGAAGGCGTCTCGGCGCGCAAAGCAATGCGTAACTTCATCGCGGTATCAGCAAGCTCTTCAGAAACGCGTCGACGAAGCGAACGCCCCTCCACTGCGCAGCGCAGGCGCCACTGTGTTTTAAGCGCATCCCAATCTTCAGGACCAGACGCCGTGAGTGACACACGTATTGCGCGTGACAAATCTGATCTTGAGCGCGCGTCCTGCAGGACGCGAACATCAAGACGCCATGGCTTTTCTGAGAAAGAAAATGGAACTTCGAGCTTCAAGACAATAGGCCGATGATCAGATACGTACACAGGAGAAGGTGGGAAGGACGGAACGCATAGATCAGAGACAAACGCCTCTAACGCTCGTGGGATATAAGCCCGGTCGAGCCTGCTGGAGGATCGTCCACGTCGCCATGTCCAAACAAAGGTATTTCCGTGCACTACATTGTGCGCGTCTAGTAATGAAAAGTGGTGGACAAGGCGGCGAAGCTCGCACCGACACATGCCTGAATACACAGGCATGGTTCAGTGTGCACCGACGCTCGCGTAGGTTTTAAATAGCTAACTTTACCGTACAAGCTCATGTTTGTGTTACTGGTTTCCGTACCAATACTTTACCTTCCTGGTGCATTTAATGTGAAACTTTGACCGTTTTAACTCGGACACATGTATGCTTTTGAAGTGCAACAAATAACCTTATACTTGATGAACGCGTGAATATTGCAGTAGCAGAGAACGAGTGATTATTGTATCAGACGTAATGAATTAGCTCAACTAAGGCGGTGCGGACGGCGCGGACGGCGCGGACGGCACACTACAAGGCGCGAGTATAAGATGCTTCCGCATCTAAAAACGCGGGCGCGACTTCAACGAACGCTCGCCGCTACGTGATCGCACTGTTGCTCTGGGCGGCGTTGGATATAAAACAGACGGAAAACGAATGAAGGGGGTTTCGCTAAAAATTGGTCAGACGGTCGCAATTCTGGAATTCGGTGGATGTGAGAAGAATCTAGTTGCCTCGAGCATGGGATGAGACTGTGCTATGCGGTTTCGGTAATGGCCAAGTTGCGTGTGCAAATGCGAAACAAAGAGGACAATGAAGTCGATCAAGTCGTGTTTCCCGTGGTATTAGCTGTTACTTCCTTCCTTTCAATGCTACGGGCGAAGGTCCTTAGAGGCGCGTCATGTCCCCTGTCCGTCGGCGTGACACGCTACAGATATCCATATGAATATGGATATTCATATGGAATATTATACGGAAAATATGGATATTATATGGAATATCGAGAGATATTCATATGGATAACTACATGCATAGTCCATATGGACATCTCAATACCATATGAGCATTGTGATTAATAAACAACTTTGTAGAACTGTACACACGTGTTGCCACGTCCTTGCACGATAAAGTGGGCAATGTACGGGGGTTAATGATCCACCGGAGCTTCGCCCACTGGTAATCATTTCCTTTGTGGATATTCCGTGATTTTTTCCTTTTAGTTTATTGTTTGTTTATTCAATTTTTTCTTGATTTATAGACTTTTGAAGCTATCAGCGAAAAGTTACAATCCGCAGTCTTGGCCAAACCTCCAGAGGGGGTTATGTGAAGGGCTCCGCGTTTCCGGAGTTTTTACTTAAACTCGGTGGATGTTATCCGGATTTTATTAATTCTTTTTGTTAGGAGGTTCGGTGTTATTCGAAGCCTATGTCTCTTATATATCCCATTCTCCGAAATTCGGTGTTTACATTATAGGTTGTTGCGGTATCTCCTTATTAATTTTATTTCCAATGAATATAACATTCCATTATTGCCTATAAATTCTGTTTTGCCATCCTTCCACTGTGTCTTTCTTCCTGTTTATTTACCTTCTTAATAAGGCCGTTAATGTGCCCTGCTGTAAGCGCGCAACAGTACCTTTGGAGGGAGCACGAGCTAGTAGAGCTGCTTCACAGCTTTTTCTCCCAGCCTCCCTCATGTTCAAACTAAAGGACCAATTTATTATTATTATTATTATTATTATTATTATATTATTATTATTATTATTATTATTATTATTATTATTTCCGATGCTCCGAAATCTCAGATGACATGACATCTCAACACGAAGAACAAGTGAACACCACACGAAGTGTATTTTAGATGTTTAGAAGGTGCCACCACTCGCGTGAGCGTGCGAACAGGGTGGAAAGGGGCAGTGATAGAAATTTGGCCAATAAGTGCCATGAGTGCGGGTGCAAACCGTTGTATACTACGCGTGCGCAGCATTCCCCTTCAGGAGGCCACGAAGGTTTGTCGCAGCGCCCCCCTCCCTATTATGTGAGTGTATGAGACTAACTTTGCGAACTCCCCCCCCCGCCCCACCTGAATCGAAGCACCCCCTTCCTATTATTTCAATGTATAGGGTTGGCCTATGCACTTCCCCCTCTTCGGTTACCGGTGGGGGGGGGGGGGGGTCGCTGCGAGGACATTGTCACATTCTCCTTACTTTTCTCTGAGTCAGTCAATCACACAAGTACGAACAAGCCGTTCCTTTCTTTTCGCCAAACTATTGCTCAAGGTTTATTGCATCAGGTTGATTGATTTGTGGGGTTGAACGTCCCAAAACCACCATATGATTATGAAAGACGCCGTAATGGAGGGCTCCGGAAATTTTGACCACCTGGGGTTCTTTAACGTGCACCCAAATCTGAGTACACGGGCCTACACCATTTCCGCCTCCATCGGAAATGCAGCCGCCGCAGCCGGGATTCGAACCCTTAATGTATCAGGTTGACCCCGCGTGCAACAAAGAAACAAAAAAATATAGGATCACTTCCCCTATTGAAGAAATGAGGGCCTGCTCCTTCTTTCTCGGAATCGCATTGCTCAATGATCTCTACCAACCCTCTCTTTCCACCATGCCTGGCATTGGGCCTAAAACCACGCAACACTTCAGTTGCAACAGGCAACAGCAATAGAACAATGGAAGGCTTTGTTAATGCCTCCCTTTTTGCTTAAATGTGCAACGTTTCTTCCATTAAATTTGCAGCTGATACACTCTTAATCGAGTACCACGTAGCGTCCGGTACATAAGCGGCACAGTTTCTTCAGCGCAAAGTACCGCATATATAGCGGTCTTTCACCTGCCATTATGCGTGACAGCGCTTGTGTCGTGCGCTTCCTTGTGCATCGTGTTTTACGCGCGTTGACCGCCATTTGCATGTTATAACTAGCCCAATTCGCTGCATTACTTCAATAAAATGTAGCAACTTCAAATTATATGGTAACATATAGAAAAACACTCAGAAACAACGAGGAAGCGACACAAATAATAAACGAGACAGAGCGTTGTCTTGTTTTTGCTGTCTCTGCTTTGTTGTTCTAGCGCTGCTCTTTTTTTTTTTTACTATGAATGTTTACCGACCAGTTCAAGTTCACACGAACCCTCTTAAATGACAAGTGACTTCGATTAAAGATCAGAGTGCCATATCAAGTGAACGCTTTAGACAGCATCCGTTAATGAAAAACGGCGGATATACAAATAGGTATGTGACCAGTGCACCTTGAAGGATCTCGTTTGCGTACACCCACATATCTGGTCACTCGCCATAGCGCCAGGTTTTTTCGCTCACAACACCACCACCTAAATCTCTAGGTCGTTAAAGCTTCGCTTAAAATATTTAAAAAAATAAGAACGTTACGATAGAGCTCATGGAGAAAGGAATGAGAAAGGAAAGAAAGGAGTGGGCATTAAACCGCACAGCTAAAGCCCACCGCGTCGGCCAAACACGTGAACAAAACTATGGTGGCTAGAGGGGGGGAAGTGTGACGGGCAAGAGCGGAGGGCTGTACGAATTCCCGATGAAAGATGGCGGCCACACCAGGTGGCGCTACCTGCGCCGTAGGTGCTTGCGGCGGTATTTGCCTGCTTTGCGTATGGCTGCTGGACGTTAGTTTCACTTCTTTCTAATAATCGCTTATACACCACGCCCATGCTGTTAAAGGCACTACGTGTTTGTTTCGCTAAGAAGCATGTGTTGTAAGTTCTGAGCGGTGCTAAGCAATAGAAAAAAAAACAAGAATGCTTTTAAATCAGACGGAGGTTATCATATTTAAATGTTTCCTAATATCGGTTTCCTTTGACATGTTTAATCTGCAACAGCGTGCAAAACTAGGCTTGTTGGTTGATCTTCATGGTAAAAGCAGCGCAAAAGTACGGCGAGAAGGAGAACGACAGAGGGCAGGCGCTAAATTTTCAGCGCCCGTCCTATGTCGTTCTTATTATCGTGTTCTTGTTGAGCTGATTTTACCATGTTTATAGTCTAGTTCAGTTGAAATAAACGACTTGCCGACTTTACATTTCACAAAGAGGGAAAAACACTAAACTGTTTCCATCATTCATGGCGAGTATATTGGCTGCAGTGCAGTGCGTTTTTTTAAATTTTCTCTCAGTCCGTACCCCCCCCCCCTTCATTTCCTCTTAATTGTAGGGGCTTCCCTTCGGCGTGAAATCTTCGAAGCATTTACGTTTTCCGGCTCCTTTTCATTGAGAAACTTGAAGTGGAGATTGGAATGCTGCAGCTGCAGGCTCTTTGATATTGAACATTTTGTTTGAATATTTTAGCGATAGTTCTATCTATGCAAGATCCAATGATTTCTGTTAACTTACGGCTTTAGATGCATACTAAATACACGCAAGGGAAATGGTAAAACATGTTTATTTATCACACATTTGTCATAACATACTTCCATATCACGTTAAGAGGTCAAATTACTTGACCCTCCTCAACTTCAAGTGTTTCTGGCGCTCCCTTTGGACACTCCTGTCTTTGTTCAAAGATTTTGTCCAGAAGTGCATACGCGTGAGCAGAAAAAACTGGACTACTTTTGCGGTCAGTTCTTTGCTGTGAATTTCGCAGCCAACTGCATGTGTGCTGTCGAGCACCGACTGCGCTTCTTCCGGCGAGGAGACGGTACACTGTGAATGCAGTTTGCCCCTCAAGTATACAAAGCAACACAATGAGTTCTGTTGGCTGCTATTAGCTTTGAATTTCACAAACTTGGGCAGCAAGATGTGGTCCACCTGCTCGCCCTCGAGCTCACAAACGCCGTATAACGCAGAATCACGTTCACTGCAAAACGTTAACTTGTTCCATGTTTCGTCGGGTAGACGGAGGTTGCCGCACACCCTTTGAACTTCGGCGTCAACTGCATCAGATGTCTCCACCTCGGGAAGAACATTGGGATCCTCGTGCTCCTGCTGCTGCACGTGTGCTTCGGGCTCTTGCCTGCTGACAGAGTTCGGCTTTTGCCGTTCTTTAGCAGGTCCGCGCTGCTCACATATATTTCTGTCCTTTCTTTTCACGGGCGCTTTTTTGGTAAAGTACTTCGGTGCGTCTGGGAACAGCGTAGGCACCGCATCTTCTGATAAACGCGGACAATCGCGGGGTATCTCGACAACCTCAACGTTTATAATGTGGCGGTATGTCCTTTCGATGAAACTGGCGTCGAAATGCCGCTCGCAAACGACACTGTCTCTCGTCAGCTCTTTGTCAGCCCGCCTAATATTTCGAGCCCATTGCTCTCGCCTCGAGAGATCCTTCGGGGCTTTAAAGACGGAAAGCTTCTCCGAGCACGATCTATACCCGCCTTTACAGCCAGGGACGAAGCATGTACTTGCACGACTTGACGGCATGGTTCGCAGAACACATGGGTAAACAAACGACAGCGAGCGCGTAGCATCCGAACAAGGTGACGGCACAGCAAAGAGAGAACGAGCGTGCCAAAGCAAGCGTGGCGAGCACCTACTACTACACCAGCGCCCCTTGCGGCGGCCAGAACTTTCATTGCGTTCCGCGCATCCCTCTCCCATGGCGGGGATACAGCGCCCGTCACACTTCCCCCCTCTAGCCACCATAACAAAACGTCAGAGCGTGCGGTAGGTTTTAGCGTTCCGTTTTTGAACCTCCTTCGTGAGCCGGGCCGGTATGCGCCCAACAAGCGCGTTTCTGTTCAAAGTTACCGGGCGCCATATCCCGAAGTCTCGGTAAGTCTCGTTGCCTGCGTGATCTTGACGCAAAAAGGTCACGTTCTGTTTGGGCCGACACTGCTGGCTTCGAAAACGGGTTGTCTTGCCAATGTTTGGCTGCGTGACGTCATGATCCCTCCTTTCTTTCTTTCTTTCTTTCTTTCTTTCTTTCTTCTTTCTTTCTTTCTTTCTTTCTTTCTTTCTTTCTTTTCTCCATGCGATGATAATATGACCGGCATGATATTTTTTCTTACCCTTTTCTGTATTTCATCCCATACGCGCTGAAAAAACTATTCCTGTATTCGTGCAAAGCCGTTATTCAAAGTGTAACACGCCAGCTCGACCACATGCACAGCCTTCAAACAAAAAAAGAAAGAAAAAGAAGTGAACTCACAGGATCAACGACCAGAATATCCCCGATACATCCCCGAGTAAAGCTTTTTTTTTTTCTTTTCACGCCATAGTCTAACCGAGAAGGCTGATAATTTATCTCGCGACAGGGATACGGCGACGAGGCGTGATCGAGACACAGCAGGATAAGACCGGCAGCAGCCAGCGGCGGTAATTTCCCAAAAGCTATACGAACGAAGCGAGGATAAGGAGGACCCGGCCGTATGAGTAAAGCCCTTTCGCCGTCGTCGTCGGCGGTGGCGCCTCCCGCGATGGGCTTAGAGCGATCCTGCGAGACCTGACTGATGGGAAATGGCGAGAGGCGCTGCCGTCTTACGACACTCGCACAGCTAGAGCGCGCTGACGTGGATACAGAGAGGATTTGGTAACGACCAATCGCATTCCTCTCTTCTTTCTCTCCCATTCACTCAATAACTTTTACTTCACTCTCACTATTTCGTTCACTCGAATGTTATATTCGTCTTTACGGACGCCGTAAATTTGCCGTGCGTTCAGTTCACTATGAACGGGGCATTCTCGCCTCTACAATGTTGCCCGATTTCGTTGTGAAAGTTCGTTGTCTTTTTTTTTTCCGCACTTAGGCGATTCCAGCAGTCTTGATTCTGAATGTCCAGTTTTGTCTGCCTCTTTCTTTCCTCCTTCCTTTGTTTCTTTCTTTTGTTTTTGTTTTTTGTTCTTCTATTTGTCTCTATATACAAAGGCATTCCAACCCACTCGATGCCACCCCATGCGTTTTGTCCGCCCTCGCTTTCAACAAAAATCTCGCGGCTGTCCGCGTTTTTCTTATCAATTCTTTTTTACCACTTGGTCGAAGCTCCGAATGCGGGGCGGTACATTCCACGGTCAACTCATTTGCATACGATTTTCCTTTCCAGTCCGTCCGAAAAACAATCCATCCAATGACCCGATCATGCAGATTTTCGGCGCGCCGCTGCGAGAACGTGCGCATTCATTTTGCTTGCTTAAGTCGGAAAACCAAAAAAAAAAAACCGGAAAAAGGAAAGCGGAGACGGGTGAACCCCGAAGGGATAGCTACAAGTCGACTCGAAAATGGAGTGTGTTTTCCGTCCCAACTTTCGTTTCTCTCGCACATTATTTTGTGTGTGTGTATGTGTGTGTGTTTGTCGGAGAAGAACGGCCGACAACTCGCGTTTCGGATCTCGCATATTACGCCCGGAGCCCGCGAATGCGTTGCGATATTACGCTTGCTTGTTCCGAAACGCTTTATTTGTTTTGCCTTCGGCCACATTTTGAAGACAGTCTCGTGTCCGACATAAATGAGATTGACAGCCTCTGCGCAAGTCCGCAAGCTAAAACACTCTCCTGTAAGCGTTTTCACTACGGGCAACAAAGTAACGAAAAATAAAAGCGAAAATAAACAGGCATAAAAGTAACATCGTCACAGAGAGAGACCGAGAACCGTGACGGAGAAGATTGTACAACATTTATGCAGCCGAGCCAAAGCCGCGTCACTGGCCGCTCACTGGCAGGCAGGCAGACGGCGCAATATTTCACCTGAGCCACGAAAACAAAGTCGAAAAAGCAAGGCGCTCGTAGCGCAGTCTAGCGGGAGCAACGATGTAGCACGCATAGACAGAAAAAAGGCAAAAAATTTATGCTTATAAAGAATAGGAAGAAAGAAAGAAAAGGGGGGGGGGGATGGAGCGCTAAATTTTTGGCAAATGCGAGGCAGACCCGATATTGGCCTCCGAGAGATTGTTCGTTGCGGCGCAGGACTTTGTAACCATTTAGGAAACGATAAAGAAGGAAATAGGATGAAAATTCGGGAAAGAATCAGAATCAAAAGAGAAGATGTGAGAACGCGAGCGTGCGGGAGGGGTGGCCGGGGAGAAAAAACAAAATGGCGAGCATCAGTCGTATATTGTTTCTGCCCGCCAGACTGCGTGGGAAGCAGTCGCCGGAAACCTCGCCGCCCGTTTCTCAACGCCAAGGCGAATCTCGCGAAAGGGGAACGAGACAGGCCTCGGCTTGGGAGAACAAATGAGGGAGTACAGTATACCGACAATGCCGACGCCAACGCCGCGCGGCGAGAAACAAAGTAAATGGGAGGAACGCCTGCTCCGGACGCAGACAAGACGCGATAACCATGCACCATGGCACGTCCCGAAAACAAAAAGAAAAGTGTGACGTTAATGTGAAACAAGAAATAGGTTGCCTTCTATTGGTTGATTTTTTTTTCATTTTTAGGCAAATTGAAAATAACACGATGTATCGCGATAAAGATAAAACTATGTTTATGATCGCTACCGGAATGAGCAAACAAGGTTTAATAAAAGCCAGAAGATGAACCCAAAGATTGTGACCAAGAAAGAACTGTTTTCTGACTAGCACAAGAGAAAGATAAAACCAGGCATGGCTGGCGCTCAAGCATTGATAAAAGCGAGGAGGGTTGATGATCGATATGTGGGGTTTAACATTCCAAAACCACCATATGATTATGAGAGACGCCGTAGTGGAGGGCTCCGGAAATTTCGGCCACCCGGGGTTCTTTAACGTGCACCCAAATCTGAGCACACGGGCCTACATTTCCGCCTCCATTGGAAATGCAGCCGCCGCAGCCAAAGGCGAGGAGGGTGGAAAGCGAATTGGGGAGTGAACGTGGGATCCGAAAGGTGATAAGGGAATCCGCCGCGAAGCGAGGCTAACGATTCAGCAAACAAATGGAAGCTGTGTATGCCGAGTCTCAGAGGCAGATTCTCCGTTCCGAGCACACGTGAATGAGATGGACGGAGCCAAAAGGACGGGCCGCAGACCACGTTAAGGCTACAGGATGATGCGAGAGAACTGACATAAAAATAAAAACAAAAAAGTGTGCGGAAGAAAATAAATCGGCAGTTTTTCGAAGTAGCAAAAAAAAAAGAAGGAACATCGGAGATGTGCGCTATTGCCATTGAAGTGCGAAAATTGACAGCAATCGGTTTTTTTTTTTTTTTTGCTGGATCTCACTCAGCTTGGTCGAATGGTTCGTTGATCTTCAGGTACTTGGAGGAATCCAGGCTGGGGAATCGTCCATGAGTCGGGTGGTGCCTTGTCTGGGAAATTTATTAGCTCGATGAACTAGTAGATCTAAGAATATTTTAGGGGCATGCCAATGTTGAAATGAATCAATAAAACTCACAATAAAAGGCCAGAAAAGTATATCAACAAATGTATTGGAAAAAGACACGCTCGAAAACTAGAGACACAGCATTTTGTAATGGTGTTCCTGCAGATGTTAAACTGTTTTTTTGTTTTTGTTTTTCACCTCGCTTGCTACACCAGGTATAGGGTGACTATATACTATGGTATATATAATGATCACGTGTACTCGCACATAATACGTACATTCAAAAAATTGGCAGATTTCATGTACAATGGGAATCGATGATATGCGAAGCACGAATGAGAAATGTTGATATGTCACTTTAAAATCAGCACAACGTTACGAGGTGGAGGTAAATGACGCCATACATGACTTCCGTGTCATGATTATCATGATTGGAAATGTCGTTTCGCTGCATCATCTATTCACGTCACGTGATACCAAATTTAGTGTATGCGGAGCTAGCGAAACGGCCGCGAGCACGCTATGAGCGTGTATGTTGTCGTGTTCTTACATGACAAGCGTATAAGGATTATCATGTTTGCACCAGTCATATATTTTATCATCCACTGACGTCACGTAACACCAAATTTGGGATATGTGGAGCTAGCAAAACGGCCGCGAGCACGCTATGAGCGTGTATGTTGTCGTGTTCTTACATGACAAGCGTATAAGGATTATCATGTTTACACCAGTCATATATTTTCTCGGCCACTGACGTCACGTAACACCAAATTTGGGATATGTGGAGCTAGCGAAACGGCCGCGAGCACGCTATGAGCGTGGTATGTTGTCGTGTTCTTACATGACAAGCGTATAAGGATTATCATGTTTGCACCAGTCATATATTTTATCATCCACTGACGTCACGTAACACCAAATTTGGGATATGTGGAGCTAGCAAAATGGCCGCGAGCACGCTATGAGCGTGTATGTTGTCGTGTTCTTACATGACAAGCGTATAAGGATTATCATGTTTGCACCAGTCATATATTTTATCATCCACTGACGTCACGTAACACCAAATTTGGGATATGTGGAGCTAGCAAAACGGCCGCGAGCACGCTATGAGCGTGTATGTTGTCGTGTTCTTACATGACAAGCGTATAAGGATTATCATGTTTACACCAGTCATATATTTTATCGGCCACTGACGTCACGTAACACCAAATTTGGGATATGTGGAGCTAGCGAAACGGCCGCGAGCACGCTATGAGCGTGGTATGTTGTCGTGTTCTTACATGACAAGCGTATAAGGATTATCATGTTTGCACCAGTCATATATTTTATCATCCACTGACGTCACGTAACACCAAATTTGGGATATGTGGAGCTAGCAAAACGGTCGCGAGCACGCTATGAGCGTGTATGTTGTCGTGTTCTTACATGACAAGCGTATAAGGATTATCATGTTTGCACCAGTCATATATTTTATCATCCACTGACGTCACGTAACACCAAATTTGGGATATGTGGAGCTAGCGAAACGGCCGCGAGCACGCTATGAGCGTGGTATGTTGTCGTGTTCTTACATGACAAGCGTATAAGGATTATCATGTTTGCACCAGTCATATATTTTATCATCTACTGACGTCACGTAACACCAAATTTGGGATATGTGGAGCTAGCAAAACGGCCGCGAGCACGCTATGAGCGTGTATGTTGTCGTGTTCTTACATGACAAGCGTATAAGGATTATCATGTTTACACCAGTCATATATTTTATCATCCACTGACGTCACGTAACACCAAATTTGGGATATGTGGAGCTAGCGAAACGGCCGCGAGCACGCTATGAGCGTGGTATGTTGTCGTGTTCTTACATGACAAGCGTATAAGGATTATCATGTTTGCACCAGTCATATATTTTATCATCCACTGACGTCAAGTAACACCAAATTTGGGATATGTGGAGCTAGCAAAACGGCCGCGAGCACGATATGAGCGTGTATGTTGTCGTGTTCTTACATGACAAGCGTATAAGGATTATCATGTTTGCACCAGTCATATATTTTATCGGCCACTGACGTCACGTAACACCAAATTTAGTGTATGTGGAGCTAGCAAAACGGCCGCGAGCACGCTATGAGCGTGTATGTTGTCGTGTTCTTACATGACAAGCGTATAAGGATTATCATGTTTGCACCAGTCATAGATTTTATCATCCACTGACGTCACGTAACACCAAATTTGGGATACGTGGAGCTAGCAAAACGGCCGCGAGCACGCTATGAGCGTGTATGTTGTCGTGTTCTTACATGACAAGCGTATAAGGATTATCATGTTTGCACCAGTCATATATTTTATCATCCACTGACGTCACGTAACACCAAATTTGGGATATGTGGAGCTAGCAAAACGGCCGCGAGCACGCTATGAGCGTGTATGTTGTCGTGTTCTTACATGACAAGCGTATAAGGATTATCATGTTTGCACCAGTCATATATTTTATCATCCACTGACGTCACGTAACACCAAATTTGGGATATGTGGAGCTAGCAAAACGGCCGCGAGCACGCTATAAGCGTGTATGTTGTCGTGTTCTTACATGACAAGCGTATAAGGATTATCATGTTTGCACCAGTCATATATTTTATCATCCACTGACGTCACGTAACACCAAATTTGGTATATGTGGAGCTAGCAAAACGGCCGCGAGCACGCTATGAACGTGTATGTTGTCGTGTTCTTACATGACAAGCGTATAAGGATTATCATGTTTGCACCAGTCATATATTTTATCATCCACTGACGTCACGTAACACCAAATTTGGGATATGTGGAGCTAGCAAAACGGCCGCGAGCACGTATGAACGTGTATGTTGTCGTGTTCTTACATGACAAGCGTATAAGGATTATCATGTTTGCACCAGTCATATATTTTATCATCCATTGACGTCACGTAACACCAAACTTGGGATATGTGGAGCTAGCAAAACGGCCGCGAGCACGCTATGAGCGTGTATGTTGTCGTGTTCTTACATGACAAGCGTATAAGGATTATCATGTTTGCACCAGTCATATATTTTATCATCCACTGACGTCACGTAACACCAAATTTGGGATATGTGGAGCTAGCAAAACGGCCGCGAGCACGTATGAACGTGTATGTTGTCGTGTTCTTACATGACAAGCGTATAAGGATTACCATGTTTGCACCAGTCATATATTTTATCATCCATTGACGTCACGTAACACCAAATTTGGGATATGTGGAGCTAGCAAAACGGCCGCGAGCACGCTATGAGCGTGTATGTTGTCGTGTTCTTACATGACAAGCGTATAAGGATTATCATGTTTGCACCAGTCATATATTTTATCATCCACTGACGTCACGTAACACCAAATTTGGGATATGTGGAGCTAGCAAAACGGCCGCGAGCACGATATGAGCGTGTATGTTGTCGTGTTCTTACATGACAAGCGTATAAGGATTATCATGTTTGCACCAGTCATAGATTTTATCATCCACTGACGTCACGTAACACCAAATTTGGGATACGTGGAGCTAGCAAAACGGCCGCGAGCACGCTATGAGCGTGTATGTTGTCGTGTTCTTACATGACAAGCGTATAAGGATTATCATGTTTGCACCAGTCATATATTTTATCATCCACTGACGTCACGTAACACCAAATTTGGGATATGTGGAGCTAGCAAAACGGCCGCGAGCACGCTATGAGCGTGTATGTTGTCGTGTTCTCACATGACAAGCGTATAAGGATTATCATGTTTGCACCAGTCATATATTTTATCATCCACTGACGTCACGTAACACCAAATTTGGGATATGTGGAGCTAGCAAAACGGCCGCGAGCACGCTATGAACGTGTATGTTGTCGTGTTCTTACATGACAAGCGTATAAGGATTATCATGTTTGCACCAGTCATATATTTTATCATCCACTGACGTCACGTAACACCAAATTTGGGATATGTGGAGCTAGCAAAACGGCCGCGAGCACGTATGAACGTGTATGTTGTCGTGTTCTTACATGACAAGCGTATAAGGATTATCATGTTTGCACCAGTCATATATTTTATCATCCACTGACGTCAAGTAACACCAAACTTGGGATATGTGGAGCTAGCAAAACGGCCGCGAGCACGCTATGAGCGTGTATGTTGTCGTGTTCTTACATGACAAGCGTATAAGGATTATCATGTTTGCACCAGTCATATATTTAATCATCCACTGACGTCACGTAACACCAAATTTGGGATATGTGGAGCTAGCAAAACGGCCGCGAGCACGTATGAACGTGTATGTTGTCGTGTTCTTACATGACAAGCGTATAAGGATTATCATGTTTGCACCAGTCATATATTTTATCATCCATTGACGTCACGTAACACCAAATTTGGGATATGTGGAGCTAGCAAAACGGCCGCGAGCACGCTATGAGCGTGTATGTTGTCGTGTTCTTACATGACAAGCGTATAAGGATTATCATGTTTGCACCAGTCATATATTTTATCATCCACTGACGTCACGTAACACCAAATTTGGGATATGTGGAGCTAGCAAAACGGCCGCGAGCACGATATGAGCGTGTATGTTGTCGTGTTCTTACATGACAAGCGTATAAGGATTATCATGTTTGCACCAGTCATAGATTTTATCATCCACTGACGTCACGTAACACCAAATTTGGGATACGTGGAGCTAGCAAAACGGCCGCGAGCACGCTATGAGCGTGTATGTTGTCGTGTTCTTACATGACAAGCGTATAAGGATTATCATGTTTGCACCAGTCATATATTTTATCATCCACTGACGTCACGTAACACCAAATTTGGGATATGTGGAGCTAGCAAAACGGCCGCGAGCACGCTATGAGCGTGTATGTTGTCGTGTTCTTACATGACAAGCGTATAAGGATTATCATGTTTGCACCAGTCATATATTTTATCATCCACTGACGTCACGTAACACCAAATTTGGGATATGTGGAGCTAGCAAAACGGCCGCGAGCACGCTATGAGCGTGTATGTTGTCGTGTTCTTACATGACAAGCGTATAAGGATTATCATGTTTGCACCAGTCATATATTTTATCATCCACTGACGTCACGTAACACCAAATTTGGGATATGTGGAGCTAGCAAAACGGCCGCGAGCACGCTATGAACGTGTATGTTGTCGTGTTCTTACATGACAAGCGTATAAGGATTATCATGTTTGCACCAGTCATATATTTTATCATCCACTGACGTCACGTAACACCAAACTTGGGATATGTGGAGCTAGCAAAACGGCCGCGAGCACGCTATGAGCGTGTATGTTGTCGTGTTCTTACATGACAAGCGTATAAGGATTATCATGTTTGCACCAGTCATATATTTTATCATCCACTGACGTCACGTAACACCAAATTTGGGATATGTGGAGCTAGCAAAACAGCCGCGAGCACGTATGAACGTGTATGTTGTCGTGTTCTTACATGACAAGCGTATAAGGATTATCATGTTTGCACCAGTCATATATTTTATCATCCACTGACGTCACGTAACACCAAATTTGGGATATGTGGAGCTAGCAAAACGGCCCGCGAGCACGCTATGAGCGTGTATGTTGTCGTGTTCTTACATGATAAGCGTATAAGGATTATCATGTTTGCACCAGTCATATATTTTATCATCCACTGACGTCACGTAACACCAAATTTGGGATATGTGGAGCTAGCAAAAACGGCCGCGAGCACGCTATGAACGTGTATGTTGTCGTGTTCTTACATGACAAGCGTATAAGGATTATCATGTTTGCACCAGTCATATATTTTATCATCCACTGACGTCACGTAACACCAAATTTGGGATATGTGGAGCTAGCAAAACGGCCGCGAGCACGCTATGAGCGTGTATGTTGTCGTGTTCTTACATGATAAGCGTATAAGGATTATCATGTTTGCACCAGTCATATATTTTATCATCCACTGACGTCACGTAACACCAAATTTGGGATATGTGGAGCTAGCAAAACGGCCGCGAGCACGCTATGAGCGTGTATGTTGTCGTGTTCTTACATGATAAGCGTATAAGGATTATCGTGTTTGCACCAGTCATATATTTTATCATCCACTGACGTCACGTAACACCAAATTTGGGATATGTGGAGCTAGCGAAACGGCCCGCGAGCACGCTATGAGCGTGGTATGTTGTCGTGTTCTTACATGACAAGCGTATAAGGATTATCATGTTTGCACCAGTCATATATTTTATCGGCCACTGACGTCACGTAACACCAAACTTAGTGTATGTGGAGCTAGCAAAACGGCCCGCGAGCACGCTATGAGCGTGTATGTTGTCGTTTTCTTACATGACAAGCGTATAAGGATTATCATGTTTGCACCAGTCATATATTTTATCGGCCACTGACGTCACGTAACACCAAATTTGGGATATGTGGAGCTAGCAAAACGGCCGCGAGCACGCTATGAGCGTGTATGTTGTCGTGTTCTTACATGACAAGCGTATAAGGATTATCATGTTTGCACCAGTCATATATTTTATCATCCACTGACATCACGTAACACCAAATTTGGGATATGTGGAGCTAGCAAAACGGCAGCGAGCACGCTATGAGCGTGTATGTTGTCGTGTTCTTACATGACAAGCGTATAAGGATTATCATGTTTGCACCAGTCATATATTTTATCGGCCACTGACGTCACGTAACACCAAATTTGGGATATGGGGAGCTAGCAAAACGGCCGCGAGCACGCTATGAGCGTGTATGTTGTCGTGTTCTTACATGACAAGCGTATAAGGATTATCATGTTTGCACCAGTCATATTTTATCGGCCACTGACGTCACGTAACACCAAATTTAGTGTATGTGGAGCTAGCGAAACGGCCGCGAGCACGCTATGAGCGTGTATGTTGTCGTGTTCTTACATGACAAGCGTATAAGGATTATCATGTTTGCACCAGTCATATATTTTATCATCCACTGACGTCACGTAACACCAAATTTGGGACATGTGGAGCTAGCAAAACGGCCACGAGCACGCTATGAGCGTGTATGTTGTGTTCTTACATGACAAGCGTATAAGGAGTATCATGTTTGCACCAGTCATATATTTTATCGGCCACTGACGTCACGTAACACCAAATTTGGGATATGTGGAGCTAGCAAAACGGCCGCGAGCACGCTATGAGCGTGTATGTTGTCGTGTTCTTACATGACAAGCGTATAAGGATTATTCTGTTTGCACCAGTCATATATTTTATCATCCACTGACGTCACGTAACACCAAATTTGGGATATGTGGAGCTAGCAAAACGGCCGCGAGCACGCTATGAGCGTGTATGTTGTCGTGTTCTTACATGACAAGCGTATAAGGATTATCATGTTTGCACCAGTCATATATTTTATCATCCACTGACGTCACATAACACCAAACTTAGTGTATGTGGAGCTAGCGAAACGGCCTCGAGCACGCTATGAGCGTGTATGTTGTCGTGTTCTTACATGACAAGCGTATAAGGATTATCATGTTTGCACCAGTCATATATTTTATCGGCCACTGACGTCACGTAACACCAAATTTAGTGTATGTGGAGCTAGCGAAACGGCCGCGAGCACGCTATGAGCGTGGTATGTTGTGTTCTTACATGACAAGCGTATAAGGATTATCATGTTTGCACCAGTCATATATTTTATCATCCACTGACGTCACGTAACACCAAATTCAGTGTATGTGGAGCTAGCGAAACGGCCGCGACCACGCTATGAGCGTGGTATGTTGTCGTGTTCTTACATGACAAGCGTATAAGGATTATCATGTTTGCACCAGTCATATATTTTATCATCCACTGACGTCACGTAACACCAAATTTAGTGTATGTGGAGCTAGCGAAACGGCCGCGAGCACGCTATGAGCGTGTATGTTTTCGTGTTCTTACATGACAAGCGTATAAGGATTATCATGTTTGCACCAGTCATATATTTTATCGGCCACTGACGTCACGTAACACCAAATTTAGTGTATGTGGAGCTAGCGAAACGGCCGCGAGCACGCTATGAGCATGGTATGTTGTCGTGTTCTTACATAACAAGCGTATAAGGATTATCATGTTTGCACCAGTCATATATTTTATCGGCCACTGACGTCACGTAACACCAAATTTAGTGTATGTGGAGCTAGCGAAACGGCCGCGAGCACGCTATGAGCGTGGTATGTTGTCGTGTTCTTACATGACAAGCGTATAAGGATTATCATGTTTGCACCAGTCATATATTTTATCATCCACTGACGTCACGTAACACCAAATTTAGTGTATGTGGAGCTAGCGAAACGGCCGCGAGCACGCTATGAGCGTGGTATGTTGTCGTGTTCTTACATGACAAGCGTATAAGGATTATCATGTTTGCACCAGTCATATATTTTATCATCCACTGACGTCACGTAACACCAATTTTAGTGTATGTGGAGCTAGCAAAACGGCCGCGGGCACGCTATGAGCGTGTATGTTGTCGTGTTCTTACATGACAAGCGTATAAGGATTATCATGTTTGCACCAGTCATATATTTTATCGGCCACTGACGTCACGTAACACCAAATTTAGTGTATGTGGAGCTAGCGAAACGGCTGCGAGCACGCTATGAGCGTGGTATGTTGTCGTGTTCTTACATGACAAGCGTATAAGGATTATCATGTTTGCACCAGTCATATATTTTATCATCCACTGACGTCACGTAACACCAAATTTAGTGTATGTGGAGCTAGCGAAACGGCCGCGAGCACGCTATGAGCGTGTATGTTGTCGTGTTCTTACATGACAAGCGTATAAGGATTATCATGTTTGCACCAGTCATATATTTTATCGGCCACTGACGTCACGTAACACCAAATTTAGTAGTATGTGGAGCTAGCGAAACGGCCCGCGAGCACGCTATGAGCGTGTATGTTGTCGTGTTCTTACATGACAAGCGTATAAGGATTATCATGTTTGCACCAGTCATATATTTTATCATCCACTGACGTCACGTAACACCAAATTTAGTATATGTGGAGCTAGCGAAACGGCCGCGAGCACGCTATGAGCGTGTATGTTGTCGTGTTCTTACATGACAAGCGTATAAGGATTATCATGTTTGCACCAGTCATATATTTTATCGGCCACTGACGTCACGTAACACCAAATTTAGTGTATGTGGAGCTAGCAAAACGGCCGCGAGCACGCTATGAGCGTGTATGTTGTCGTGTTCTTACATGACAAGCGTATAAGGATTATCATGTTTGTACCAGTCATATTTTATCATCCACTGACGTCACGTAACACCAAATTTAGTGTATGTGGAGCTAGCGAAACGGCCGCGAGCACGCTATGAGCGTGTATGTTGTCGTGTTCTTACATGACAAGCGTATAAGGATTATCATGTTTGCACCAGTCATATATTTTATCGGCCACTGACGTCACGTAACACCAAATTTAGTGTATGTAGAGCTAGCGAAACGGCCGCGAGCACGCTATGAGCGTGGTATGTTGTCGTGTTCTTACATGACAAGCGTATAAGGATTATCATGTTTGCACCAGTCATATATTTTATCGGCCACTGACGTCACGTAACACCAAATTTGGGATATGTGGAGCTAGCAAAACGGCCGCGAGCGCATCCTGAAGGGCTCAATATACTCCTATGTAGCGTTGACGCGCGCGCACGCTGAGCACAGGGACGCCCCGCCGTGGTGGTCTAGTGGCTAAGGTACTCGGCTGCTGATCCGCAGGGCGCGGGTTCGAATCCCGGCTGCGGCGGCTGCATTTCCGATGGAGGCGAAAATGTTGTAGGCCCGTGTGCTCAGATTTGGGTGCACGTTAAAGAACCCCAGGTGGTCGAAATTTCCGGAGCCCTCCACTACGGCGTCTCTCATAATCATATGGTGGTTTTGGGACGTTAAACCCCACATATCAATCAATGAGCACAGGGACGCTACGTTAGCAAAAATTGGGCACTCTGTAGTCTGACGCCAGCTGCGACCAGCGTCCGTCGGAGCGGCCCGATTGCAACCGGCACGAAATGCGACATGCTGCATTTCGCGCCGATGCGTTACCCAGGCAACACTGCGTCTCCCTATTTTCGTGACGGGGGTACGCTGGACGCGCTGAAACGCGCATGCGTCAAAGCAACGCAGTGTGGCGCGCGCCTCCGAGCATATGGTAGAACCGGCGCTTGGCGTAGCAACATCGGCGTGACGCGACGCAATGAACGCCGGCGAGCACGCGCACCGCGTTACGTCGAAATGCATTGGTGCCTTGGCTGTGGCATGAGATGCGTGTAATGTTCTCACATTACACGCATCTCATGTTTATCATGTTTGCAGCAGTCAAATACCTTCGTTATACATTGGTGTCACGTAATACCAAATTTGGTTTAAATGAAGCTAGCGAAACAGCCACCAGCGCATCATGAGCGTGGTATGTAGTCAGGTTGTTACATGACACAAATCTCATGATTATTATGTTTGCACCAGTCACACACCTTCGTCATCGATTCCCGTACCGTAATACAAAATTTGGTACATGTGAAGCTAGCGAAACGGCCGCGAGCACATCATGAGCGTAGCATGTGGTCATGTCATTACATGACATGCATCTCAAGGTTACCATGTTTGCACCAGTATCATACCCTTGTCATCTATTCACGTCCTGTAATATCAAATTTGGTATAAGTGAAGCTAGCGAAACGGCCGCCAGTGCATCATGAGCGTGGCATGTAGTTATGTTGTTACATGACACGCATCTCCTGATTGTCATGTTTGCACCAGTCACATACCTTCGTCATCCATTCGCTTACTGTAATACCGACTTTGGTATATGTGGCGCTAGCGAAACAGCCGTGAGCGCATCATGAGCATGGCATGTAGTCATGTTGTTACATGACACGCATATCTTGATTTTCATGTTATGGTCTTTCGCTCGTGTTCGCCATGCAATCATGCCATACCATACCAGTTTTGCAACGTGCCATGTGAACGAAACCACCGCAAGAGCTACAGGGCCATGAAATGTAAATCATGACATTCATGACATACATATCATGACTTTCATGTTATCACTAGTAAAATTTGTTCTTCACACAGTCATGTTATGCCATACCAAGTTTGGAATCGATGCCATTATTGAAACGGCCAGGAGAGCTGAAACTCGTAGGCGAACAGACAGACAGACAGACAGACAGACAGACAGACAGACAGACAGACAGACAGACAGACAGACAGACAGACAGACAGACAGACAGATAGACAGATAGATAGATAGATAGATAGATAGATAGATAGACAGATAGATAGATAGATAGATAGATAGATAGATAGATAGATAGATAGATAGATAGATAGATAGATAGATAGATAGATAGATAGATAGATAGATAGATAGACAGACAGACAGACAGACAGACAGACAGACAGACAGACAGACAGACAGACAGACAGACAGACAGACAGACAGACAGACAGACAGACAGATAGATAGATAGATAGATAGATAGATAGATAGATAGATAGATAGATAGATAGATAGATAGATAGATAGATAGATAGATAGATAGATAGATAGATAGATAGATAGATAGATAGACAGACAGACAGACAGACAGACAGACAGACAGACAGACAGACAGACAGACAGACAGACAGACAGACAGACAGACAGACAGATAGATAGATAGATAGATAGATAGATAGATAGATAGATAGATAGATAGATAGATAGATAGATAGATAGATAGATAGATAGATAGATAGATAGATAGATAGATAGATAGATAGATAGACAGACAGACAGACAGACAGACAGACAGACAGACAGACAGACAGACAGACAGACAGATAGATAGATAGATAGATAGATAGATAGATAGATAGATAGATAGATAGATAGATAGATAGATAGATAGATAGATAGATAGATAGATAATCTAACAGGCTCGGCAATCGCAACACGTAGCTGAGACTATAGGGAGAAGGGTAAGCACGGCGACACTGTGTGATAGAAAGCGGAAAGAAAAAAAAGCAGCCGAGAAAAAACAATGTTCAAAGAACACACCGAGAGGACGCAACGTTCAAGGAAGAATAAAAGCGGAAAAGAAGATTAGATAGCGAACTCGTCGAACTTGTTGCGTGGCGCGAAACCAAAACTAAGAGGCGGCAAATCAGAGAGAAAGAAAGACGGAGGAAGAAAATGATCGCTTCCGCCGAGAAGGAGTAATTAGTTGGGGGTAATTAGGATTGTGTTTCTAAGCGGCATCCGGGGGAGGGGCCGCGAGCTCGCAGAAAGGGCGAGTGTAGGAAATAAGAGAAGAGAGTGGAAGGATATCTTGAATCGAGGAGGGAGTCCAGTTCACGCGGAGGCCTAACGCTACCACAGGACAGCGAATGTGAGCGCCGTGCTTTACCTTTGTAGCGTGAGGCGTCCGTTCCGACCCTGGCCTGTCGGTGTCCCAAGCGCCGCAAATCACAAGCTCTGAACTTTCGCGGAAACTCTGCTACTAACGCAACGGATCGCTAACAAATAAAACTTGGACCATCTCCCGCTAAGGAGAACTGCGAAGCAGCGGGCGCTAACGCTTACACTGGCAGCGACGTTGACGCTGGCGCTCATCAAGCGAAAGCAAATAAAGGACGCCCTTGTCCTAATTCCGAACGCGAGATGCAGTGCCTACATATACGAGGTGGCCAGTGAATGGTCGTGCAGCGCGAGCAGTCAGTTTTTAACTAGCAGACGCTGCCTGCATCGGCTTTAAGAGCAAACCTCATAAACGCGAAAACGCACGCGACAGCGACGAGCGACGCTATGAGCGACGAAACAGGGCGTTCGCGCGATGTGTCGCGTGCTCGTTTTCGCGCGATCGCTCGGTTCTCCAGATTTGGAAACCGTCGCTCATCGCCAGGAAGTGCTGGGCTCAAGCAGCCAATAGCGAAAAACCGGAAAAGACAAGGACTACATAGGTGCACGTGACCCTGCCCGAGGCACGTATGCGCAACAAGAAATAATGCAATGTTTACGCATGTGCATATGAAAAAAGTGCTACAAGGCATTCATAAACACTTTCTGTTTCATTACACAACAATGTATCTTATTTTTAAATTGCATACGTTCACTACGCGGGTTTTTTTTTTTTTGTGTGAGTAGACGGCCTCATGCCAGCAACAGTGAAGTTCGCTCGCCGAAGCCGTCGCGTGAATGAGGTTTGCCTGCGCCAGCGACTGATCGCGCGAAGACGATCTACGTCGCATCGCTCGTCGCTGTCACGTGCATTTTCGTGCTTATGAGGTTTGGCCCTTAGAGGTGAGAGAGGGAGAAGGGAGCGACAGTTTTGCGGGGGTATCCTGGGCCGGCACGAGACGCGAGCATGCGCAGTGGGAGTGTACGGAGGGACAGCGTTACACAGGCTAGTCAAAGAGCTGCTTCGCATCTAAAACACGCTGCAGCAGTAGCTGTTTCGGTACAACCCCTCCACTAGCCTCCACCACTCGCTTTGTCGACTCCTTCTCAAACTTCCCCCTTCCTCGTATCCTCTCCCTCCATCATTCGTCCATGCTTGGGTTGAAGCAAACAGGCTACACAATCACCGCTTTTCTGCACGCAACTATTCTGTGCCTCGTTCTCCACGTTCCGCCTCTTGTCACTCATACGTCTATCTTGGCAACAGAATAAAAAAGAAAAAAGAAAGCGTGCGCAACTACCCTCTGAAACCTGTTGCCCGCTTCTCTATGCTCCTTTCGTGCCTTCATACGCCCATCGTTCGCACGCTTCAAACGGCGCTGAGATGGCTAGAAGAATCAAGTCGCAGTTTACCTCACGCACTTGCTCGCGCCGAGCTCGATCTCATTAGGATTCCCCGCAGGGCGCGTATCGTGGCTTGTCCGTGCCTCTTTCTCTTCCTGCCAGTTGTATAGCGTGGACGTGTTACTGTTTGCTCTTGTTTAAACAGCCCCCACCCCCCACCTCCACCCACTTTCTCGACCCCGGCTTCAGCACCTGTTTTTTTGTCGTTTCTGTTTCGTCTTTTTCGACATCGGTCGTTCCCGTTTCAGTTTGTCTGAACACGAAAAAGGAGGGTTGGAAAGGGGTGCGTGTTTGCATCTGTCGCCGGACTCCATTTCCGCCCTTGTTCAAACAGAGCGCCGCCCCGGCGGTTCGTTTGCCGTAACAAGCTTGCAGGTCCGCGTGCTCCAGGGTATACGTTAGGTATTTGCACGGGCTCACCATGGCGGCGGTGTTGGGCCGGAAAAGGAATGCAAATTTCTGCAGAGAGCGAGAGATGTCGGGGAGTCGCAAGGCTCGCTGCAGGAACTTCGTCGACTCTACAGTTGCCTACACTCGCTGAGAGCCTTGGTGCTCGAGTGCGCAAACGTTGCGACTACTCAGTACGACTTTACTCACTTCCGTGATTCAGGAACAACAAACACGGGACCGTTTCGCTGGACAAAGCCTGCGTTGAATATAGCGTTTCTCCGCATTCTTGAATAGACTTTCCCTACTGTTTACGAGTAGAATCAAGCTTGCCTTGGGGAAAATGTTACTGTGTGCTTTATGCATTCTATTGTTTTGTATGACAGATAGATATTACACGTTTATTAGTACTTCCTATAAGCAACTAAGTGCGTGGGTTCCTTCGCACCGTGCTCCATTATCTACAGCGGCTTGCTGGGCCTGGTCCAATTTTGACAATTGGGTTCCCAAGGCCTGATCCGAGAGTCGCGGCTCCCACGACCGATGTTGCGTCCCGCTGCCAGTGACGTCTTCGAGACGAGCGTGATGTCGCCGCCACTCAGTTCCGCGAACGCAGCGACTGTTGAGGCTGACCATTGTGTCGCGGGACGGTGCGCTGGCGCCACGGCTGGGCCCTGCGGAATGCGGCGGCGGTTTCGGGGAACGAAAAGATTCGTCGCTGCTTCTTGGAGTGGATGGGTCCACCCGGAACAACTGAGCATAGAGCTGAGGGGAAGTCGGGCTCCGGGTGGACGATTCACCCCCTTGATCCCCCCCTCTTACTGCGGGCCGCCCCTGCCTTTCGTGAAGTGGACTGATGTACCGAGATAGAGGGAGAGGGGCGGCAACGAGAGGGATAAAAAGGACGGAGGAGACGGCGGGCGCAGAAGGGGGAACAACGATGACCAGTTAACTTTTCTTTGAATGCAAATAAATCCCTTTTTTTCAAGTTTCCTAAATGGACGTCCTGCTTTCATGACCTGCCTGATCTTGGTCATCCCACCCAATCTACCCCGACGACGCTACAAACTGGATGGCAGCGGTGGAATCAAGAAAAGGCATGCAGAAAACTGCGGACGGAAGATCGACTTCTGTGGATCCGGGATCAGCAGAACGAGACTTCGTGGCTCCGGGAGGCACAACCGTCGCAGTAAACGGCATGAAGTTTTGGACGACTCCAGGAAACTAAGGACGAGCAGCAGAAGGCAGACCAGACGATCTGGATCGGCGGTCCTGTGAACGTGGCTCTGGGAGACACGTCCTTCGCCAGCTCGAGGTTGGAAGTAGCTGCGGACGGAAGATCGACTTCTGCGGATCCGGGATCGGCAGAGCGAGACTTCGTGGCTCCGGGAGGCACAACCGTCGCAGTAACGACGACCGGAAACTAAGGACGAGCAGCAGAAGGCAGACCCGACGATCTGGGATCGGCGGACCTGGGAACGTGGCTCCGGGAGACACGACCTTCGGCAGCTCGAGGTTAGGTGAGTGCTTGAGCGATCACGTTTTGCCGGACGATAAGAACAGGGTTCTATCGGGCAATTGGCTCTGAAGGGCCGCCACAAGTGTGCGGTGAATATTGCAGAAGTATTGGTTGGCTCTTGTGAAGATATGGATATCGGAGTGTTAAAGAAAGAAGAGCTGTTGCTGTTAGCAGCAGAGCTCAGCTTGGATATCAATAGCAGGTTAAGGAAGCCCGAAATTCGCAGTGCGATAATCGAAGTGGGTTTCGAGGAGGACGAGCTCAGCGAGGCCTGGGAAAAGATATGTGAGGAGAAGAAACAAAGGGAGGAAGAAAAGAGGGAAAGAGCGGAAGAGAAGGAAAGGCAGGAAAGGAGAGAACAAAGACAGGCCGAAATTGAGCTCGAGAGAATAAAGCTAGAGCAGGCGAGATTAGCACGCAGTGCAGATGCGGCGCCGCCGCATACTGAGAACTTGAAGATGACGAGTTTGCTTCAGCCGTACAAAACAGGCGAGGACATTGGTCTCTACCTGATTAATTTTGAACGGATCTGTGAGAAACATTCATTTCACCAGGACACATGGCCAGAGCGGTTGCTTGCGTTGTTACCGGGTGAGGCCTCGCAGGTCGTGGCCAGACTGAGCGCAGCCGAGGCAGGCGTATACAGTTCAGTGAAGTCGACATTACTCGCAAAATACAGGCTCTCCACAGAGGAATTTCGGAGGAGATTTAGACGGGAAAGAAAGAAGCCTGGTGAAAGCTTTGTTGAGTTTGCGTGTAGCCTGAGTGATAATTTTTCAGAGTGGGTGAAAGGAGCAGGTGCGGATAACTTAAGTAAACTGAGGGATCTAATTTGTTTGGAGCAGTTTTATGACACCCTGCCGGATAACGTGCGCCTGTGGGTCAAGGATAGGCAGGAAGGTGTGTCTGTTAGGAGTGCAGCACAGCTTGCCGACGAGTACGTGGCCAGTCGAGGCTTCAGGACACCGATCAACAGCGCACATCACTATCAAAGGCCTGCACCACGGCCCCAAGCTTACACTCGAGGACCGCAAAGCGCAACAAAAGAGCGAGAGGAAACTAATCAAAATTCGGCGCGTGCTGAAGGCAAGCCGAAAGAGCAGGAAAAGAACAGAAAGGAGGTCAGAAATCATTTAGAAGAGTTAGAGTCGCGAGCTAAGGCGCTATGTTTCAAGTGCAACGAAACAGGTCACTTTGCCCGAAACTGCTCAAAAGGTAGGCCAGTGTTTGCTTGCGTAAGCGATCACCCGAGTAACCTAGATCTTTTGAAACCTTACACGACAGATTTAATGGTTAATGACAAAAGGTGTAGGGTACTCAGAGACTCCGCGGCCACTATGGACGTAGTCCATCCGAACTACGTAAAAAGTGAAGACTACTTATCCGAATGCGCGTGGATAAGACAGGCCGTCAGCGAAGATTCAGTGTGTTTACCTATGGCAAAGGTACACATTCGGGGTCCTTTTGGAGCGATCGAGACAGTAGCAGCAGTCTCCCGTGGGCTACCAGAGGGCTACCCGTACCTTTTCTCGAACAGCTCGGAGTCACTACTCAACGACAGGGGGTGCACTTTTGCTGATGCCCAGGTCATGGCTTTGACGAGATCGAAAGCACGCGTATTGGCTCAGCAGCTGCGTTACGGGGAAGGGGAAGGTGCCAAAACGAAAGAGTTAACAACTGAATCCGAAGAAGTTAAGCCCGACGAGGCACTTATCCCTATTCCTCCGACCGAAAATCCGGAAAATGGTCAGATTAAGAAGCCGATAATTGAGAAAAGAAAGAAACCTTCGAAGGAAAAGATCATAGTTTGCAGGGGTCCGTGTTGGCCCCAATCTCGCACAGCTACGAGCGCATGCTAGGGGTTGACAGGGAAGCGTTACGGCTGTCTCAGAAAACTGACCCTAGTATAGCGGTTATGAACAACGGAAACAGTGAAGGTGTTTCGTCAAGAAACATCTCTTTCGAAGTGAGGAACGGTATCCTATATCGTAAATACCGAGATAGGCGAGGGCAGTGCTACGATCAATTGGTGGTGCCATCACCATACCGCAAGGACCTACTCAGTCTTTGTCACGATCACTCATGGGCAGGACACCTGGGCATAAATAAAACCAAGAAAAGATTGCTACAGGAATTTTATTGGCCGGGGTGTTTCAGGGACGTGCAGAATTTCGTGAAGACTTGTGACGCTTGCCAGAGAGCCGGTAGGTCTAACGACAAATGGAAGGCCCCGATGGTAAAAGTGCCCATTATTTCTGAGCCCTTCCGCAGAGTTGTTGTAGATTTGGTGGGGCCGTTGCCGAAAACAAGTGCGGGGAACAGATACATTCTCACACTATTGTGTCCTGCAACGAAGTTCCCCGAGGCGGTACCCTTACAGGAGGCAACTTCGGTCGAGGTAGTCGATGCGTTGCTTTCTATATTTTCGCGCCTCGGTTTCCCTGCCGAAATGCAATCGGATCAGGGAACCGTTTTCACGAGTGCTCTCACGACCATGTTTCTCGAGAAATGTGGCGTTAAAATTTTGCATAGCTCGGTTTACCACCCACAAAGCAACAGTGTGGAGAGATGGCATGCTACCCTAAAAAAAGTATTGAGAGCTGTTTGCCATGAAAGGAGGTGTGATTGGGATGGTTGTTTACCGGGCACGCTATTTGCGTTGCGCACAGTGCCACACGAGGGAACCGGGTTCGCACCGGCAGAGCTGGTGTATGGCCGGAATCTTCGAGGTCCGCTGAGGCTAGTCCGCGAACTGTGGGAGGATGATCGGGGGCCTAAATGTGTGATCGAGTATGTGTTGAACCTAATGCAAAGGTTACATAAGTGTCGTGAGATCGTGAAGGGCAACCTAGAGGCGAGGCGAGACGCTTCAAAGCGCTACTATGATAGAAATGCCAGGACGCGATCATTCAACCCGGGCGACAAAGTGATGATATTGAGGCCTAATCGCCAGAATAAACTGGAGGTCCACTGGGATGGACCTGCCGAGGTTATCAGTCGCCTTTCGGAAGTAAACTACACCGTGAGATTACCTGGAAGAAAACGCGAGGACAGGGTCTACCACGTAAACCTAATGAAGCCATTTTAGAGCGAGCAGCAATTGTTAGCATCGCCATGAATGTTTCAGAAGAAGTTTCTCTAGAGGTACCTTGTTTTCCTGGGAACACGGGCCCTAGTGTAGAAGAGATAATCGCGTGTGCAGTTAACAAAGACGAGTTGGGTACAGATAAAGTCGAGGATCTGAAGAGCCTTATTCAGGAATATCTGGAATGTTTTGGGGAAAGGCTCGGAAGGACTCATTTGGTACAACATGATATCGAGCTGACTACAGAGGTCCCTTTTAGCTCGAAGGCGTACCGCGTGTCTCCGCGACAGCTGGACTTAATGAAGGCGGAAGTTAAAAGGATGCTTCGCCTTGGCGTGATCAAAGAAGCATATAGTGACTATTGCTCCCCTTTGATGTTGGTCGAGGTGCCGGGGAAAGAACCACGGCCATGCGTCGATTATCGCAGGTTGAATGCGATCACAAAAGACCAGGTGTACCCGTTGCCTAACATAGAGGAAAGGGTGGAGCTGGTAAGCCGGGCTACCTTCATTTCAACCCTAGATTTAGTGAGGGGATATTGGCAGGTGCCCTTAACTGAACGAGCAAGTCGGTATGCAGCATTTGTAACACCCTTTGGCGTTTATCAGCCCGTCACCATGGCCTTTGGTTTGAAAAACGCACCCTTCTGTTTTTCAAGGTTAATGGATCGGGTGCTAGAAGGACTAGAAGAATTTGCGGTGCCATATCTAGACGACGTGGCCGTATTTTCTAATGATTGGGAGTCTCATTTGCAGCACACACGAACGGTGCTTGAAAGAATCAAAGGGGCGGGCCTGACTATTAAAGCCGAGAAGTGTCAGTTCGGCCAAGCCCGTGTCACGTATTTGGGACACGACATAGGGCAGGGAAAACGGGAACCAATGAAAGCCAAAGTAGCTGCGATAGTCAACTTCCCAAGACCCGTAAACAAAAGGGAGGTGCGAACATTTCTAGGAATGACAGGCTATTACCAGCACTACATTCCAAATTATTCGGAGCTCGCCAGCACGCTAACCGACAGCCTGCGAAAACCTGAACCGGAAGTGGTAACTTGGAGCACCGAGAGGGAGGAGGCCTTCCAAAACTTGAAGAAAGCTTTGTCTTCTCGGCCTGTGCTTGTCGCGCCAGACTTTAGCCGAGAATTCATTCTCCAATGCGACGCCAGCAACCGAGGTCTAGGTGTCGTCTTGGCCCAACTTAACGAGGGAGGTGAAGAGCATCCGGTGCTCTATCTCAGTCGGAAGCTGACTCCCCGAGAAGAGGCTTTCAGTGCCTCGGAGAAAGAATGTTTGTCCATTGTGTGGGCCATTCAAAAACTAGGATGCTATATTCAAGGCACAAAATTCACGGTCGAGACTGACCACTGCCCGCTTTCATGGCTGAAGCAAATGTCCAATAAAAACGGGAGGCTGTTGAGATGGAGCCTCATACTACAGGAGTATAACTTCGAGGTCAAATATAGAAAGGGGAACCAAAATAAGAACGCCGATGGACTGAGCCGTGGATTTTAGAGTCGAACACTGATTTTCTTGTTGCTGTTTTTTTTTACTGATGTGTTTCTATCGCGGCTGAGGTCACGGCATTTAGATTTTTTTTCCAAGGGCTGACCACCACAAAAAAAAAAAAGAAAGAAAGAGAGGGCAATCATGGGGTAAAATTATGGCAGTTTTGGCGTCCGGTGGGCGTGTCGCTCGGGCACGCCGACCAGAGTGTGTGTGCTTGTGTTGTGTATCCCTGGAACAGGGTTATTGGTGATGCGAGTGCTGAGGCCCAGAGAGGCCGAGTGTTTTCACATGTCGTCTCGACGCTTCAGGTGACCCGACAGTTGGCCACCCTCGAGTCGAGTCTTTCGGCGGCGGAGGAGTCTGTTGCGTCCCGCTGCCAGTGACGTCTTCGAGACGAGCGTGATGTCGCCGCCACTCAGTTCCGCGAACGCAGCGACTGTTGAGGCTGACCATTGTGTCGCGGGACGGTGCGCTGGCGCCACGGCTGGGCCCTGCGGAATGCGGCGGCGGTTTCGGGGAACGAAAAGATTCGTCGCTGCTTCTTGGAGTGGATGGGTCCACCCGGAACAACTGAGCATAGAGCTGAGGGGAAGTCGGGCTCCGGGTGGACGATTCACCCCCTTGATCCCCCCCTCTTACTGCGGGCCGCCCCTGCCTTTCGTGAAGTGGACTGATGTACCGAGATAGAGGGAGAGGGGCGGCAACGAGAGGGATAAAAAGGACGGAGGAGACGGCGGGCGCAGAAGGGGGAACAACGATGACCAGTTAACTTTTCTTTGAATGCAAATAAATCCCTTTTTTCAAGTTTCCTAAATGGACGTCCTGCTTTCATGACCTGCCTGATCTTGGTCATCCCACCCAATCTACCCCGACGACGCTACACCGAAGTGGTAACATGTGTGCTTCAGTGTTGAATGGAACGGCGTTCCAAGCAACAACGTTCCAGGAAGTACTTCCGTTTGTAGGGAACGGAGGAACGTTGTCACCGTTCCATTCAGGATCGGTGATACTGTAACGGTAACGCGTTACATTCACGACGGAACGGCAGGGGCTAAGACAAGAGAGCACGCACCCTTCTCAACCTCTTCCGCTTCGCTCAGAACACGTTCACTGTCCCACGTGGAACGCATTAACTCCAATGGGTGTGAAAACGAGTTAAGGGAGAGGGAAGTATATGTGGAGAGAGGAGAAGGACGAGATTTTAAACCGCCTATCCACGATGCGAAGTATAGTGCCATAACCACTCGGCTATCCAGTTTGTTTTAGGAGCGAGGCTCCTTAAGGCTTGGGTTGTGCGTCTCCTGTATGCAATAGCCACCTCTCCTTTTAGCCCTTAGAATGTCCGCTCGATGACAGCACTTCTATGTGATGAATATACGACGAAAAGATGCGAGATGGCAGTACTTGTAGTGTTTATTAGAGAAATAGAAGCACGGACAGACAGATGAATGGATGGACGGACATATATACAGACATATATATATATATATATATATATATATATATATATATATATATATATATATAGAGAGAGAGAGAGAGAGAGAGAGAGAGAGAAATAAAGACGTACAAGAAAAAGAGAAAGAAAAATAGAGAAAGAGAAACAAAAGAAAGAGAGGAGGAGACACAAAACAGAGATAGAAATACTCAGAAATATGTTCGCTGACTGGGAACAGGGGACTTTACTATCTTGGAAATGTGTATCCTGGACTCTGTTCTCAATGTACCCTGCAATATTGATTCCACGCTTACTAGACGTCTAAGTATTGCTCCTTTCTGTGCGGTTTTCTGCGCGAGAAATGTAATAATATTGTTGCAAGGGTGGAGATCATTTATTTTAGTACGCGAAGCGCAGTATATGTTCTGACTTCAACTTTGAATGCCGGCTTGGAACTTGCCACGTGCGTGGGACTTGAAACTCGTGAGCAAGCAAGCAGCAGTTAAAACATGCTGGTATGGTATAGTATGATCGATAGTTTGGGAAGGAACGGGGAACGAGCTTTCGTTACCGCAATAGACTAACATGTACAACACTGATGTGATTTTTATTAGCGTTGAGTTTGCCGCAGCGGGACGCGAGAGACAGCCGTATCATCCGTAACGTGTGCTAGTGTTGGTATCCTTCCACACCAGGGGCAATCGTCGCGATATTCGGAGGGGTGTATTTACACATTCTATTACTGCGCAGACATTGTACAATCGCAGCTATTTCTGTACTAAATCCAACGCCTCTTTATAGCCTCTAAAAGCGACAGAGAAAGGTTGTTGATTACCAGAAACTTTTTTAATTACCTCATTATTGAGAGAAGTGGGAACTATCACTGAATTTCAGTCAGCAGGAGAGAGAGGGGTTGGGAGAGACAGCGGAAAGGCCAGTGTCCAGTTTGTTACGCTACACTGCGTGTAAAAGAATGAAAAGGGTAAGAAATGGGCAAAGAAAAAACACTTCCCGCAAGCAGGCATCAACATTGGTGTGCACCTGCAGCAATGGGTATATGGTCCGCATCATAGGGCCCTTCTAAACTTTATGGAGGAAACACAGCTGCACAATTTTGTGTCAAGTTCATTGATGCCAAAATAGCTAAAAAAAAACAGGAAGCTAGACAACGGTTTTGGACGTCAGTGTTCCTGAAAAATATCACCAATTCACGCATGCTGTCGGAGTCCAATAATTCTCGTTTCAGAAAATGTTCGACATATAGCGAATCCTGTTGGCTTGCCGCCTATACCCGACGACACGTTCGGTAAGGTATCGCCTTTGCTCCAACAACTGCTTCCAACACTTCATAGGATCCGATTCCTGACAAAGAATAAATAAATAGTCCAGCAACATATTAAAATAATCAGTGTAGACAACCGCAACTTGTTGGCGGCGCTGACAAGTTAATTTTGACAGCTCGATTCCGGTAGCGTGGCGGAGGGTTTTCGACAAAGGCGAAATGCTAGAATGCGGTGTACTTTGCGATGCGAGCGCGCGTTCCAGAACACCAAGTGGTGGAAATTTCTGACGGCTTCCACTGTGACCTCGAGGATGTTGAGATCCGACTGTCGCCTAGTCAGAGCACAACATCCTCAATGTCTAGGCTCTGAGATTATCGGACTCTAATAGCCGTAATCTTAAGATAGGGCACATCCGCGCCCTGTGAGGCCGGGAACTTCCTGCACACCGGATATATAAATAAATGTTATTTCTCTCTCTCCCTCCACTGTGACATGTCTCCTAGTTGTATCGGGGTTTTGAAACGTCAGTCCACGGCAACTATTTTCGCATACCTACCATCTCGCATACCTATCAACTCTTCGCATACCTACCATCCAGTGGCCTCGACTATTATAAAAACAAGCGTTGAGTTTCCAAATTAGCCTCGGCTATAGTGATAACGATCGCACAACCGCGCCTACACTCAGTTCTACGGAAAGTGCCACACCATTATTTCTTTCATAATGCTTTCTTAATCTTTTTTTTTCTTCGACCAGACATCATACCGCGCTTTGGTGCGCGTTGACTCGTTTGAGGGAGTCAGGCGGGAGAAAGGGAATAGAGAGAGAGGGCTAATTTGTTCCTGATTTCAAAATCGATAGAAACTATTCTCAAGACTGGTCGGGCCGGGCTTCGTTCGAGGTTTAATGGACGCGCGGCGCAGGTGGGGACACCACCGCACCACTCGATACCACACCGAGAAGATTACACCGCAGATGAAGGGGGGCGGGGGGAGGGGGGTGTAACACGAACTGTGGTACAAGAACATATTTCCACAACACATTACAGGCGTTTCGGACGCTTTCAAGATGCCGCTGGATACCGATTTTCTTCGCTTTCTGAGCATAGTGAAACTAAAAGGACAAACAAGCCGAGGCATTGAACAAACTCCTGGTACGAGAACAACAACAACGAAAAAATTGCGCAGCTTTCAGTAAGCCGCTAAAGCTGCTTCCCAGTAGAACTGCTGGACACTTGGCTGGTCTTGGATTGGCTAGGCTTTTGCCCGCCTCTTTCCCACCCCTTGCTATGCTATGCTATACAAGGCTATGCTTTCTCTCTCCTATAGCAATGTGCCACATGAATCAGGCAGATCCCAGTACTCACCAGACTGGTCCACTAAAAGATTAGAGCTACCCTGGGGCGACAAACACCGATCGGGGGCCGCATGTTGCGGTTTCTTCTGTTAACAAACTCTGCCTAGTTGCCATTCTAGCCTAGTGCTTGGGCAGTGATTGAGCGCATGCCGATTCATAATAACGATAATTTCATATCTATGACACGCAACAAACGACGGCCATAACAGCCCTGCTCTAAAGGACACATTGGAAATCAGTGAACGGAGGGAACTTTAGGAACTCATTTTTTTTACACAACCTTTGCTGATACCCGGCATTTAATGGAGCCGATAGTGGTATGTAGAAGAGGTTAATTGCACTGTCTTAGCACAATAGAGTTATTCCGCAGAAATTCCGGCGTGGGCGTTGGTAACAGCGATTCCTCTTTGTGAGCGAAAAAATCTAGGCAGATGCAAATGAAATAAAATGACAAAATTATTAGGGTTCTTCTGAGAATGTATTCGTCGCTTGAATTCTCGATGACTTTCGGGGACGATATTCGAGGATAGCTGCTACCGACATCGGCGTGCTGTCGAGGCGAGCGATTGTCTCTGCACAGAACGGGCGAGGAGGACACTCACGGAAGACGTGCTTCCCTCTACTCAGCAAATATATAGCACACGCTAGACCAACGACCACCCGAAATTACCATGAGTTAAACATGTCTACTTTCGCTCATCGTACAGTGGCGTTTAAATATAGTTTTTTTTGTTCATTTTATTGAATTGTGGTATTCTTTGCCTGGTTACGTTCGACCTTTATCACTGGATGAATTTTTATTGTATATTACTAACCATTGATGTAGAGCGCACTTGTTATGCTCTTCTATGTATGTATTTGCCTACTCCTGCGATAGCCCTACGGGGCTGCAGTACGTTGAAATAAATAAAATAAATAAACTATTTTCGATATCACAGGCATAACGTCAGTACTCTAAACACAACCTGCGGCGGCAACTGTATCAAAAAGCTCACCTAAACATAGAGCAAGCTTGCGTTTTGCATTTGGCATTATTCGAGGAATTGATGAAATATTAACAATATATCATCGGTTCTCGACTAAGACCTCAATAGATTGGAACAACCTACCTGCATCATTGGTAAGCACCGCCGACCCCACTCGATTTGAGAATGCACTAGTAAACTCAGAATCGTGAACTGTACTAATCGGCGTGAGTGTTATTGACTGTTTAGTGTATTCTTTGTGGTTCTAGTTCAGTTGTCTTTTAATGAAGTGAACTACTTGCATGTAAAACTTCATCATTATATTTATCTTCATGTTAAATGTGTTTACATAATCCTGTAGTTATTTTGTTGTTCATGTGTATTTCCGCCTCTGCCCTCTATAAAGTACGAATGTACCCTGAGGGGTTCACAAATAAATAAATAGGGTAAATACTGCAGTGGCAAGTTCTCATCTCAATCACTGCAGCAGTGGACGATCGGTTACAGCGTTCAACTACAATCTAGGAGGTACTAGGTTCGATTTTCAGTGTCCCGGACAGTTTCCTTTAACGAAACTGAATTTCAAAATGACAAAATTAGGTCATATAATACGCACGAAGCGCACCCGTAGGTACCAATTTTGCGCTCAGCGGCGCTTGTTAGCGGCAGGCAGCGCACTGTGCGCGCGCTGCGACCTAAGGCATCAAGCTTCGCGCGACCGCGGAAAAAGCCCCACCTGGCGGCGACGTCACTCTGAAAATACCGCTGCCTAGGCATCGGCAACGTCTCACCGCGAAACTTGCACCGAGTGGAAGGATCCGCGAAAATACCACCTTGCGCTGATGCGGCCTAGCGACGAAAATAGAACCTTCGAGAGCCGCTGCAGGAGTCTGTCCGCCGAGACGCCGCTAAGCCTCGAACGAGAGAGCACCGCTAGAAAAAAAAAAAGCGCCGATGTTCCCGATGGCGCAGAAAGTGGATTAAAAATGACCCTCGCTTAAAATTAGCAACTTCTCCTGCGCTTTCCCCGCACGCTTGCTCGCACCGACCTTAACCTCTTCCCAGATCGTCTACTCGTGACGTCTTCGGTGGTGACATTGGCACAGTCCGCGCAGGCGGAAGGGGAAGGCCCGAGGACGCTCGGGTAGTGCGGAGAGAGGCAAATGTTTTCCGGATTCGAGACTCCGTGCACAGAGCACCTCATCGTCAGGAACGACTCTAGTGAAGGTACGAAATAGAGAATCACTGGGGCATCTTTGCCTTGTTTGAGTCGACCTAATAAACACGAGGGGTTAATGAAGCCAAGAAAGGTGTAGTGGACGTTAACCGCAATGGTGAATGCACAAACTTTAAGTTCATTGTACGATTTAGGTATACCGTCATTGGCTTCATTGCGTGTTGCTTTTTATTAAGGCTGTATCATACACAGCAACAAGTCGTCAATAATTCTCTTTTTTCGCTCACTCATAAATAGGTCTCGTTCCGGTAGCATGTATGCCTTCACTATGCCTTCACTTCCCGGCTAGTAGTCCGTGCGAAAAAAATTGCCACAGCATATTTAAAGCGGTACAATTAACGTCTTCTATGCCCTCCTTGGCTTCATTATCGGTTGGCTTCCATTTAAGTATTATGTATTGAATGAAGTAGTGGCGTCGGTGGCACGCGTTATGGCAATGTTTGTAGCATTCGAAGCTCTACATACAGCACCACTCGTAATACAAACATACACACTATATATATATATATATATATATATATATATATATATATATATATATATATATATATATATTGTGAGATTATATATATATATATATATATATATATATATATATATATATATATATATATATATATATATATAGGTATGGGATATGGCACGACGGGAGCGTTGTCAACAAGGATAAATATATTTATCCTTGTTGACAACGCTCCCGTTGTGCCATAGCCCATATATATATATATATATATATATATATATATATGATGTGAGGTTGATTTTTCCTTTCACACAAAGAGGGAAACTTGGACTAAAGGTTGCAGTACCTTACAAAAACCTCGTATCCTTTGTACAGCCTAACATAAATTAACTAAAACACATAAATGCAGAGTTTAGCTGCATTTGCCAGTATAACACAATGTTGCTGTTCAGCATGCAGCGTAGACAAGATACAAATCAATATCAAATCACAAACTGGTACAAAATACAAGCTTATACAAAGCACAAATCAAATTCGAGTAAGTATTTCATTTCTTTCATTTCATCTGATTACCTTAAAGCCCCCGTTTGGGGTATTACATAAGGGGTGGTTTACATATTGGAACAATGAATGCAGTTGTTATGGTGTGATACAGGTTTGCAACGTGTCCAGGAATTCGGAACGGCAGCAGCATGGTGAGGCAGGCCGTTCCAGTCTCTGGCAGCCCGAGGAAAAAATGAAGCTTGAAATGTGACGGTGCGTGTTCGAGGACGGGTTACTTGCAGTTGATGGCCAGTGCGATTTTTTGTTTGCCGAGTACATTATAGCCACTAGACCACCGCAGCGGGGTTCAAACGCTGCAGCTTATATATATACAACTGCAAAGAGCCAAAATGAAATGACGGTTCATCTGCACGTTTATATGGTGTTTTGTATCTGTATTCAACCCCGCAACAGCAGTTCCTCTTCGTATTCTATGAATGGTACGACAAATCACCCACGCGCGACAAGAAAGCGTATGTCAAAAACTATGACCGCTAATATTCTATTTTATATCTCCCGTACCAGTTCAGGTGATATAAAGAGAGCAAGTAAGAGTAATCGCCCAGTGCCCCGCAATCGCTCTAAATCAACGAGAATTCCCGCTTTCGCCACCTGACAAAACTATATATACAGCGCAGGAGAGCGAACGGCAGGTCGGGGAGGAGACATAGGCCTACGACGCACGCGGCTATCCTTCGCGGGATCGCTCCACATTGGACATTTATTATATTTCCATATCTCTGTACATGAATGTCCTTACCCTTCCCTGCCATCTTTTTTTAGATCTTCGAATGCCCTCTTCAAGCGTCCCCCCTGTTTCGCTCGCGATTCCCAACTCTCGACACACCCATCAAACCTGTCTCTCTCCCTCTCGTCGCAAGATATAGAGCGGGAGAAATTAAGTTCTTCTTCACGGGGAAACAAGATAAATTGCGGGAGAAACCCGATAGCTTCTGGCGCCTCTCTCGTTTTGTCGGTCGCACGGTGGCGCACTCATCGTCCCTCTCTCACACGCACTGCCTCTGGGCTACAAGAGAATACTCGTCATAAATTATGTAGCGCCGGCGTCGTGACACACGACCAAACCTTGTTAAAGCGCCGGCGGCCGTGCACCTCGGCTCGGATCGCGAGCTCTTTCGAACGAGCCAGCCGCTGACGTCATTCTTCGTGATTTGTTTGGCGACGATGTATGGGTGGCTCTAGATTGCGCGAGCCCGTGCCTCTCTCTCTCTCTCTCTCTCCTCTCTCTCTCTCTCTCTGTGTGTGTGTGTTGTGTGTGGTGTTGTGTGTGTGTGTGTGTGTGTGTGTGTGTGTGTGTGTGTGTGTGGTCCACCAGGAGATATTGTGGGCTCGAGCCAGATTAACTATAGGAAATACCCCAACGTATTTTTTTTTGAAAAAGAAAGAACAATTGCATAAAAAACTATAAAAACCATTATGAGTATGTAATGAGTGTGTAATGAGTGTATGCATGTATGAGCGCGCGTGTATGTATGTGCGTGTGTATGCCACAATGCTTGTGCTAGAAGCTGGCTGACGTAACAGTGCAAACCAGCAAGTGGTATGACAGTCGGACGGTAAAACTGAAATACGCCGCCACCGTCATTTACCTGACGTTCCAAAAGTAAACAGAGAACGCCCGTGCGTAAGAAAAAGAAGTTTAATTTATACAGACGGTGTTGATCCACGATCTGCCAGCATCGACGACTGCTGCAAGGATTACAATGGGGCCCCTACGCAAAGGCACGCCAATGACAGTGTATTTATAATAAATTTTGGGGTTTAACGTCCCAGAACCGCTGCATGTTTATGAGCAAAGCCGTTGTGGAGGGCTCCGGAAATTTCGTCCACCTGATGTTCTAATTTGACGTGCACTGACATCGTGCAGTACACTCACCTCAAGCACTTCGTCTCACCCGAAATGCCTCCACCATGGTCGGGATCGAACACACAACCTTCTGGTCAGTAGCAGACTCGCTCGCTGGATATCGTGCCGACCGGTTGTGCCCCCGCGATCTCCGACGACAGCGCAGCTCTGGCCGACTGGCTCGCCCTACGCCATCTCCTGACGCCGACAAGAGCTCTCGCCGAGTGGCGCCCCGTCCTCGGACTCCTGCGACCGTGTCCATCTTTCCTATCTTCTCCTTACTTACGTATGTGGTTGTCCCTGCTCCTCGCCCTCTCCTTCCTCTCTCTCTATCTCTTTACTTTTTATTCCTACCCTTCTTAATCCCCTCTCTACCCTAATCCCTCGTGAGGTACTGTTGAGGTGTCCTCCCGCAGAGAGACAGTTACGGGGCTCACTTTTATCTTCTTTTCATTTAAGAATCACTTACTGGTCAGCAGCAAAACCCTCTAACCACTACACTACCGCGGCAGACAATAACAGGGCATGTACGAAGCTACAGGCATGAGTACATCAAAGTTAAATATTATAAACTGAACTCGTAGCTTTTAGTTGCGTCATGCTATCTCTAAAATCGTGGCAGGCATGCAGCAGCGGGCAGTGCCGACTGCTTACGACGGCCTGAAGCTATTTAATGTGCGCTTAAATTCAAAGGAGCACTGACACGATTTTGACGCAACTCAAAATGAGCATTTTCAGTTTCCTTGAAATACAGCGTCAACGCTCCGCGTAAACCGGAGCCAGACTACACGTAGAATTCACTCGGATTTCAAAGTTTTCGTAACGCAGCTTCTGCAGAGCCAGTCCTACCAAAATGGGCATTAACACGACGAATCAACGAAGTTCACTGGGTTTGCCAACTCTGCGCCCTGCGCGCCATAGGTTTCCTAAAGTTAACTACGGGGACCCTGGCGCTGCGATTGTTCAGCGACCATAGGAATGATTGGATAGTACACTGATACGCCTAGGTCTTTGTACTTGCGGGCGGCGAATCGCACTTGTGGCTTCGTTTATTGCTGTGTTTCGGTTTTAGTTCTAAGGAAAGAACGAACCCTTTAGAACTTCGTGACCCGATTTGAAGTAGTAAGCCTAAAAGAAGGTGGTGAAGCGCAACCGCTGAACATTTGCTGATTTTTGTTTCGTGAGGAAAACAGCTCCAGGCTACACGAACACACACGGAGCCAAAAGTACAAAGATTAGACAAATCCCTGTACTACCCATCATTCCCATGCTCGCTGAAGCGCCGTGCGTTGCAGCTCCCATAGACACTAACGCCAGAGTTCCCTCTAGTGTATATCCAGGAAACTCTGCCGCACGCAACCTATGTCGCAGAAATCGCTGTCGTAATCGCTGGAAGACCATCCATCGTTTCTTGCACGCACCATGTGCGACTGAAAGCTGCTGCTCGTACATAGCGAGTTTGCTGTGCCCCCGTGACGTCAGACTGCGCTTGCACTGCAGTGTGCCTCTTTAAAGCAGTGCTACTAAGGATATATCCAATGTATTCCTAGGCATCACGGTTCTTCTTTCAGGGTTCTCGACACCAGTGTTTTTATTTAGAGCTATAGCCCAAAATTATTAAAATTCCTGTCAATATACTTCTCAAGCGCATGAGCGTATTTCGCATTTGGTCGCAGTGATCCGTGCCGTAGAACCCAATGACTTGGTGCTCGAAAGCCAGCACTGCGCTATATAAATTCACAAAAGAAACTGCGAAGAAAGAAGCATGTGTCAATAAAGGTAACATGAAATGAATAATGTGTCTGAGAAGGGTATACTCGCTGGAAAGCCAATAAATTACGAACGTTTTGGGGACAAAAGCAACTAGAACAGCACGCAATCTAAAGGACTTCCTGCTTCACTGGTCAATTCACGTGTGCAGGGAAAGCCTATAGTATACTGCAAAGACACATAAACCCCTTCTATGCGTCTTTGCTACTGGTTTGTTTGATTTCCTCGGTGATCCTCAAAATTCATGCTGATATACTGTCTATAGTGAATGTTTTTCTTCATAATTGAATTGGACAGGAAAGTAATTCTTCGCTGTGTTTGCAACTCAGGTGACATATTGTCTGGCCCACTTGTTTTTTTTCTTTATTCTATTTTGACCTTCGCGTAACTCGCTTTGTACTCAAGTGGCGCTCCACAAACTTCACAGCGTTGTAAAAGCTTCTCGTGTTTACCGAGACGAGTAGCGGGCCCTGATAATAAAGTAAGCGAAAGAAAGATCAAGGCTGCCCGAAGTCCACGCCTCATCTAAAAAACCCTAGTCTGCGAGCAACAAAAAGAAGTGAAGATTACGAAAATAAAAAAAACATTAAATATCGTGAAAGCCAGCAGGATAAAAGGTCTCCATGTCTTGGCAAACAGGGACTCCGTCCTCGGTCGTTTGAGCGTACGGGTATTTATAAAGTGACGACCCCGACTGCGGTGTTTCCACCCAACAGCTCTCAGGTGGCGCTTTGTGTTTGTACCCATTCGGCGGGACGCAAAAAAAAAAACAACCACATATCGTATTTTCCCTTTTACTGCTCGCTCTCTAGCTCACAACAAGCGAACCTGGGTGTTCTAATAAGATGAAACCTTGTTAAGGCGTCGAGCTTCATGCTTGGTACATTCAAGCCCAATTTCGCCTGCTCTCATTTGGCGCTCTTTCCTCTTCGCCTGCTGCTTCCTTTTATTGCGCTTTCCCGTTCTTCTTCGCGAGGTCGTTTCATTGCGAAAGGACGCAGGGTGCAAGCTCAGCGACACAACCCGCAATCAAGCTCGGGACGGCGTTTCACGCGACCCCAGAGCGCCAAGACGAAATGACCGGGCATCTCCTCTCCACCCTCCTCTTCCCTTGCAAACTCGTTTTGTGTACACGTCGAACAAGGCGCGTGCAAGAAAAACCCTCGCCGAGGAGGCGGTCCTGGGTTCAAGCCGGGGACGATAAAAGCGGAGGCATAAAAGCATACCTACATTCGGTGGCCTAATTCCGTGCAGCGTTTCATCTGTGTTAAAACGAAGACGCGGCGCGCCACTCCTGATAGAACGCAGCCTCTCGCTATCATTGCTTGATGATCACTGACTGGAAGCGCGATTTCGTCATTTCATTTCTATCAGCGGACAGCCCACCACGGAGTCCCGGGGGTATAACGGTGATGCTCAATTCCATGCAGTGATCCTACTGTATAGTCTGGCCAACAGAACAGCCGATCCTTTAGTTTGCAAGAGAGAAACGATCGCTTATATCGTTGCGCATTATATGTATTCGGCACACGCTTTCATTTTTTAGATCAGCAGATACTTCGCCCCGAACGGAGATGTACTCTTAGCGTCCGCAAAGGTCTGCCATCACAACAAAGTAATGTGTCCGCTCTGTCTTTGTAGAGCAGAACTTTATATCAGTACAGATATGGCACTTCTGTTTTGGTGTGCCTACGGTACTGTAGCTGTGCCAGGCTTTATACAGCGCGTCAGGTAGATAATTGTACAAGTGTATCATCAATTTTCACGTCTCTTTCTGCTTTCCTGCTTTTCCCTTTTCAGATGAGCACTGGCTGGCTTAGGCATGTGTAGTCTCCTTTTTATTTTATATTTTATTGTTTTTTCTTCATAGAGATCTGTCTGCAAATCTATATCTATAACTATCTCTCCGTCCGTCCGTCTGTCCGTCTGTCTCATGTCATTACACTACATCACAACTCATCACATCACATGTCATCTCTCGGTATAGTGTAGGTACTGTTATTAAAGATACATATGATTAAACTAGATACCTGAATCGTAATCAAAACTTTGAAGTCCAAAAACCAAGGCTTGTCTTTTGCTTTTAGTTTCGTAGAAACGAAAGCGATCTTCGACGAAAAACAAGCTTTCGGATCTTCTCATTCCGTGGCTTCACCAAACAGACCACCCAGAGAGCTAGGAGTCACTCTTTTTAGCTTGCTGTCGAATTATTCGTGCCGGATCAGTTTATCTACTAATACAGTGAGCGAGAGTGAGATAAATCTTTAGAGGAGACGTCCCTTGCTATATGCTAGCGGCGACCGTGCATAAATCTAACGGCTGTCTCGCAGACCTTTGCGCAATCAAGCATACAACTTTCGTCATGTTTTAAGAGGATTTATAGGAATAAAATTTGTGAAATATATACATGTTCACAACATGTATAAGGCCATCGGGTCTTAGCGCTAATCAGCGCGATTGTATTGTAAATTTCTAAATTTCGATAGTTACTCATAAGCAACACGCTTCCGCTGAAGCTCGTTTATGTAACATTACGCAGTATTAGCGAGTCGACCTAGCGTAGACGTCATCGTTTCTTGAAAAAAAAAAAACAGCGAACAAACCGACACAGCCTCGCCAGCTCCTCCACTATTTTGGGCTTCCATAGGCAATATCATCTGATATGCCATTGCCCTCGATTTGCCTATGAAAGACAGAAGCTTTCGGACGCATTGCGACAATTGGACGATCGGCCACTCTCTGTGCAGATGCTACTGGAACACCGTCATCGCCTTTCGTCGGCTAAAAAAAACAGTCAAATCTGTCTTGTGCTTTTTTGAGGACTACAGGTCTACGTGACCACCTTTAACTTTTGTGTAGTGCCACCGCTGCATACGCGCCAGCCGATTGACTGACAATCCTCCTTTTTCTCTCTCTCTCTTTCTCTTCTCTTTCCTCTCTCTTTCTCATCTTTATGCCCCCTTCCCATTCTCCCAGCGTAGGGTAGCAAACCGGGCGTGTGCCTGGTTAACCTCCCTGCCTTCCTTCTTGTTGGTTGTCCCTCCTCCTCCCCTCTATAGCGCGGCAATAGGTGGTTGCCGCCTTCGTCTAGCCGTCGCTGCTGTTGCTGTTGTCATCGCGCACCATCTACTCGGAGAAGTCGGCACGCTGTCGTTAAAAGTTGTCACGCCGCCGAGGCGGGGCCAAATCTAATCAGGCGTTTACTACACCAATAGCTGCGGCCACTCCGACGCTGTCGCTCAGAGCGAATGCGACTAGACGGGAGGGAAAGTGGAAGGGGGTGTTTCCTTTAGGCCAATGTCTCCTTCCATGTTACGGTAAACGAGCCAGGAACATGAACTAGAAGTAAGCAACAGTTTTCCACTGTCCGCGAGTCAAATAAAGTCTGTTCCCTCGCTCTGCCGAGAACCACAGCTAAGCGTCAATGGAAGGAAAGGCAATAAGAAAGGGTAAGAGCAGGGGTAAACGCCGAACTTTCCTCTCGCACCCTAAATACCAATTCTCTCTCTCTCACTCGGCCATCACCATTTCGGCATTTTTATTTGTTCGCGACGTCGGACGTATACGACTCGCTTTTTTTTTTCTGTTACATCGAAGAAAGCCAAAGTGCCAGACATAAAAACGATAGCCGGATGAGCTCTTCTAATTAAATGAAGCCCAGCGCAATGTATATCCCTGCTCGTGCGCTTTCGCTCGTTATTCCCGTTATTCAATTAAGCCGAGAGCAAAAGAAGAAGAAGAGTTCATAATTGAAGTGCGGATTAGAAAAAACCGCCGTTACTTTTATCTTACCGTCAAGTCAGTCGACGCGTTCACGGAGACCACTTTCTCAAAGCCGTTACCCTCTGCTCCCCCCCCCCAACCCCTTCGTCAACCCGTGCCTCCTAATTACTTTGAAACATTGGAAGCTGATGCGCTGAATGGAATCGGCAATCTTGTTTTTTTTTTTTTGGCGATGGTGGATTGAAAAGAAGGTGACATATTAAAATTAACTACTTAGGTCGGTGAGCGTTTGCTTCCGTTTTTTAGCCCTTTCTTGGGCGCAGATTGTACCACTGAGAGTCGAGAAATTATGTGCAAAATGTGCAAGGCGTGCGCTGACCAATTATACTTGCACACGATGGGTATTCAGTATCTCGCGCTACATAGCGTTACAGTGTAATGTTACAAACACGCAATAACAGATAAAAAGTTGAAGGAATCACTGCCGTTCTTGTGGCATTACTTTTATCACTGTACGAAGTGGTGGCACATTTCGACATTTTCTTTTATTGTCGTTATTACTATTCAGTGAGTTTAATCTCATGATCACACGATGCTTAATCATTTTACCTTATCTTGTTTGTTTCGATAGCTCAATTTGTTTTCCCTATACGAACGTCTTTGACTTTTGCATACTATCACCGCTGCATAATCGCTGGCCATATACTGACAATTTCCTTTTCTTTTTCCCTTCTCTTTTCTCTCTCTCTCATCTTTACACTCCCCTTTCCCATTCCCCCAGTGTTGGGTAGCAAACTTGGCATATGCATGGTTAACCCCTCCACCTTTTCTCTTTTTGTTGATGTTCCTCCTCCTGTTGTATCTTTCGTACACATTCTTTTGTGCAACTTTGCACTGTTTTATCTCTCGTGTATTAAGTGTTATATTATGTGTACGCCAATACGAAGACCCCTAAGCTATTACTGGAAATGTTTATTTTTATTCGTATTGACATTAGTATCTGTATTAAACCTTAATGAATTATCCCGAGAGTTGTTTTCTGTTGTGTCAAAGATGCTGTTTAACATGTGAACGGCTAATATATTAATTACATTCACCATGATTCACGTTTAAATAACTTTTTGTCTTTCACCCCAGTAGCGTCTCTATTATCATTCAAGAGATGGCGCTGTCCCATAGAGATGCATTGAAACTGCAGTTGGGTGACGATTACTAGACGGTACTGAACGCGTTCTATGTAGTCATGGCCATTTCTCGTCTTGTTTCCTAAAGATGGCGCTGTCCTATAGAAATATATGCAAGGAAGTTATACTAAAAAGTATAACCTCCTTGGATACATGCAATATAGTCGTTGAGTGAGTATACACTATATGGCGTTGGAGGTGCCGCTGCTCTCGGATTGGCTGTTGCGTGGGCTGCGCAGGGCTCCGCCGGAGCACCCGCTATCTTTCATTCTTCTGGATCGTCGCCGTACGTGGAGGAGTGCACTTGCCTGATTGTGCTTGGTGGACCATGGTCGACGAGGAGCGCCGGGCATGGAAGGCCGCTGCCGCTCGTGCTCGCCGCCAGGATCCCGAGGTGCGAGTTCAACAAGCTGCCGCAAGCGAGCGCAACGCCAGACGGATCCCGATACGGTGCGCGCCAAAGACGCCGCTGCGATACGATTGTTTGATTGATTTATTGATATAAATTTTTTTGGCGTCCCGAAACTACCATATCATTATGAGAGACACCGTAGTGGGGGGCTTCGGAAATTCCAACCACCTGGGATTCTTTAACATGCAACCAAATCTGAGCACACGGGCCTACGACATTTCCGCCTCCATCGGAAATGCAGGCGCCGCAGCCCCACTGCGAAACGGACTCAACGAGAAGCGAATCCCGAGACGGCACGTGCCAGACAGCCAGACGGAAAGATAGATAGATAGATAGATAGATAGATAGATAGATAGATAGATATAAAGATATATAGATATAAAGATATATAGATATAAAGATATAGATATAAGATATATAGATTATATATATATAAAGATATATAGATATATAGATATATAGATATATAGATATATAGATATATAGATATAAAGATATAAAGATAGATAGATAGATATAAAGATAGACAGACAGACAGACAGACAGACAGACAGACAGACAGACAGACAGACAGACAGACAGACAGACAGATAGATAGATAGATAGATAGATAGATAGATAGATAGATAGATAGATAGATAGATAGATAGATAGATAGATAGATAGATAGATAGATAGATAGATAGATAGATAGATAGATAGATCGATAGATAGATAGATAGATAGATAGATAGATAGATAGATAGATAGATAGATAGATAGATAGATAGATAGATAGATAGATAGATAGATAGATAGATAGATAGATAGATAGATAGATAGATAGATAGATAGATAGATAGACTCTTCACCACAGTCATCATCATTCACTGCGTGAATATGCTGTGAACTTTTCAACTTCGTCACTCCATCATACTAGTTCCAGTCCTTTGGCTTTTCGGATCCTTAGGTTTATTTTAAATAAAGATAAATAAAGTAGCTGTCGCTATTTCTCATGTATAGCTTTTTTTTGTCGCTTAGTTATTACAAATAAAATAAAAATTGAAAGTGATTAATAATACCTGTGTTTTCACGTCACAAACCAACGATACAACTATGAGGGACGCCGTAGTGGAGTGGCTTCGAAAATATCGATTATCTGACGCTAATTAATGTGCAACGTCCTTTAACACCTGTGCAACAATAGCACGCGAGCACCGAGCGAGGAATATAATGCTTAATATTCACGTAAGGTAATGAGATCTGTACGCTATGTTGGCCCAGATCTGCCGACGATGCGCAAGCGTACAAAAAGACCTTGAACTGCGAGTCCCATCTGGTCCGCTGTCTTGACAATCCGGCCAAGTTTCCTCAGCTTTTTCTTTTTTCCTCTTTTCCGTGAGCTGAAACGGATCCATTACATCACATTGGCTCACAACTATCGGGAAATTCGAAAAAGAGCACGATTATGCTGTCAAAAAAAATCGTTATTTAAAAAACAACTGCTAACTCCAGTAATGCTGCAAGCCCGGTAACCTTAATTGTATGAATTGCTTTTATATCCAAAAGAAATAGCGACAAGCTGTCGTTGGGGGGCTTTCCGCTGCATAGAGCTCCGTTTTAAAATGACCGAGGCATTCAAAGTAACTACCGATTCCCGCAGTTCAGCATGGATGTTTAGGAGTGCAAATGAGCCACTTAGGCCTTCCACCTTCAGCACTACCACTTAACTGCATTCCTAAACGAACGACACTTGAGTACTGAAAGAATACTTCACCGCTCTAAAATTACTTCGAGCTGCTCAACGCATTAAGTCCAGCTATTTCTTCCGGGGAACGCTATAGGACTTAGATAGGTGAGCACGCGATTCCTTGCGAGGCACTTATTCAGACTTTATTTTATACCCTTAGAATTGCATTGCCCTAACGTTCATTCTTATCCCTTCTCGCAAAACTGCCTTAGACTAACAATAATCATATCTAAAGTTTTACGTACCAAAAACACGATTCGATCAATAGGCACGCCGTAGTGGAGGGCTCCGTAAATATCAACCTTCTGGTGCTTTATAACATGCACTGACATCGCACAGTATACGGGCTTCTTCTATCATTTCGCATCCATCGAAATGCGACCACCGCGGCAGGGATCGAACCCACTACCTTCATTTCAGCAGCCGAGCACCGTAACCACGATTGATTGATTGATTGATTGATTGATTGATTGATTGATTGATTGATTGATTGATTGATTGATTCGTGGGGTTTAACGTCCCAAAACCACCATACGAACCGTAACCGCGACACCACAGCGGCGAACTGCCTGTAAGGAAACTTACCAAAGATATAATATCACATTGCAAATTACTCTTGAACAACTCTCAAGTCAATGCTGTAGCAGCCAAAGAACCGGCAACTCAGCTTTTATTTCTGTCTCGGTAGTTTTACGCCTGATTTTGCCTAATGATATGACGTTAACGCCATCCCTTAAAGGGGGCTCTGAAACATTTTCTCTAAGAAACCATGGAATTAATTCCCTCGAACAGCCTCACGAATTCAACGCCGCAAAAAAATTCAAAAATCCGTCCAGTACAAGCGGAGTTACAAAGATTTGTCGCACGCTGAAATCGCATTCTATCTTCTCTCGTCCCAACGAGAGTGCTGGTAGCTAAAAAGAAAAAGCAGGGAGGGATGGCAAAGGCAAAGAAAACACGTCACGCGCACCTCGTCACCATGAGCACATTTTTCCCTCTCTCTCTCTCTCTCTCTCTCTCTCTCTTAAAAGACGCTGCTTTCTCGGTGCGATCGCGCGCGAGAGCGTGGATAAGTCACGGTCTCCCGCGGCGATCTCTGAAACAACCGCGCGCGCCATGTTCAAATCAGCCAATGCCTGATAGATGGGTTTACTGCCAGTGATTTTTAAGCGTCTTCCGTCATTTGTGCAGAAAATAGAAAGCAATTTTTAGCTGACTTCGATAATTTATTTTAAATTCTAGGCCGCGTGCTCCGCCATAACATTTGTCTCGCGTATTCTCGGGAGCCTCTACTACCGACCGGCACCGTTTTCTAACCATGGTGTTGCAGGGCCTTTTTAAGGTAAAATTACCGCAAATATAGATGCTGCGAATGTTATTGGTGTAATCCTTCAGTGCTTTATGTCGCCACGTCGCCAAGGATCAAATGAGCAATAAGTCGCTCATAAACGACTGGCTCGTCACAAATGAACGAACTATAGGTCACTGATATAAGCCTGTCTCATCACCGTTCTTTGGAGAAGAACCAAAACATAGCCCATCAGAGAGCACATCGCCGTTGTGATATCCGCCGAAATGACCGTGCAGACGAAGCCGCCCGATCTGCTCCCGATGCTCTCCACTGAGCAGCTACAGCACTATCCTGAACCAATGCCATTGTAGGACTTCGTTCACTTGCATGTGAACCGACACTCGCACAGTAGAACTCGACGGAATTCACCAACGCACGTCCTCGCAACTTGGGCTTGAATCAACAGTTACTTTTTTTTTTTCGAAGGAAATAACTACAGCTGAAGAAACGCTCCTCTGCCGCCTGTAGCTTGGTGTGGCCTTTACGAATACTTGTTCATTTCGAATTGGAACGGCCAGATGGCAGACAACTTTAACTGCGACGGGACGGTCCGCCCATCTTTCATGTGATTCTTCTCGCTTCAGTGCGCCTAGAAAATAACTTTGAAAGGTGTTCCACAGACTTTGCAATTACTCATTGTCGGAGGAAAGAGTCTTGGCACACTGGGAGACACAATCCTCGGCAAGGGTGAATTTAAGGACGACGTTACGTTTCTTTCAGACAACTGCTCTTAGGGACATGCTTTAGGCAGTATCGTTAATTGTATTACTGTTCTCCTTTTTTTCTACTTGTGTTTTTAACAGTTCTTTACTATTGTATTTATTCTTACCCCTATGTCCAACATAGGGTAACTAACCACGGTGAAAACTTGCTAGCCTTCATGATCTTCAATCTTTTAAGTCCTCCTTTTTTATCAGTTCTATATATCAAGTGAACGTAATTTCTTTTCTCTTTAAGCCTTTTTTAACAATAGTGTGATTGTTCTACTCACGGTACAGTGTGGAGAGAACTGCGACATAAAAGATGCAACTGTTTCATCACATAAATACAGTAATTTATATGTAAATACTGCCAATCCCAAAGGGATCATAGCAGGAGGGCATATACAATAGTTGAATACAACATAACACAAATTGTGATACAATGGAAACACCAACTAATTATAAAAAAAGTGCAACGCAAGAGCGATTAGTGGCACAATAATATAAAGAAAACAGGTTCGCATAATAAAACCGTAGGCAAGGGAAGAAAAAAAAGGAGAAAAGAGAAAAAGAAAAAGCATTGTGAGACTATAGTGTAAGCATTTTTACACAGTGGTGCTGTAAAACGAGGCGACAAATGCATACTGTGGGGTTTCTGGTATTTGAAAAGAAAAAAGTAAGAGAGACAATGCATGAAGAACTGTGACAGGTGTAGTTTCATACATCAATAGAAGGGGGAAAACGACAATAAAAAAAAGAACTGTCTGACAGGGTTCAAGGTACGCTTTGAAGTGCAGTTAAGAACTGTGTTAGTGATGTGCTTTCTATGGTATGTAAGGGAAGGTTATTCCATTCTCTTATGGTCAATGGAAAAATGAATTTTTGAAACAGTCGGTATGGAAGGTGTATTCAGTGAGCATCTGCGTATGGTTATGTCTTGTAAGGCGTGTTTGTAAGCTTGTTATGAAGTTTGTGGCATCAATATTTACTTTGTAATGAACTATTAAGTACATAAATTTCAGTCTAGCTATTCTGGCTCGGCGCTGAAGAGTATCTATACCAGCAGTTTCCATTAACACGGTAGGTGATTCGTGTGGCCCATACTTGTTAAAAATGAACCGTATTGCCTTTCTTTGTACACCTTCAAGTTTAGCGATGTCTTGTTTAGTAAAAGGAAACCATACTATGTTTCCGTACTGTACTATCGGTCGGACAAATGTATTATAAGCCAACAGTTTGGTATCTATGGGGGCTAAACGGAGGCGGCGTCTGAGGAAAAAGAGTCGTTTGGGCGCGGGCGCTGTTATGTGGCTTATGTGACTACTCCATCTAAGGTCCTCAGTTATTGTTAATTCCAAGTATTTATGTTCAGTAATGGCGCTTAAATCCGTGTCATTATTTTATACGGGAATAATGATTTATTCCTTTTTCTCGATATTATGAGTAGGGTTGATTTTTTGCATTTAATGTCATTTACCAATCAGAGCACCATTTCGTTACTGTTTGTAAAGCGCGGTCAAGAGCTACATGATCTTCATGCGTGTTGATTATATTATAGATAATACAGTCTTCTGCGAACAGTCTGATGTTGACATGTATATTAGCGGGTAGGTCGTTGATGAATATTAAAAAAAGAACCGGAGCCAAAACACAATAGAAAAGATAAGCAAAAACAAAACCAAAAACTCGTTTAGTAAAGCACTCTGCTTAGTAAATGTTGCCGCTAACTAATTCTAGATTATTATAATTATTATATGCATGTTCAAAGAATACCGACACAAAGATTTTCAGGTTCTTTTTTTTCGTGGTGGGGTGAGGCACTCTAATTTTGCATCGTTCATCGCAACCAAAGGCATCGCTACGCACACTACACACGCACGCACACATTCTTGTAAATTAGTAAAACGCTTCGGCAGAGTCAGGCATTCACCATCCTGTTTCTCTGTACATGTAGAGCCCATTCTGTGCCTGACAGTATAACAAATCATCCCTTCAATTTCATTCTAACAGTTACATAATAGGTTGGCGGTTAGATGTCTCGTCTCATGTTTCTCCCATTAAATACGGTCCGCGACGGCCTTCGTCGTAATGAAATCCAAACAGGAACAGCGTTCGATAACACAGTCGCGAAGCCGGGCACCATTATTTTGAACAGCAATATTCCTACGTTGACTGACTTGCGTTTCTCTATTGGCGCAGTTCAGTGTTCCTGCTTCTATCACACGAATTTACGTAGCCACTGAATCACTGTATAAAACTTCAAGAAATATTTGAGTCCTCGGCGAAAAAAAAAGTGGTTCCACCTATGCAAGCGTAATGTCAACAACCATTTATACTGCGAGTAACAAAATCGACAAATAAAGATCGACAAATATAGATAAGAGAAACAAAGAATTGACAATAAACAAGATTTGCTCCTTTTTGGTTACTTGCTGGTTAGTGAAATTTGTCACGGAATGTATGATTTCGCCGGCTATTTTGCCGATATATTTCATTTTTAGATTACTCTTGCATCTTATCATCCAATTTTTCAGTGAATGATATTTTTAAACACGTCGTCTTTCTTGTTACAGTGTAAATCCTACAAGCTGTAGCTGCGCTGCCGCTAAGTGACTGGCAGCATCAACTACGTATATAAAAAAGTCTAACGCCCCCTCACTTTTTCTGTCAGGATAACATATTTGTGACGTCATTAGTCATACCATTTTTCTGGTGCGGCAATTCAGGCTGTTGTTTTTTTTGTGGGTGTGTGTGTATGTATGTATGTGTGTGTTGTGTGTGTTGTATGTATGTGTGTGTATGTGTGTGTATGTATGT
>WOVY01003785.1:0-62331 GCA_013436015.1 Rhipicephalus annulatus
CTCACCCATTCATACAGTCGCATGCAGGTGCGCATACATTACGCAAACGCGTAACGTCAATTGATTTGTAAAGACGGGCTATTTACAGCGATTGTACTGTTGATAGCAATCTTGTTATGGACACGGCTTTCTTATATGGCAGCGCTGATTAAAAAAAAAGAAGGGGGGGGGGGGCTCTGATGCTGATACAGGCTTTTTTTTTTTGTGCGACCAAGTCTTTTTTTTTTTTCACTCAAACACGGCATGCATGCGCGTGCATACATTGATTGATAGATATGTGGGGTTTAACGTCCCAAAACCACCATATTATTATGAGAGACACCGTAGTGAAGGGCTCCAGAAATTTCGACCACCTGGGGTTCTTTAACGTGCACCCAAATCTGAGAACGCGGGCCTACAACATTTCCGCCTCCATCGGAAAAGCAGCAGCCGCAGCTGGGATTCGATCCATGCATACATTGAGGGCACACTGCGAATACATATAAAAAAATATTTACACTAGGCATTGCGCACAGCTTAATGCGAGCTGAGAGCAAAAATATATACTTAGCAACTTACGGCACAACTGGCATCATACGACCATTCCCTAACATGGTGAACATCTTTTTGTTCGAAGCGTGGTTGTCAGCTACAAGTCGGACCACTTGGAATCCTGCTTCTTCGATGGACTTAATTACTTCAAGTGTTAGTTGATGCAGGTGGTCTCCTTTTACTGACTGCGTGAAATAATATCCCACGGGTAGCCTGAAAAAGATAAAAATTAGCAGTATTCTGTAGCGTCGGTGTCAGCTGGGCTTAAAATCTCACTCCGTTGGAGAGAGGAGGAGAGCCAATTGCTCATCTCGAGCGCTTGTCAAATAAGTGCACAATGCTAAAGTTGACTTGCCGGGGGAAAGGGGGGGGGGAGCCCTCCTTAAAAAATAGAAGACGACTCCCCCTGCCCCTCCCCAGACTTTCAGCCCTGGTCGCGGAATAGCACATCATTGGTTAATTAAAGACAACGTTTTCTTTTATATCTATAGGTGGGGTTAGTCTTTCAGTCACAGCGAAACGTATAGTGATAGACAAAGTGATGATTCACTTACGTGTAGTGCGTTGATAAGCCTACAAATACAAAGGCGAGAAGGTGTGTGGCCAGCTCGTTCTGAATGCCCACTTCTTTTTCTAGGCCTCCCATTTCGACTAGGCCATGGACTTTGTCTCCTTTTTTTTCGTACGTCAGTGCTTGCTTTAAAGACATTTCATCCACAATCAAGAGCCCATTTTTTCCTAACAAAAAAAATGGGGGGGGGGGAATTCACTGTTAACAGACATGCGTTATATATCGGCGGAGACAGTTAATTATATAAATAACCTTCTTTGTTGTTCCGTACATGACCCATAATTTAACAGAAATGATTAGGGTTTAGAGCAAACATAGCGCACTGCCGTATACTCTTAAACAATACATCTTACGTTCGAGTAATCCTTGCCACAGGTCTGGTCCCTGTTTATTCACTTTAAATCACTTTTCATTCGGCTATACTAGCATGTATTTTGATCAGTCAAACACTGCCGCGTGCGCTGCTTCCTTCGTTATTCGCGTGCATATTGTAAATAATTCTGATCGAAGTAACGTACCCGTTCGGACAAGTGTGTGCTTTCCGTGTGCAGCCTTTGCTTCATTAGCGACGAAACAACTGCTCCAGTACAGTAGCCAATGTAACGCTTCAGTGTCATGCGACTTGGAAGGGTGAGGCACCCAGACCTCCGCAACATTTCGTACCCGCAGGGTGATTTAGCTTGCCACATTATGGCCTGCCTGATGGTCACCTCTTTCCAACGGTGATTTTTCTCACGCAGGCATTGCAATTGCTCCTTCAAAAATTCAGCCTTCTTGTCGTTCTCGTCCAGCATTTCCTGATGATGAAAGGGCAGTTGAAATGCGTAAATCACGCGCAAGATAACATACTGGAAGAAAGCGGAAGTGCAGGGGAGAATGGAAGCTTGACCCGCTGAAACATCGTAGAGCAGGGAATGCCGGCGCATCCAACAATTCGACATTTACGTACTGGACTTGCCCTTGTCAAGACAAGTTTAGATGTTGTGGGAGAGTGAGCAAACGTTCACACACACGCTACTAAAGGAGGCTGTTGCTGTCCTGACAAAGAATAGTGCACCTGATTGTCGAAAACCTTGCATTTGGCATCATTCCTTATTCAACAATTCATAATCGCGAGAAAAGATATGCGTTTACTCTTAAGACAATAATAGATGTTTCATGTCACCACGTGGACATTCAATTGCAGCTATGCTACATTAATGAATTGCGCAACTTCAGACTTGCGTCATGTTCAGTAACCGGCCACCGACTCACACATACGGACTAGCGGAAACTGTTCACTTACACTTTCCAAACCATTCCTTCCTTTTTGAATGCAATGCTGCTCGCTCAAGTTTATAAGGCAGACATCACATGTGCGTCAAGCGTGGCTTCCTGTACGAGCATAAACCGATCGGCCCATAGCACCAACACAACACAGCTTGCAAATTACTGTCTTTCCAGTTGTCAGTCCAATGTCCTTAATTGTTTGCGACGACAGAAATTTGAACTCGTTGTTCGCAGGATAAAGGAATAAACTCGGGGTGCGCCAATCACGCAAGGGGGTACACACCGACCTTCGTATCTTAAACACTTGCTCATGTGCGCGCTTACCCACCAACCTTCTTTTATTCCGTGTCCTTATGTCAGGCCTACACCTTCGTATGACCAGAAAGATTGCCAGCATCGGCGTACACTAAAATGTCACGTAAATTTATATGAAGAAGAAAATCTATAAACAGAGTTTCTCTCGAGCAGACATCATGACAGCGGACTTGTCATCCTTAAGGCTATAATTGTATTTCAGTCTTTCAGAAAACAAGCCTGCTTGTCGAAACGCCGGCTCGAAACAACTTTGCTAAAACTACTGATTAAGCGAGTTGGTTCATGATTATTTTCAGTGTTTGTGTGTGTGTAAACAGCGATTAAAGAATGGGAACAACCCCTGTTCACAGGTTTTTTACTGCAAGCTTCCATCCTCCCCTTTCTGACGTTTCTTACAAAAAAGTATAGGGACACTAAGTTAATAGACTGATAAATGAGTACCTGATAATTCTCTATCGTTCCTGTTCCGATCATACGACTATTAGAACAGAAAAAATTAAGACTAGGTTTAATGTTCTGAGTTTGGCGAACAATCTTCGACACGTGCACGTCGCTTTATGTTGCGTCGCTCCTTGTGTACTTGGCCGCATTGGCTGAGAACATTTCTTTGAAACTTGCTACTTCAGACCTTGCATCTACTAACACAGCAGTCTTAGACATTACCTGAGGCCGTCAAAGTATGACGTCACTGCTAGCCGATGCGCGAGAACTTAAGGGTAGCATCGCCACCTTTACAATCTCTTATAGTTTCGAGAATTCCTTCGCTCACCGGACGTCCTCTCGTAGTACGGGTGATGTTGATAGAATTGACTTACTCCTAAATTGTTATTATGTTCAGAGTCATTTAAAATTAAGTGCGAATATAAAAGGATTAATATAACATTCGTCCACTGACGTAACTGCGTACCTGCAGCGTTAGAGCGCCATTCGCCTCGGCGAGGGCTTTCATCTCGAAAAAATCTTTCTTTAGCTTCTCTAGCTGTGAATGCAAATTACTGTTCATTTCTTTCAGCCTGCTGCACTTCCGCCGCAACGTCTTAGTTGCCGCGACCAGGGAGCGCATCTTCTTCAAACCGATCGACGTTTGCGACGTCATGGAGCGCCGCACTGGCCTCTTCTGGTGTTCCCCTTGTATAACTGAACTACAGTCCTCCATGTTGTCCTGACTTGATGGAAAATGCAACCACTCGGCCTCTTGTGCAGTTTCAATTGGGTTTTCAGAACTATATACTTCCCCAGGCTCCGCTGATGCTCGCTCTTCTTGAGAAGAATCTGCGTTGGACGTTCCCCTGTTAAGCCGAAAAAATAGCGAAGCATGACAGATATATTGTCCCGCTAAACGCATAAGGGAATACTGCTAACATTATTCTTATCCGTTGTTGTGTTAGACTTCAAGTTTTACTTACAGTATTTTACTTGTATGGGTGCCAGCGTTGTTTCCCCCTGCGTTCGTTTTAGCCGCTTTTTCCGCGGCATTGGATCTTGCCCACGTGGATCAGGAGAAGCGGGAAATAAGGAAGGCACGGCTGTGGGCTTCAACATCTTCCTTTTCGTCACTGTTCTGTAATCTTCAGCGGTAAAATGCAGGCTGCATACCTTCGACCGGTCGCTGGGCTCCCAGCGATGCTTTCCTGAACCTTCATCAAGGTAAAGGCGTATACGCATGGCTAGCAAGATTGCAAAATAACAGTCCATAACACCTTTTTTGTAATTAATTTTTCCAAAATGTAACAAGCCAAATGGGGAGGTTAAGAAAAAGCATAGCCACGATTTTATTCTGGGGAAGTACCTGTATACCCATTTAGTGCATTTTCATATTTTCTCGCAGCCTTTGTAAATGTCTTTTTAGATGACTACATTCGTCGATTGATGTTTAGTGATGGTACGTGGTCGAGTCCAGTGGCATACTTGAAGCCCTTTATTCGAAGAGCTCATTGGCTATACAAGGTTTCATAACAAAGCTGAATTTCCTAATGGCTGCTCAGTAACGAAGCGCGACCCAATACGACAGAGCCGAAACCGAGGCGCACTTGAGCGCCTTGGTCTTGGTTTAGAGCGCAAACCTCTAACCTGTACAATGACTCCGCCGTTGACGACGATGACTTCAGTGGTTTTTGTTCTTTTGCATTCTCCAAAACGAATCTTTGTCATGCATGATGTAATCTCAGATGCAGCACGCACATAAATAGAGTATCTGTCGCTGATTATTCCAGGTTCCTCATTTCGGTTTCACCGGCTGGGTCTCTTAACCCTCACAGAGCCGATGGGCTCATTGCACGAAGGACTTCAATTATGTCATTATACCCGACCGCCTGCCAGCCCTATATAGAGTGAACAGTTAATCGCCACATTTCGTTACCGGCGTAACGTTTCTAATTACCTTAAGTAAGCTTATACAGAAACGAACAAAGCTGTATGGGAAGATAGAAGTTTGAGATGAGAAATACATTTGACCAAATTCGGTCGCTAACTTCAGTGACACCCAGTGTTCAAGAGTTGTCCATCGCTAAACACACACACACACACACACACACACACACACACAACACACACACACACACACACACACACACACACACACACACACACACAACACACACACACACACACACACACACACACACACACACACACACACACACACACACACACCACACACACACACACACAGAGAGACAAACTGTGGAGGCAGCACGTAAATATTTCATATCATTAATTTTTTTATGGATTTCGGCGGCATTTGTTGAGGCAGCCTTCGGGAAGGGTGCTCGAACCCCTCGCAACCCACCGCTACGCATTTTTACATAATTTACAGATTTCGTATATTTACTTTTTTCTTGTGTGCTATATTTAAATTTCTTGGCACTATTTGTGGAGCCTGCCATATTAGCCGCGGTACTTTAAAAAAGCTTTCATGTTTTTTAGCTCAGTGAATTAGCATAACACACGGAAATAAAGTTTACTAAAGCACCCTGGTGCTTCTTGCTAGCTTGCAACTCGTTCTGAATTGAAACGACTCTCAAAAACACAAGACTCACCTTTTCTTCCAATTGCCTCGATCCATTCTTCCCGTATGTCTGTGGCAGGAAACTCGTGAAAACTTACTTTACTTTGTTTGCCTTGTTCCGATTTGCAATATGGCACGCAGCAATACACCATACTTACATTTGAGGTGTCAGCTCATCTAAAAAAAAAACTGCACGCGGCCACTATTAGAGCTGACTACTGCAGCTATCTGCCGTCTGCAAGTTTCTGCACACGACCTACTGTGTTTCTGCGTATCTTCTGCAATTTGTGTATGCGTATCGTCTGGAACCATCGTGATTCAGTGTGAACAATGAATGCCTAACAATAGTTTTTTTATCTCGTTGGACTACGTTTTCATTCAAGAAATATTTTCATAATAAATTTTCCTTCATTTGTAGAAAAGTTCCCGTCTGCTTGCCACTGTGACCCTTTGTGTGCTTTTTTTACGGTTCTATTTCTGCTTCAAACGTCCACACGAATGCAGCCAACTCTGACGAGGAATCATATCGCTTTATTTGCCATATTTACACATTCATACACAATTCATGCACAATAAGAACGATTTGCACTGCCACAGCGATGGCTGAAGCAGACGACAGCGAACAGGTGCTGCCTAGCGCCACGCCGCTCGTAGGTGACGGCCCTAGCGGCAGAAGGTATGAACTAGAACGTGGGCGCTGGAAGAGGTGCTCTCTGGGCAGGTCAGGAGTGTAGTAGGTCATGGTACAAGCTAAGCATTTTCCATCTGCGGCCCATAGGGGCGCGTCAGTCGAGAGTTGTTAGACCTGCAATTGTACATCACTGTTTCGGAGGCTATGCAAAGTGTTGCGTTGTTGCACCGTTCACCACAGGTGACGCTAGCGACCAAGAACATTTTGAAATAAAGGTGGTAAAGGGTGTGGACGCTGTTTTTCTTCTCATGCGGCAGGCATCTTTCTAGAGGAGGCGTTGCATGAACTTGCATCTAACCACTACCACCGTATTGTTCCAACTTCCAGCCGGTGACTGCAGCCGTAAAGTCCCTAGATGAACGCGCGCGAACCAAGTAGAAGCTCCTTGGCGTAAACTCAGACTTCCAGGGCAACCACAGAACACCATTTTACTACCATTTCCCTAGCGCTGCGCCGACGACTGTTAGCGCTTCTTTTATTTTGGTGTTGTGCGGTGGTGTGTATGATCACGATTCTAGTAACATTGGTTTAGGCTACGGAATCACGCGTCACCGTTCTGCGCCACTCTGTCCGTGTCGCCTGATTGTCGCGGAAAGACGCTTCTACGTTCGCTTGAAAATCTCGAAACGCTGAAGCGAGCGCCATGAGATGCGTTGCCGTTGGCTGCCGTACAGGAAGAAGTAGTGGTATACGCATCCATTCATTCCCGCGGGATCCCAAACGTCGGTTGGAATGGGCCGTCAAAGTGAACATTGCAGAGAATGGCAAACTTTGGGTGCCACCCAAGGACTCCTCCTATGGTGTCTGCGAGGTAGGTTCCCTTGGTATTTCTTCCCGTCATGCGCTACTTGTTCTGCTACTAGTGGCACTGACTGACACTCCCAGGTTTAATTAACATATATACCCAATAACAAGTGGCTGGGCGGATAGCCGCCGTGGTAGCTCAGTGGTAGAGCATCGAACGCGTTATTCGAAGGTCGCAGGTTTGGTTCCTGCCCACGGCAAGTTATCTTTTTACCCACTTTTCTTACTTCACATTTACATTACAATTCGGTCTAATAACTTCCCCTATACTTTCTTTGGCATTATTGTCTGTTAGATCTCGTTAATGTGTCAAACACGTAAAACGAGCCCTTAAGTATACAAGTATACGCTTCTTCACTTTGTATATATATATATATATATATATATATATATATATATATTATATATATATATATATATATATATATATATCGTTGTCAACAAGGATATATTTATTTCTCATCCCCTGATGAAGGGAGGGCCCCTCCCGAAACTGAAACTGTTGGGAAATAAATATATTTATCCTTGTTGACGACGCTCCGTTGTGCCATATATATATATATATATATATATATATATATATATATATTTATGTAAAAAAATTTTATGATGCTACAAAGGCACCAGTGCTTTAACATAGCTATGCGAAATTGTCCTTTTTCCTGCACGGTTTGCAGAATGTGGTTTCTCCTTTTATTGCCCAACATGGTGGGCTAAGTGTCCATCGTCAAATAAACACACTGCTGCTGGGTTTCTTTTTGGCGTGGCTTAGAAGGGCAGTTCAGGAACAAATAGCCAGACCACTAGAAAGCCAGAAGGGTCTTTTGACCTCGTATGGGCCAGGTGTAATTGCACAGGTTCAGTTTCTCCTCTTTGTGTGAACACCTTAGAAGGCCCCTCACCAGGCTTGAGAATTTCAAGCTGGCAAGTATAAGGCAGGCACGGGGCACTCACGATTGCGTCTGCCAAGATTCGCAATGTTACACACCCCAAAAAGAGATAAAATGTCAGACTGAACGCCGCTTGCCCATAATCTCGGGTGCCCGCCATAACATGGAGGTAACATGCAACAAGGAATGGTCCTGCGTATGACCCAGTAGTATACGTGAAACTGTGAGAATTATTTGAGGCGACATGTGCTATTTGTGCTATCTGTTGCTTCAATAGATAAATAAAAGCTGATAGATATATTAAAACATACAAATGCAATCGGCATGCATATTATTATTGTTTACTTCAAATTTGGCAAGGTGCTATACTAAGCTGCCTCCACTTCACTTGCGTTCGTGTTCTCGCCGTTCTCGCATTGTGCCAGCTCCAGCCCCGATAAGGCTTGGCGCATTTTCGGTTCATCGTCCTTAACAGCAGTTCCAGTGGTGCGGTGCTATGTATTATGGTAAGGATAGGTGATTCATGCCAGCCTCTCCTCACTTGCACGCATAGAGGGATCCGTCCTGTAGAAACAGGCACTACACTACAGAAAACGTCGAAACGAGACAACATCGCTTGTGTGAACGAACTAGCTTGGGCATGTCGTGCATGTCACCTTACGTGTGTGTGACATGTTAATGTATTTGGGTTGTGTGGTCTTCCGGCTTCAATACCGAAGATGGCAGGGAAGGAATCGGTCTTGTGAAGTCTACACGGGACGAGTGGCAAATGTTTCAAGCTCACCTCCTTGCATAATGCTTTCACGGCTCTTAATGAAGCAATTAAAGAAAGCTTGTGGTATAAAGCTCTTCTTTGGGCATGCAACAACTTCGAGCGTCTAAAATTTCTCAAGTGACCTGGGGAAGTGCCCTCTAAGAAGTAAATTACAAACAAAACAAAAGCTACGTGCATATCTTATTTTATTTTTCTTTTACCTACGCTATACTTTTCTACCTTCCCCTGACAAGACTCTACAGTTTTGCATTCGTTTTTTATCTTCCTGCGGCTGTGCAGAAACATCTACTGTTCCTTGCATGCCCCCACCACCACACCGAGGTCTTCAATCAGCTGCTTCAATTCCTTGGCAACACTGACCTGAAAAACCAGCTTTGAAAGCTGCCTGCCACATCCTCAGCAATGGACGCCACTCTTCTTTTCCTCCCCACTTCTTTTAGCATCTTTATTTTCCCCTCCCCATTCCACCGTATATACTGGGACATGCTCCTATTTAGGGTTGCATGAAATAGTGTCTTTTCCTCTCCTCCCACTGCTGCAACTGCTCGCACCATGTTAGTGCAATACTGTAAGAAGGCCGGTATAACCCAGTTAACTGCATCTGGTGGTTCCTTATGGAAGTTCGTTTAACTAGAGAACTAGGTTACACCGAATAAAGTTTTGGAAGGTCAATTTTGCCCGCTAACATGAATAACGGGCTCAAACTGTACTGGAAAGCAATATTTGAGGCTAAATGGTATTCATATGGGATTCTATTTGTTGAAGTATTGGTAATTTGGACTGTGTGTGAGAACTACCTCATCCCACTGAACTGAAATCAGTTAGTTGCTTTGTCAAAATACTGCATGGACTGCATACCCATCTTGCTCTGATAAAGCATTCAATATTAAACACTTTTAATTATTGAACAGGTATTTCATGCATGGAACAATATTTATAAACAGCTTAGCCTTTGTTTTCTTGAATTAGTGATGCTTTCAGTACAGTGTATGATATTTGCATAGCTTGCAGCTGTCTTCTTAATATACATCTGACTTTGTCGCTAGGACATGGCTGCTTTTTTAACACCAAAGTGTTGTATGCCGGGGTCCACCAAGACTTTAGTGACGTGTTTCTGTTGTGGATATGACATAGATAAAATTATTGCAACCAAATGAAAAAGAAAAAAAAAACTGTTTCGTACCTGCATGCTTTCCTGCAAATTTCGTCGAAAGACTGTAGTCTTCCTTCTGTCGGCCAAGCAGCCAGTCATGTTCTCCCTTGCCTCATACAGCGCCTCCTTTATGTTAGATCACATGCATCTGGCTGGCATTGACAAAATAGAGGAGGCGCTGTGTGAGTTATGGACACTATTTGGCAGTGCCTTCGAGAAACATCAGCTTGTGCCGAAGCCAGAGCCACTACGAGGTGTCGTAGCCGAATTGTCACCAGAGCGCTTTTTTGTGCATAGCATGGAATTTTAAGCGAAGCATAAAAAACACTATGGTCTCAACAATTACGTATCTATATATTTATAGTAAAGTAACACGCCACATAATACTTGCATATTGATGTTGTGCATCAGATATGCGTAATATTTGCATTTTGATCAACAATCTTCAGAAGTACAAATGCAGCCACCAGTTCAAAATAGCTGGCTGTTCAGCAAGTGCTTAAACTTTGGCGGGGTGGCTAAATCAGGTGACAGAGAGACAGACCAAATTTATGTGTTCAAGTATCCTAAGAAGGACTATAGTCTTTAAAACTTTCCCTGTTGGGCATCGAACCTCTGACTCCTCAACCCAAGACAATAAGCGTACAGTATTCTACCAACTATGTTATACCAATGCTTTCCAGAAAACTATGCCCGAAATGTCACTTGCGCCTTGGTAATCTGCCTGCGCCCAATCCCAAAGGCCATAGCTTCTTCAACGTGCTGTGACCTGCCGCCGTGTGATAATGCTTGCCTCCGTAACCCCTCAGGCTCAGTCGTGTGACATCTTAGCAGCTGCTTGGAGGCAAGTGGGAGAGCTTTGCTGTGTTTGCAAAGGGCAGCCATCGGAGACGCTTGTCTACATACCGGAGTGGGAGGGTAAAATTCGAAGGTAGGGCAGCGTATTTGTAGCTAATGCTCCAGGCAGTTTTTTTATAAGAGGCAGTAAGTATCAGTAAGACTCGTTACTGTGTGATCTTGCTGGAAAAGGTCTCGTGTCGGCCCCTTCGCTGGGGTGTAATTCTTGCGGTGTCCAATTCGTGGACATGTCCACTTTGGCAGAGCACGTTCAGTCACAAAAAAAAAAAAAAAAATGCTGAGTCGTGACTCACGGCACTCTTTATGGTCGGCACATTGGGCCTGCCAGTACTAAAGGGTCTATAGCCGGCACATTTCCAGTGTGAAAAGAAACTAAGCGGATGAAATGTGCAGCGAGACCCTTAAACTTGACAAGTCAACGTGTGTATGAATGTGTGCATATTTATTTATTTATTTTCAAATACTGCAGCCCCGTTATGGGGCTATCGCAGGAGTGGGTACGCAGCAAGAAATAATAAAAAGGTACAAAACAAAACAGCTGAATACACAAGTACAATGGCAGATCATAGAAATACAAAAATTTTACAGAGTTATGCAAACAATGAAAGGTTTACAGCACACCGTCTTTTAATGCCTTCAAAAATTCATCTTTCTGCAAAGACCGAATGTGACCTGGTATGAGGTTCCACATTTCAATACATCGAGGAAAAAAGGTGTATTTGAAGAAATCAGTACGAGGATGAAACACAGATACATTAAGTGCGTGGCTGTTTCTGGTGGATGATGGTTTGGCAGGTGTTATGTAGTTGTTGTGTGGTGAATATTCTGGTGAATTAAATAAGGAGTGAAAAAGTTTCAGAGACTCGATGTCTCGTCTTTTAGAATGTGATGATAGACCAAGCTGCGCTAGATGGCATGATGGTGAAAAATTACGATTATAGCGTCTGTAAATGAATCGAATAGCTTTTTTTTGGATGGATTCAACGTGTTTTATGTCAGTGATTTTATAAGGGTACCATACAGTGGCTCCATACTCGAGAATCGGTCGTGCGAGGGTTTTGTATGTAAGCGGTTTTGTTTCCCTTGGGGCTGAACGTAGTGAGCGGTTGAGGTATCCAAGTTTCTTCAGAGCCTTGTTGCATGTTGTATCGATGTGACTAGACCAAGATAAGTTAGTTGTGAAAAGGAGACCAAGGTACTTATATTGTGAGACCCGCTGCACTACATAGTTATTAAAAGAATAATCAAACACAGATGGGGTTTTCTGTCTACTGAAACACATAGCAGCTGTCTTTTGAAAATTAATGCTCATCTGCCAATTTTGGCACCACCTACAAAAGTTTAAGAACGATGTATGGAATGTATGATGATCATCAGGTGAATTTATTAGGTGATATAAAACGCAGTCGTCAGCGTAAAGACGAATTTTAGTGGAAACTGTGTCGGGTAGGTCATTTATATATAACAGAAAAAGTAATGGCCCAAGCACGGATCCCTGGGGCACTCCGGAAGATACACGTGCTTTAGATGAATGGAAGGTGTTAAATGATACGTATTGGCTACGACTTGAAAGGGAACTTCTAATTCACTGAACAAGCGATTGGTTTTTTAGTAAGAGATTGAGTTTATATAGAAGTTTTGAATGGATGACAGTATCGAAGGCTTTAGAAAAGTCTATAAATAATGCGTCCACCTGAAGACCTAAGTCAAGAGCTATAGATATGTCATGAGTGAATTCTGTCAGCTGAGTTATGGTACTAAATCCATGCCGGAAACCATGTTGTGCATTGGATAGAATATTGTTAGTTTCGAGAAAATTGATGATGTGTTTGAAGACAATATGTTCCAGTAGTTTGCATGAGTGAGAGGTTAATGATATAGGCCTGTAATTCAATACAGATTGCCTACTACCTGATTTGTGGAGTGGAAGGACTTGTGCAATTTTCCACGATGATGGAACAGTTGATGTTGATAATTATTTGTTGAAAATTACTGACAGGTATTGGCTTGTCTATAGAGAATAGCGATGAAGAAAAATATTATTAACATTGTCTGGGCTAGACGACTTTTTTGAATCAACATTTAAAATCAAATTTAAAACACCTTCTGTAGACACAGAGACATCATCAATAGAAACAAGCGAGGCATGAAGTGGAGTGCAAGAAGAAATTTCGTGATTATCCTGAGCAAAGACAGACGTAAAGTATTCGTTAAATGCATTGGCAATGACCTGCGGCTGGCTAGTAGGAGTTTCATTAAGGATGAATGTACTAGTAGAGCATTCCTTTGGCGAGATTGAGCTCCAAAATTTTCGGGGATTATTCTTAACCATATTTGGCAAGGTAAACGAGAAAAAGAAGTCTTCAGCAGCATTTATTTTCCTACGAAGTTCCTCTTTCACTGTATTGAATTCAGCTCTATGCAGGGCATTGCCATTACGACTAGCATGCCTTAGTCTTGATAGTCGACGCTTTAAATGCAGTATTTCTCTCGTTATCCATGGAAGTTCAGTATTTTTCTTTTTAGTTTTTAGTGGTAGATGTGTTTCAATGCATTCTATAACAAGGTTTTCAAAATAAGACACCAAACTGTTGACATTACCAGTATAGCTAAGTTCTTTAAATATGTCAAACTCGCTGCTTAAGGTGTCAGTTATAGACACATCGTCAGCCAGGCTATAATCGCGAAAAGTTGTATATACATAGCAGCGTTTTGGAACTGTGCAATTAAGAGATTAGTACACCTTTATGATCAGAAATACCATTAATGACCTGAGCTGTAAGCCCCCTTGTAAACAGTAAAGCACTGGGAAAAATGCAGTCCAGTATAACATTGTCCCTTGTGGCATCAGTGACAACTTGTTTAAGACCTAAGTTTAGTGAAAAATTAATCACCTTTCTACAAATTGATGAATCGGTGCCCAAAGGGGAGAGCGATGGCCATGAAATGCCAGGCACATTAAAGTCTCTCATGCAAATTAGGTTACCTGAAGAAAAGCCTTTTTGTTGTATAAAACTACTGGGTACTGTGAATTGATCTAGTGATGAACTTGGGGGACGATAAAATACACCGACAATCATAGGAGAGTTCGCGATATGAACCTTGTACCAGACGGTTTCAATATCTGCAGGTGACTTTAATACAGAAAAACTTAAATCGGACCTCAAAAAGATGGCAACGCCGCCACCTCGGCCATGCAATCGATCAGTACGAACAACATTGAACCCTGGTGGAGTAATTTCAGAATCATATATGTCGCCATGAAGCCAGGTTTCCGTGACGCCAATAATGTGAGGACAATAGGTAGCAAGCAAGTGTACAAAATCAGGAAGTTTATTAGTGAGACTTCTGGCATTTATATTGAGAATACACACCTTATCATGATTCGGTCATTTCGTAAGAGCGGGGCGTTTAGAAGACTGTTTGGTGGATTTTACTAATGAGTTGGAAATACAATCTCAGTCATACCGCGCATTATCTACATACACATGATCGTACCTCAATTGCACAGTGAAACCGTCATTCCTAAAGGATGCAGTGGCGTCCCATAGTTTTTTGCGAATAATCCGTATGTGTTCAGAGAAGTCCTCCGTTATACGCATGTTAGAACCCTTCAGCTTAAAGCCATTCGTCAGCACCTTAATCTTTTCGCGGAAGTCAACAAGTTTAAGGATGACCGGGCAAGGTTTACTACCAAAGTATCGATCCTGTGGAATCGTTCGATCTGCGGAAATTGAACTTTAAGTATGTCTGAAAAAAACTTCGACAGACTGGCCTTTAAAGAATCGCTATTTTCATCTTCCGATTCCTCCAGACCGTATATGATAATGTTGTTTCTGCGCGAACGATTTTCTAAATCATCATTTCGAGAAGAAAGCTCGTTGACTGTAGAAGACAGCTTTTCAATTTGGCAACGCAGTTCGTCGTAGAATGCAGCATTGTGAGAAGGTGGAGTCTTCTCTAGAACAGTTAAGCGCATTTCGATAGCCTGAAACCGGGAGCTGACAGAGTTACGCAATTCCGCGGCATCTTGTTCTATTTTCTTCTGGCTAGATAGAATTTGAGAAAACATTTCTGAAACAGACCATCCATTGTCGGCATCAGAACTTGATGGATTATTAGAATCCGTTCGAGTAGGAGAACCTGTGCGTGATGTAAGGCTTGAGTTAGCCAAATTAGCCCGAGTTAGCCTTTGCGGAGGTCCCGGGTTTAACTCCACATCGCCGCTTAGTAAGAGACTACACAGGCCATGTACAATATCAGCATATGATGAAGTAAGCATAAATGAGCAAATGTGGGGGCAAGGTACCAGCAGCAAAAATCGATCGTCAGAACGAATGCAATAGGCATTGCTTAGGTAATGTACCTGCACAAGGAACAGACAGCGATTAAGCATTGTGCTGGTGCTGCTGTCACCTTCCCCACTGAAGCGATGCAGTTGCGGCGGCGCTTTTATATCCTTGACCACTGACGGCACATCGGTGGGCGTTTTCAGAAGTACGCTGTCATGGATGATGTCATCGAAGAAGGTTGCCGGCATGCTGACGAACGAACCATATCTTTGCTCCGAGAGAAGGACAGGGCAGTCGGTGCGCACGCAAGCCGAAACTTGCGCGTGTCTATCAGCAACCGGTGAAACATCAAAAACCGTCGAAGATGTGTCTACCAAGGGAGCTGCCGGGCCAGCACAAAACTGCACAAGGAACAGACAGCGATTAAGCATTGTGCTGGTGCTGCTGTCACCTTCCCCACTGAAGCGATGCAGTTGCGGCGGCGCTTTTATATCCTTGACCACTGATGTCACATCGGTGGGCGTTTTCAGAAGTACGCTGTCATGGATGATGTCATCGAAGAAGGTTGCCGGCATGCTGACGAACGAACCATAGCTTTGCTCCGAGAGAAGGACAGGGCAGTCGGTGCGCACGCAAGCCGAAACTTGCGCGTGTCTATCAGCAACCGGTTAAACATCAAAAACCGTCGAAGATGTGGCTACCAAGGGAGCTGCCAGGCCAGCGCAAAACTACACAAGGAACACACAGCGATTAAGCATTGGGCTGGTGCTGCTGTCACCTTCCCCACTCATGAAAGGATATGTGTGCGCACAGAGGGATTCATTCTACAGAAACAGGCAGTACAATACAGAGGACGTCGAAACGACAGAACACGTGCTTCCGTGCAACGCCTGGCATGGGCATGTTGTGCAAATGCACTTTACGTGCCCATGACGTTCTGCTGCGTCCGCATCGTGTGATACGCCAGCTTTGAGTTTCTCCAATACCAAATAGGGCAGGGGGTGAATTGGGTTTGCGAAGTCTACATCGAGTGAGTGGCGAAAGTTTTAAGCTCACCTCCTCACATCATACTTTCTCAGCTTGTAAGGAACCAATAAAAAAATTCTAGTGATACAAAGCTTTTCACTGGGCACGAACAACTTCCACTGTGTAAGTAAAATTTCTCATGTGATCTAGTGGAGTGCCATTTAGAAAGTAAATGACAAATAAAACAAAAACTACAAGGATATCATTTTTTTATCTGCACTTTAGTTTTCCTTGATAACACTCCATGGTTTTGCATTCGTTCTTCATCGTTCTGCTGCAGCACAGAAGCACTTCCTGTTCCCTACGAAAGCAAGCAGACACCGGAGAGATGCCGAGCAAACGACACGACGCAAATGAATACATGTTTAGAGGCGTATCGACCTTCCTATTGGCTAAAAGACTTTGTGAGCTTGACAGTGCTAAAAGTTACTTATGAGGGGAGTATAGGTTGCACCCCACAGTGTTTCGAAACTTCAATTTCGCTGGGTAACATGAATACCAGACTCCAGCGGTACCTGAAGGGAAAATTTGAGGTTAAATAGCATTTATATATGCACCAATTTTGAAAACAGACATTTATAGGCACTTATAGGAATTTAGGCACAAACGTCCAAAATAGCCGTTTACAGGCACTATAAAAACACTATAAAAACTCTTCTTACCCTCTAATTCATGCTTATATGTGAAAATAGCACAATAGGAACGCAACAAATAAAATAGACATTTGCCTATAATCCGATCTCTAGTGTTACCTTCCAGGAGCGTCAGGTGGCTGGCCGAGTTAAACATAATTGAAGGGCTAACGTGATCAGTGTTCATGCACGGCTTCAGAGATGTGCGTCCAAAAGCGGATTGCTGGGGGCAGCACTCGTGCCGAAACACGTTCAGTCTTTCTTACTTAGGTCGAGAGTTATGAAAGCTGAGTGGCGTCAAAATGGTGTTGCGGAGGAATGACCAGAAATGGGCGGCGCACTGCGTGCCAGCTCGACACCCCTGGAAAACATTTGAGGACTGCACGCCACGTGATGTGACGTCGACGACATCACATTGCACTGACTTACTTTGACTGGACGGCTGCTCCTTCCGCGAGCGCTTGCTGTGCATGCTCCTCACGCAAGCTGCAGGCTTAGATAAGGGTGCTAGATTGCCAGGTCTGCAGGCTTTATCAGGGTGATGAGAAATTACGCCGATGAATGGCGTAAGACATATTTATCACTGACAGATGCCATATGCATAAACATCGCAGTGCACACTGTTCTCGAACGAGACAGCAGCCAGCAAAAGATCTTGCACTTGTTGCTGATAAGTTATTTCACTTATAAGAGGCCAACACAGTGTATTATATCAGAGAAATAATTGATCTTTTGTCAAAACTGGCTTTGTTTGGGTTTCATTTGAATGAAATAAAACAACACATATTGAACTGCCAAAGCATGCCCAAACTTTGAAACATGAAAACATCCCATTTATGTAGTTGGTTAGCTGAAAATATATTTTTCATTTATCACAGTTGCAGGAACACAAAAAATTACAATGTAGATTCAACACAAGTGAAAAAGTCATAATACATGAAACGCAGTTGCCTAAAGTGTGAGCACCACAGCGAGATAAATGAGAAAAAAAAAACTATATGCACTGCTGCATAATATACGAAACAATATATACAATCCAACCACCACATTTGGCAATCGGACAGTTCAATGAGAAAATGAATACATGTCGAAGTGCCAAGATCACTCAAAAAAGAACTGTATAAGCTATGTACCACCAATTAAACATAAAAGTACCTAAAAACAAGGTTCACTGCACAAGTGGCAGAAGTATAATAAAAAAATTAGGTCAGGACTGTGAAATGAATTGGCTTCAGTACAATTTCACTTGAATAGGGGAGCAAATAGCCTGGAAAATTGCTTTCCATGAAAGATTTGGGCTTTTCTGTTTTTGCCATCTGTTCTATTTCAATGCATAAAAGGTAATTTTTTTGCCTGCGCAGATTATTTAGCATTATATTTACTGCACAGTTAGCTATCGATTAGATGAGAAGATCATACATGTGCCCATTTTTGTAGGCATCTATGTCCTCAAGCCTTGGCAGAGAGTCCAGTGTGAGTTGCTGAACGACATTTCTTTGGTGTGGCCTGAGTAGAGTAGCTTGGCATCATAAACTTTCTTACTTCAACCTCTGTGAACACTACTACTGTTATCGCAAGGGCATAGGAAAATTTGAAGCCACTTCGAACCAGTTTTGTGGTTTAAGAGTGGCTGTCCTCTTCTGTTTTGGCCTCATTAACAGCAGTGACCAAGTGTCCTTGGCAGCTCTTGCACTTGAGAACTTTGTAGCATGCGCACAGTAGCCAGCAACCTAAGCAATCACTGGCATTTGAGCCTTGAGCTGCACAAGGTCAGCATTATGAAAAACACAAAAGCAAGTTCCAACATTTTTCTGATTAGGCCAGTTATTGCATATGCATTTTAAACAAATCCACAGCATCTACCACGTAAATTTACCCCCGTAAATCTACTACCTGGTATTCACCTCCAAGCAACCCCGTGCTCTCGCTGCCTGCGCTTCGGCTATCTGCACAACATGCGGGCAATGCGGAGAAGACACTACTTCCGGCCGCCATGACTAGGGCTATGTACACGTGTGTGTCTCTGCGTGATACTAAATTGAGCCGTTTTTTGCACCCACCATACGTTATCACGTTTGATTGTGCTGTATTTGTGTGAAGCCATCGCATAAAAATGGAAGGGGGGCGAGCCTTGAAACACAAAACCGGTAAAATTTTATTCCTTGCCGAAAATTATTCGCGGTCATGTAGCCGTACACTGTGGGTTGCAGTGAAGGGTCGTGGCGAGTGATTAGTCGTTTTCTCCAGGTTGATTTTAACAAGGCTGTGGGGTGAGTGCTTGAGAGTGCTTCACCTGCGAATGGAAACTCGTATGAGTTTGGATTCTGACAGCTTTGAGTAATTCAGATGCAAACGAAACACGAAAATAAAAAAATTGCAATAACACTGTAAATGCAAACACTTTCAATGCTCTGGCAGAGCCGTCTGCGAAAAGCACAACAGGGGAATACTCAACATTGGACTATTCATATTAATACATGTGCGGTACAGTGCGAGCTTAAATGAAAGGCAAACGCTTTTGTTCCCCTCCCTAATTTGACCTGGCTCAGTACATTTGGGTCAAAGCACAGGTGGCTTGTAACCTTGGTATAGTGAATAATTTATTGCTCTAGATAATTTTCATTCGATTGATCAAAGCTGTGGGTGAGCCAACCATGACGAAATTTTAGTCTCGTATGCACTTTATCATAATCTAATCTGCCCCATGCCATGGTGTTTTCACGTGCAAGTTTGTTAAGCCCGCCACTTCAACTATATTTGTAAAACATCGCACTAGTAATAAATTCATGGGTAAACTCGACTTTAGCGCTTTCAGATAGAATATAACTTCAGATTATCTTTGTGCCCACAGCGACACAGTCACCGAGTCTTTTCAGGGAAAGTTAGTGGACAAACTCACTTGTCGAGCATCCAACAGGTTTCTTGGCTTTGAGTCGTTCGTGCGCCACAAAACTTCTCGTATATGCACCAAGCAATCCTTTATGTCCCAGAGTTCCACCTTCGAAATAAGTCTGGTGTCAAATGCGCTCTCCTCGCTCGTCAGAATGAGTGGTTAAACGCATACTGCAGAGAGCCGCTTTGTCGGTGTATCGCTGTTTAGCATCAGTGTCCAATTTCACGGCGTACATGCTCAAGCGAGCTGAGCAGGCATTGCCCACGGCTGCAGCAGCTTCGCAAATAGTAAATCTCGTACCTTCTAAATCCAAATAAAATAAAACAAGAGCAACGTGCCTGCAGTAACTTGTGTGCACCTGTTGGAACCGCCGGACTCAACTTCCGGGATGCCGCCGGCTGCCTCTATGGTGGCCTTCAAAATGGTGGCCATGCGGTTACCAGCACAGCTGGCGCACTTTTGGCTGCCGCGCCTGCCAAGCTGACGTCACGTGAATACAACCTATTGTTCGCCGCCATGGACTCGAATTTAAGTGGAGTCAATGACCCGCTGGCGAAAAAGTTTGTACCATGGTGGTACGAGGTATCAACAAACCTCTGTCTCTCACGCTGCTTGAGTGCAGAGTGGTAGTGTATGTATGAGAGCAGGCACGGGCGTAGGTTACCCTACTACTCAGAAGAGCACACCATGCCGTTTCTGACGATTCCTTGAAGACGTGTACATCGAGTACCAGTTTTTATTATAGCCTGTCTGATGTCATCTTTGTGTGGGAGTAATAATATATCACTAAAAAAATCAAGTATTTGGGAAGTGTTTCTGCTACACAACGCTACACAACGCTACACAACAATAATCATCATCTAATTCGAGTACTTTCCTCGCACTATCACCATGGTTCCGGTAGTTCGTGGTCCCGAGTGGCACGCGCGTTATAAGTGTGACAGAGCATTCCTGACAGGAAAGTGGCCAGCACCGCATTTTTGATGAAGGAAATGCGAGCAAGTCAGATGACGATTGTTGTTGTGCAGTAGAACTACCCCCAGAATAGTCAGTTTTTTCTTGGAGTGCATGCTGTGTCCAGGAGTGCTATGCACAGGATTCATGCGGGTCCTTGAAACCTTGGAAAACCCTGTATTTGAAGTTTGTTTTCGAGGCCTTTTGTTGGAATTTTCACGAATACTTAGAAATTGTTGAATTCCCTTTTTTTAATAAGTATTATTGCACATTTCACAGTTAATTATTTGTGATGCCGTAAATATAGCAGGTGGAATATATAATGTGCCCATCATCATGGAATGAAGAATTTACCAGGAACAAACACAGTGCATTTTTAATTATAATATTACTCGGAGTTTTACGTCCCAAAACCAAGAGGTAATTATGACAGGGAGTATAGTGGAAGGCTCCGGAAATTTCGATCATCTGTTGTTCTCTAATATGTACTGACATCACTCACTACACAGGCCTTTATTATTTCTCCTCTATCGAAAAGTTACTGCCGCAGCCGCCGTTGAACTCCTGACCATCGAGTCTACAGTCGAGCACCATACAACTACCCCACGCCGGTGAACAACACTGCATATTTAGAAACTCGCAAAAGGCAGGAGCAGGGGTTTGAGAAAAAGAAATGATAGATTGAGGGGGAAGTCGAGTGCTTACAAAAAAGAAAATTAAACTAGAAGTCGCTGTTAAAAAATTAACTGCTACATCAGACTCGTATGTAGAAGAGGCAGAGGCAACTAGTGACCTGACAGGCATCATTAAGTCACACAGTCCTAAGAAGACTGCCTACAACAAGCAGCAGGAGATATTTGACATTGATATGAAAATTCAGGAAAAGCAGCAAGGAGTGGCATATTGAATAGTAAATGTTTGCATCTCGCATCATACTGAAAGAGATTATCTATGCAACTCTGAGAAACTGTGATTGAATGTTGTCTAGAAAAAAAATTTATCGGAGCCATGCTTACGATGTTTGTTCTAATGATGTTACCTTTTTCGATTAATTCTAGTTATTTCAAGCCTCCATCGTCCCCTGCAGATGTGTCAATTGGGTTTCTAATAGACAATGTGGATCTTCAAAATTCACACATATAGCCTTGAAAGTCCTTCAAAACCTTTCACTTTTTGCCATGTAAGCGAAAATGAGCTCTGTGAGCAGGATGGCTTGAGCTTCTCGGGCAGACAAGTTTGTTCCAAGATTGCTCTACGATGGCCATCGCACGAAGACAAAGTGCGGAACGGGTGATAGCAGCACTGATAAAACAGGCTACAAGAGTGCACGGGGCGTCGGAAACTGCTTGTTTGCTTTGAAGGGAAGATTGTGTCAGCTCTGTCTTAATCTTGCTTATATAATGAGCTAGGGCTTAATAAACATAACACTGAACAGTTTTGTTTTGATTGCTAAGCTTTCAGTTAAAATGGCAATAATTATTTATGGTTCATTTAACAATGTATTAGTTTGTATGAAGGTATTTGAATTATAATTAGCACGGTCCTAATTATCATATAAGTAGAGTCTAATTAACATGGTTTTACTTACATTCTCATGATTAACATTGCATTAGTTCGCATGGTTTAGTTAGCACATCAACTAGCATGCTCTAGTTAGCACAGTCCTAGCTTTACATGGCTTTATTAGCATGGTCTTATTAAGATGTGGCATAATTACCTCGGTCTTACCATGACTTGGCTTAATTAGCTTGGCAATAGCATGTCCTGGCCTAACTAGCAAGTATGCCATCCAGTTAAATAGCTGGCACAATGTATATTGGCACTTTATCTCAACCCAGCTATTTTAAGAAACACTGTGGAAGCTGCCAGTAGTCCTATATGTCACACGATGATGTCTCCTTAAATATACTCCATCTTCTGGGCTTTCTTGTTGAAGTTGTCCACAGCAGTTTTTCTGCATTTTCTTGACCTTCGCCAGTGCAAGGGCTGCCTTCACTAGGATATCGCACTAGAAGCAGGAGCTGTTTATTGAGAGTAGATGAACCCTCAGGGTGCTGACATGGAGATATCTGAAGGTGTTTAGGCTTTCTGTTGTTGGGTAGTCTGTAGTTTTCATTTGCAAAGGTAAACTTATCGATTGTTCGGTTCTGTCATAATATTTTGCAGGCTCACTTCGATGAGGACCAGTATGAGCCGAGACGTACGGACCGCAAACTAAAGCCATTTGCTGTGCCTACGCTGTTCAGCCACCGCAAGGCTCCGAAACGGCGCCGGAAGCTTGTACGATGTCAACCCACGCGTACAGGTGTTCCCACCACTGCTGCGGAGGCGATTACTGTCGTCTCAACAGCCACAGGCATCACAAATGCTACGGCTTCTGTCGTGGCACCTAAGGTTGCATCAACAGTGGCAAAGAGTCAGACTTCCTTTCTGCGACCAGGTAGATATGTCATTCTTTTACATTGCAGTGATTCGGACTCTTCTAAAGGCCCAGTCAACAGGCTCCAACTTTTTTTTTACACCCCCCCCCAACAAGCTCAGTAATTTGTAGAGTAGTGAATATTACAGAGCTGTGCGCCGTGTAGAGCCTCCATTTCGAAAAACCATTCCCGCGCTTCTTCCTACGCCTGTCCGACGCTCCTTGCACGCACAATGACAGCAACTCGACGATCGGCGACGTGACGCAGTGTGCAGCTCATCGATTGGTCGAAACCAGGTCTCAACAAACAGTAGTGAAGTCAACGACAGTTCCTGTTCCCGCCCAAGGCTACGACAGAGCTATTCAACCATACGAGTTGCGAAACTCCCCATAGGCTTCAAACATCGAAATGAGGACGCTTTGATGACCCAATTTTCAGGAGCGAGCAGATTGTCGCGCCACCTGTTCATCAGTACACCCTCTATAAGGTCCATTATTTGTGTTGTCTTGCTGCTCTCAGATGGTGGGACAGTCTGCTCCCAAAAAATTAAACTCTAGAAAAATCGGGCCAACTTCATGTCCGGGTTTGGAAACGCAGTTTTGCTGCAAATCGTTGTCGGCTGCAAATCGTGTGATTGGGCTGCGGAGAAGCATCGACAAACAGTAAACAACCAGGCATCGCAGCAAGCGAAAGTGCGTTGCGGCTGATTGAGTTCGCCGATGAGGTCAATCGCTGATGTCTTGTAACATTGCCGAAGTGGGGCCAAGTGGGCCTTCCCCTCCCTCTGAAGGAGAAGGGTGGCGAGGCCATGCGAAAATTTTAAACCAGCTGAACGCGATGTTCTAGCCCCTGTAACTTCCTTAATATAGCACGTACTCGCAAAATTCTTGCAGCAGCATTGCAGAGACTGCTGCACCGCGCGACGCATGAGCCACCCCCACATAAAAACAGCTGCTGCGCTGCACAGAAGTGCCGTCATGCTCTTTTTTGATTAGGCGTTTTGTTTAAAAATAGTCCAAGTGTTTAACGGTACGTCTAGACGTAATGATAGAAGCAATAAAAGTTATGTTCAAACGTAAAAGTAAAACAAAATGTTACTTAGGTCCAGCATGGAAACAATACGGAACCGGCCTGTGAATAGTTCCAACCCGATTGGCAGCTGTGGCGTAGTAGGTTAAAGCGGCACAATAAATACTGGTGATGTTGGTGGTTCAAGCCTCATTGAAGTCTTCGTTACTTTTTCTTTTTTTTTGTCTGCGAATGTATTGTTCTAACATTTGCGCCTCCTCATCAGCCTCTCGTCAGCCCAACTGCTGCTGGTGGTGGTCCTATCCACAGGGCGTTTAATATTGGATGTCTGATGACTCTCGCAGAATTGGCTATATTTACCATGATAAAGAGTTTTGAAAATTATTGCTCCTAAGCGGCGAGACGCAAAAGGACACAAAAAACTCAAATGCAGCTGGCTGCATTGGTTTCTCCAGCACACGTGTCAGGAATGTTGAGGTCCATGGTTTATCAAAGCTTTAATGATAGAAAGGCGCACTGCAAGGTAGTCTCAGAAAACTTTTTATGTTGCTCAGTGTACCATCACCTGACAAGGTAAGCGGAAGGCCGCTTCAAAATACTGACGTGCCACCGCAATGGTCTAGGCGATCACCACTTGATAAACGATGCCCAAGGGGAAGTGCCGACGGCGTGAGCCCATCTAACAACAAAACAGCTTGTCTGCCTTGCTGAATAACACGCACGGCCTGTGACAACACAGGAGCATTTACGAAGCAAAGGATGAGAATGGCTGCACGTGTTCGCACTTGACAAAACAGCCGGCAATGCATAGCGCGCACTTGACAAAACAGCCGGCAATGCAGTAGCTTTGTCCTTCGGAGATCACAGGCTTCGTAAAAACACTACAATAAAGTTGTATCCATCCATTGTAAGAACACTTCGCAGACGCGCTGTGATTTCACGCATGTGCGTCCGGTCAGTCACACGTGAACTGTGCAAAAGCATTTATTTCATCGTCGACCTTGCCCTTCGCGACAAGCGAAACTCGGCAGCAAGGACACATTCACTTTTGACAACACCATGCTTGGCATTGCAATCTAGAAAACGCAGTTTGTCCAACAACAATAATCCGCACTTCATACTGAGAAACTCTATGGCGCACACACTCAGATAAAGCGGCGGTGCGGTGGATGGCCGTGCTAGCTCCAACCTCCAGGTTTAACTGGACATCCAGCAATCACATGAGGCAGCGATGACACAGGGTCTCCTGTCCTCCTTGGGGGTGGTCTAGGCCCTGGCCACGATTTCGCCGGAGTTTTCACCACCAACACACAACTCAGGCAAGTACCATCTCACACTGTTTACCTTTTGCAGCCGCAGTGCCCAAGGCGTCTCCTGTATTTAAAATACTTGTAATATCTGTTTATTTACAAATATAAGCTGATTGACTCGTCACACACCTGCTTAGTAAAATTTTTGTAGGTTTAATGCATTATACATTAATAATTTTTATATATAAATAGCTCTAGGTAATAATTTCTAAGGTGACGTCACTTCCGTGCGGCGCAGGAGCCACTTCTGTGTGGGGTTGCTGCTGTGCCGCGTGGTGCACGAGATGCTGCCAAAATGAAACTCCAGAAAAATCGGGCCAACTTCATGTCCGTGTTAGGAAACAGTTTTGCTGCAAATCGTTGTCGGCTGCAAATGGTGTGACTGGGCTGTGGAGAAGCATCGGCGAACAGTAAACAAACAGGCATCGCAGCAAGCGGAAGTGCGTTGCGACTGATTGAGTTCGCCGATGAGGTCAATCGCTGACGTCTTGTAACATTGCCGAAGTGGGGCGAAGTCGGCCATCCCCTCCCTCTAAAGGAGAAAGGTGGCGAGGCCATGCGAAAATTTTAGACCAGCTGAACGCGATGTTGTAGTCCCTGTAACTTCCTTAATATAGCACGTACTCGCAAAATTCTTGCGGCAGCATGTTCACGAAGTAAAAGTGCACATGTTTCTTTTTACACCGATTTTCAGACCTAGGGGTTGTTTACTGGCCCTTTAAAGTATGCCACAAGGTCTTCGTCAGGAATGAGGGCTAAGAAAAATCATTCTTGGAGACCTATGGCTATTGAAGGATTTCCCGAGGTTAACCGGTGGAGAGAGGCTTCTTTGTAACAGCAGAAACAATTAACGAAAGCTTGTTTTCACTTTCCTAAGCAAGCAGAGACAAGACCCCTTGTTTTTATTGAGCTTGTGATGTACACGTATCCCGAAGGAGTGCGGCCACCAGCGTGGGTCCGGTCTTAGCGAGCCGCAGGGCACGCGTTAACCGTCGCCGTGGCGAGAACACGATACTGCTCAAAGTCGCAACACTTTATTATGGCAACACCAAACGCAGTACAGCCCGTTGCAAAGGCGTGGCGGGAAAGCAAGTAGGCTTATCCACGCCACGGGCACAAAGTACTACACATGGTGCCACGAGCACGTCTCCGCGGGAAAGGTGATCCACGGAGACACCGGGACCAAGGCCCGGTTGCTCGAGCGAGGGCAAAGGCGCTCGCGTTGGTGGAGGGAGACGGGTCGGCGTAGCTAGGCCACGCACTAGGACACCGTACCGCCCTTCGGCCGTGAGTACGCAGTGGGGCAACAAAAAGTGAGCGTTCGCATCGGGCGCGAGGCACCGTCAGCGAAGTCCGACGAGCCCCGAGCGACGGGAGTCGACAGACGGAAAAGATTGCGTGGCTCACCGTTTGCTGTCCCGGAGAGTACTGTCTGCCCCTGACGCAGCGCGCGAAAACCTCTCGGGAGGCTCCACGCGCGGCGCCACAGTCAACATCCGCTATCGGGTGAGGGAGTTAAACGTCACTCCGCTCTCTCAGCGCGGCAGACAGCAAAGGAGGGCAGACATGTCGGGACATGAGAACGACAGAAAAGGCGGCAAAGCCCGCGCAAAGGCAGCAGGCTAGCCTCAATTCCCACATTCTTCTCTCCTAAATTTGCCCTTTACCGGTCTGCAAAAGGCAGCCGGACGTCACCCATGCAGTTAAAATGCCACTGCTATGAGCGACAGCAAACCTCAGTCCAGCCCTGCTACTGCCGCTTCAAAAAATATGATTAAAAAGGAGAAACAAAAACATAAATAACATAATAGACACATGACACTATAAAGATAACTACAGAAGGGAGCACAGGGAAGTGGGACTAGTGTTCGTGGTGCTGAAGCAGGATAGCGTCCACTGCGCGGAGGCCCGGAAAGGCGTGAGTGTCCGCTGGGTGCGATGCCTGAGTGCGAGGTCAGAGGTACCGGAAGGGGGCTCACTGATGGCTTGTTGCTGCTCATGATAAGCCGCGAGTCCGACGAAAGCCGCTTCGGTTGTTCGGAGGCCCCGCATTTCTGGCTCGATGACGGAGCTGGACGTTGCGGCAAGCCGGGCCTCTCCAGTGGTCATCGAGGCCGAACCAGAACTGGCTGCGAGGCGCCCTGGCGTTGGCCGGCAGCATATAACTGCTTTCAGCTGGCCTCGCGCAGGAGCCATGGTGGGAAGACAGCAGGGCTTCTTCGACGACGGCCGAGAGCAGAGCATAGCCAGATGGTCTGACGTCAGTGGGTCAATGCCCCCCCAGCACCTCCAGTGTCCGCGTCAATGGGGGAGAAGCCATGACGCACTCTTCGCGGGCTCGCACTGAAGCGTCACGCATTTACAAACGCACACAAGCACGCCCGCACACCGCCGACAGCTGCGCGAGCGTAGGCGCAAAGCGTCCTTCGTCTCTCTCTCCCGGCAAGTACCGACACTGAAGGTCACACACGGCTCCCCTCGTGGTAGACGACATAAAAACACGGAAAAAAAAAGTAAACACAGAGCGAACTGACACTAAACATCTGGCCAAAAGAAAATAAAAAATATGAAATACAAATAACACTAATATTAGACAAAAAACATAAAAATACACATGAACACAAAAAAAAAAAAACACTGGCAGCAGACAGGGGGCGGGGGGTGGTCAACTTCTTTACGAGAAAAGGCCGTAAAGAAGCTAACCTATACTTAGGCTAGACAGTAAACTGAGGGCCTTCGGTTGCGGAGAAGCCCGCCGTCCGACGCGAAATCACAAAGGTGACCGCTTCCTCAGATTATACCGGTGCGGGGTTCGAATGCGGTCCGCCGCCCCGGGTGTGCCTGTTGCTTGCGCGAAGTGCCGCAGGGCGCTGGCGCGAGCTCGTCAGACCGTGACAAAGAACTTCAGGTCTGCGATGTGGGCACGGCTGAGTTTTTCCCAAAGGGGATCTTTCAGCTAGTACGCGCCACGGACGCTCACTGACAATCGGTTTATAAGACCGGGCGGCTTTCCAACCCTTGGCTCAACCGTTTGTCAGACGTGGCAGGCACAGAATATTGAAAAAAGCCACGCTTCGTGCCGGGCCAGGTCACAACATTGCTCAGTTTGCAAAAACTTTCGAGCCCCTCAGGTGACCGGCCATGGGTTCGTCGTGAGAGGATCGCAACAGTGCGGCTCTCAGACTTTTCGGCATAACCACCCTAAACGGTTCGATGGACTCGTCGTCAGTGGCTATATAGTTCAGCAGGAGCCCATCATGGTCCAGCAAAATGAATCCGCCGGGGACTCAGCGACACACGCTGTTTCAGCCCCCTAATCGCGCCCGCCATAGAACAAGCAGCGTAACGGCGCTTCGCCCCTCTCAAGACGGTTTAACGGCGCCCGCCGCAAAGCAAGCAGCGTATACCGCGCTCTGTCCCTCTGAGACTCGAAACGGATTACTCTGCTGAGCCTTCAGTAGCTCTTCGCTGCCGAAAGCAATTCCCATTCTCCCAAATGGGGGAGCCTGGTATCGCGCCCACTCAGGACCGCAGCAATCACCGCATGCACGGCGTGACGGGTTCGCTCTAGGCACGGTGGCCTTCGGAAAGTTCCCCCGCTCGGCCGCTACGCAGTGCACCGCTTACCTGGATAGCAGCCAAGGTCGTCCTCATGAAGACTCCCCCTTTTCGCCGCTGTTTCGCCCCCCACGCTTGCATGTGCTAAGGCACCGCGAGCGGCCGTCGCACCGAAATCTAGGTTTTCGGCAGACAACAGGGGGCACGAGAAAGCGCGTCAGCTACCACGTAGGAGTGTATTCACCACAAAAGGGGTGACGACACAGGCGAGCGCCGGAGGGCGCCCGTCGATAGAGGCGGTGGCCTCTTTGTGCAACGCGGCATGCCACAAAACAGACATGTTGCGACGAGCCCGAATCGCGCAGGCGAACTGACTCGCTAAGAGCAGTCCTTTTGATACCGCGTTGGGCGCCAGTGTGGTGTACACGTGTCCCGAAGGAATACGGCCACCAGCGTGGGTCCGGTCTTAGCGAGCCGCAGGGCACGCGTTAACCGTCGCCGTGGCGAGAACACGATACTGCTCAAAGTCGCAACACTTTATTGTGGCAACACCAAACGCAGTACAGCCCGTTGCAAAGGGGCGGCGGGAAAGCAAGTAGGCTTATCCACGCCACTGGCACAAAGTACTACACAGGGTGCCACGAGCACGTCTCCGCGGTAAAGGTGATCCACGGAGACACCGGGACCAAGGCCCGGTTGCTCGAGCGAGGGCATAGACGCTCACGTTGGCTTCGGAGGGAGACGGGTCGGCGTAGCTAGGCCACGCACTAGGACACCGTACCGCCCTTCGGCCGTGAGTATGCAGTGGGGCAACAAAAAGTGAGCATTTGCATCGGGCGCGAGGCGCCGTCAGCGAAGTCCGACGAGCCCCGAGCGACGGGAGTCGACGGATGGAAAAGATTGCGTGGCTCACCGTTTGCTGTCCCGGAGAGTACTGTCTGCCCCTGACGCAGCGCGCGAAAACCTCTCGGGAGGCTCCACGCCCGGCGCCACAGTCAACATCCGCTATCGGGTGAGGGAGTTAAACGTCACTCCGCTCTCTCAGCGCGGCAGACAGCAAAGGAGGGCAGACATGTCGGGACATGAGAACGACAGAAAAGGCGGCAAAGCCCGCGCAAAGGCAGCAGGCTAGCCTCAATTCCCACAAGCTATGATAACTAAAATTATATCTTAATGACATTCCTTGTCCCATATAATGTCAGTGGTTGGAGCAGTAGGGCACCTGCTTGTAGCAAAACCCAGAGCAAGCTCACCCCACTTACGGGGAAGAATAATCAGACAAAATTTGGGGGGGGGGGGGTGTCCTTTGCTTGGTTGCAGTCCAAGATTCGAGATGACATTAGAAGAGCCTGTGAGGCAACCCCTGCTGAAGGATTCTGTTGTGGAGAACAGGCTGGAAAAAAAAATGCGGGAAGGGAGGGGCATTCACTTGGTCATCGGCACATATTTCTGATCTCCCAAAAACAGGAGCCAGGTGCTTGCTCGGGTAGGGGTGCTTGCTCAGGGTCTTTAAATATTAACAGGATAATGTGGTCATGAATGGCAGATTAGTATAAAATTAAGTTGAAATACTGACTAAGGCATATGTTCGCCTGTTTACATATTATTCTACAATTGTGTCTTTCTTTGATCACACTTCCTCTTTAAAAGCTCTTAGATCAGTTACATAAATCTTCGTTTTCTTGTTATGACTAACATATTTGTAACTGAATGGTTTGATTACTTATTATTAATAATTATGTTAATAGGGTGTCAGCATGTCCCAGACCCAGGATAACGAGTGGGCTACAATTCTAATAATATTCAGCTATGTACAACTATGCCATCATGCTTTACTGAATGCATGCAACTATGTTCCAACAATACATCTTTAGGCTAGCCCAGTGTTGTCAGTGACACGTTTCAAGTAATGGCACTGCTAGTAACGCATTACTTTTTTGGGTAACTTAGTAAATATTTGTTACCGTCTTAGAACTGTGTAACATTTATACTTATGTTAACATCTTTCGGTATGTGAGATCTAGAATTTCTCGTTAATTTTTATTTCAATTATAGTGGGAGTTTCACGCAAAACTCTTTTATCTCGCCACTTTAGCATAAATCCCCTGACATTCTATTGTTGCAGGGTCGGACTGCTGGCGGCCCTTCAGTCAATAAAGGGACACTAAAAAGCTAAATTGACGTATGCATGTTGGGAGGTCAGCTCAAGATCAAGATATATAACAGCTGCATCTTGCTCGCACTTACCTATGGAGTAGATACCTGGATGCTTACAAAGAGGGTTGAGCTTAAATTGAGGACGACGCAGCGAGCGATGGAAAGGAAAATAATAGGTGTAACCTTACGAGACAAAAAGAGAGCAGAGTGGATCAGATACCGAACCAGGGTTAAGGATATCATAGTGGAAGAAAAAAAAAATGGACAAGGGCCAGGCATGTAGCGTGTAGACAGCATAACCGCTGGTCATTAAGGATAACTGACCAGATCAACAGAGAACGCAAGCTGGCTAGGGGAAGCAGAAAGTTAGGTGGGCAGAAGAGATTAAGAAGTTTGCGGGTATAAAGTGGCAGCAGCAAGCACAGGTCTGAGTTGACTGATGGATCATGGGAGAGGCCTTGGTTCTGCAGTGGACGTAGTCAAATTGATCATGATAGTGATGAAAGAGCAAGACGCTTTTCCACGTAAAAGTACAGTTTCACAATCCATAAAACACCACTCTTACTGTGACAAGACACTTGGTAAGCAAGAAAACCCGCGAAAAGAAAATGCGGGTGGAAACGCCGCCTTGAGATTCCCGCATCAAACACTGTGATGTCATAAATTTTGAAGGCATCTACTGGGTCCTATGTAGCTTCTAATCAGTAAAATTGTAAAATTGAAGCTCGTTGTTATCTGTAGGTGCCATAAGTTTAGCATACGAAGTTTCCGAAAATTTTATCGAGCAAATGTCACGAAAATACAAAAAATACATAGTGGAATTTCTTACGTCATGCACGGGGATTACGACGCGAAGTCCAAAAATGAAACTTTAACCTTGATTTTCTCCACTCATGATGAACCTATGACATTAAAGCATATGGCATTAGAGTTCTCAGAGTGCAGTTTATCAATCTAAAACAACTCATTGTTTCTCGTTAGTGTCTCTTTATGAGTAACACCTACTGCATCCGTTGCATGCCCATTTAGTGTAGTTGTGGATATATACATTGTGACACAAGGCAAGCTGTGCAAATGTAATTGTTGCTCAGATTTTACAACACGTAATTGAGAAAACTTTCCTTTTCTTCTTTTCCGAACGAAATTTCTTCTTTCTGTCAGCTACTGCGGGGATGCACTTTTTATAGTTACTGAATTTTTGACTGAACGAGGCTGACGTTGAATAGCATTACGTAAACACTGGCAATTGTTTAGGAAAGTATACAAATTAGAGAAGTTGAGTACCATGTTCAAATGTTTTTCTTCGGAACTAAGCGGCCGAACTATTTCAATTTGACAACAATATTTGAGCATTTGTCTTGTGTGTAGAGGCATCACCAGAACTATGGAAAATTTTTCGAGAGTTGAGTGATGTTTCCTTTCCAAAGAGCATTGAGGATGGAATCTCATTTTGTGCGTAATGTCACGCTGAGCAAAATGGCTTTACCATGTGCCATAGAGTTATCATGTGTCACAGCAGACAACGTGATGGGCCACTTTTGTATTCCTGGTGTGATGCATAACTTTTTTTTTAGGTAACATTGGTCAGTAACACTTCCTTTTTTTTGTTAGTGTAACAAGTAATGTACTTACTTTGTTTCGGTAATGCATACAGCACTAGGGTAACCTAATGAGCTCTGCATGTGGTACAATCAATGAACCTGAATTAGAAGCACTTCAGCCTTCTTGTTCTTCTTCTTTAAAACTTTATTTTTTATCGTGTACATGACGCGAATGCGTCAGCCTGGCTATTCCGATGACGGAACAGGGAGATCGAGCCTCCTGGCTCTTTCGTGGGCGTACTGAACAGCCAGTATTTGATTGTCTTAAGCTGGTGGTCTGGTGAGCCTTTCAAAGCGTTCACGCATTATACCAGGCCCCTGCGAACCGCAGTCCCAGAGAATGTGGTCTAATGTGCATTCATTTTCGTTGCAGGCTTTGCATGTAATTTCTTTTTCTTCCGCTCCATACCACTCCCTGATTTGAACCAGTGAATAGTACGAGTTTGTTTGTAGTTGTCCAAGTGTTATGGCTTGTGCTTTATTTAAGTTTGTGTGGGGGTGCGGATAAATTCTTCTGTTCAAATAGAAGTGATTAGTGATTTCATTGTATGTGATGAGTTAATTTTTGTGTTGTGGAATCAATCCAGCATAGTCAGGGCCATTTCTATAAACATGCTAGTTGGTGAGATCGCGGGCGACGCTGCTGGCCGACTCGTTTGATTGACTCGTAGGCCTTTGATTCTTCCTATGTGTCCGGGGAACCAGTAGATGTACTTAATATCCATGTTTTTTATCGTACTGACCACTCTGGCCGCCTGTGGAGCCACCCTTACCCTGCTAAACGCAGTGATTGCCTGCCTGGTGTTTCAATAAATTAACGTAAAATTCTTGTTCGTCGCTGCCATTGCTATAGCTACTTGCTCTGCGATCTAGGTTTTATTCGTGTTAATTTATGCAGCATTGGTGCAGTCTTCTTTGTGATTTACTACGACTGCAGAGTAGCTGGGTCAGCCCCTGTATTCTGCAGCATCCACAAAGCAGTCACCCTTCCCTGCTCTGTCTAGTCTCTGGATCAAAGCTTTAGCGCGAGCCACCCTCCTTCCATTATTATATGTAGGGTGCATGTTTCTAAGTAGCAGAGCAACCACTATATTATTTCTAATTTGTTCCTGTAATTGAATGTAGCTTTCAGTTGCTATTGTGAGTGATCGTAATTTTATCAAATTGTCCTAGCCTGTTTTAGTTGAAGAAAGTTGCATTAGCTGTGAGGTTCTTTGTGCTTCCCCTATTTTGGTTATGGTATTGTGAATACCCAGGTCTAACAGGCTGCTTGTACTAGTGTGCATAGCTAGGCCAAGCGCTTTCTTGACTACTTTCCTGATAGCAGCGTCCAACTTTTGTGCTTGGTTTTGCGACCAGTTATACATTGCCGCTGAATATATGACATGACTGAGGATGAAACAGTTGACAAGCCGGAGGAGATTGTCTTCATTCATCTCTTTATGTTTTCCAGCAACTCTTTTGATTATTCCGTACGCATTCTCTGTTTTGAGCATGATCTTTTCAAGTGCTATGTTGTTCCCTTCTTTAGCGTCAATAAAATATCCCAAGACTCTAATCTCATTCACTCTGTGGATTTCGCCCCCATAGGTTGTGCATAATTTGATCTTGCATTCAGACAGTGGTTGCCAACCTTTTGGTCTTCCCCTTTTTCTTTCTGGTATAACAGTAGCTTTAATTTTTGCGAGGAGCATCTTAGTCTCGTGGACTTTAGATATTCCTTCACCGTCCTGACTGCATGATCTTGTGGGGTCTCGACATGGCGAGCACCACACCCAGGCTCTTAGAGTGAAAGGATACAGTCAGCACTCCCACAATCTAATGCTCTTAGAGGGAAAGGACACAGTCAGCACCCCCACAATCTAATGCATCCTGTATTTGACCTTCGCTTCCGTGTGACCAGATGGTGAGATCGTCAGCATAAATCGCGTGTTCAATATTCTGTATCTTATTCAAAGCTCTGGACAGACCGATCATGCATATGTTAAAGAGTACTGGAGAAAGAACGGAACCCTCTGGAGTGCCTTTATCTCCGAGTTGTATCCATTCCGTTTCATAGTCTCCTACCCTAAGCTTCGCAGTACGGTTCCAAAGAAAATACTTTACGTATTCGTATAGCCTCTGCTCATGTCCCTGATGCATGATTGTGGATAAAATATATTCATGTTTGATGTTATCAAAAGCTTTTTTTCCAAGTAAAGACCTAGAATGTCCTTGGTGATCCTGGAGTGTCCGTCCAATATGCGATGCTTGAGTTGTATGATAAAATCCTGGGTGGACAGGGCTGGCCTAAAGCCAATAATATTGGGTGTGTATATTTGTTTATCCTCTACATGGTTTTCAGCTTGTTTAAGGGGTTGAGCCCTGCTTTCGGATATTAATAAAGTTCTTTGTCTGCCTGCTTTCCTATTTAGGATAATACGTTCAACTACTTTACCTACGCACGATGTATGAAAATCGGTCACAGGTTATCTAAGGTCGGTGGTTTTCCTGGCTTTGGGATTAGGATAACATGCGATGCTTTCCACTTCTCTGGCACTGTGCTAGTAGTCCATGCCTCGTTTATGAACTCTGTTAGCCGCTCGATCGAGGGTTCATCTAGGTTTCTAAGTACATTGTTTGCTACACCGTCTGGATCTGGGGCGGATCTTGTGTTTAAATAATTTAATGCTCTTCTTACCTCTGCAGTCGTGAAAGGTCTGTCTAAATCTGGCTGTGGAGTACCTTTGTATATAACTGTACAGTTGCTTATTTCACCCTTGTTAAACAAAAGATACTTCCGGATGAGTTCTGCCATGCCCGTCCCCATGTTCTTGCTTTTCAGAGCGATATGTATGGCCCTTACAAAGTTGTGTATTTCATTAGTCCTAATATTTTCTTTGTCAAGAAGATGTTTGACTGATTTCTATGCTTGTTTTGAAGTTGTCCGTCAATTGTGTCACAAAATTCATTCTATTGTTGTTGATTTAGATATGACCAATATTGCTCAATATCTCTGTTAAGGCTGGTAATCCATTTTCTTAGATTCCTGTTTAATCTGCATTAGTTCCAATCTTGCATTAGACTCTGCTTTTTCTCGATCATGTGCACTAGTTTAGTGTTCATAATCTCGGTATTGGTCAGTAATAATTTTTTTTGATGCTTCTCTCATGTCATCTTTAATATGACTGGTTCATTTCTTGAGGTTTTGGGGGTCTTATCGCCTTGTCTTTGGGATCTGGATCTGCGGAACACATCCCAGTCAACAAGCGAGAATTCTTTCGTTTTAGAACAGGCGACTTTGTTGGTGATCTGCAGTACACAATGGTCGCTCCCAAATTTTATTCTTATATTTACCCACTCAACGTTCTCTATGTTTTTGGTGAACATGAAGTCTGGTGTAGTGTTTCTGCAGACTGCGTTGCCAATTCTAGTTGGACATGCTTTGTCGGTTATTAGCGTTAGGTCGAGTTCGCTTGCACATCTCCATAGATCCTTTCCCCTGGGCTGTGTTGTAACATAATCCCATAGCTGATGTCAAGTGTTGAAGTCACCGGCTATAATTAGTGGACTGCTACCAGCATCTTGGTTGTTTTTTCAAACAGTTTTCAGAAGTGAGACTTATATCTAGGGCTGGCTGTACACGTTAAGAATAAAGAGGCTGTGCCCCCTTTATTCTTCCATGTTGGTATGACGATCTCTACTGAAAGGTGCTGTAAGTCTTTTGTGCTGAGTTCTAGTTCATGTGTAATATATGTGTGTTTCTTTTTGACTAGAGTGTACAGGCCCCTGCCAATACAGTGGAACCTCAATTATATGACTTTCAGGGCACCACGCAAAACCTTCGTATAATCCGGGCATTGTATAATCGAAAAACAAAGAATATAGCAATGACACTCAGTCTTGCCCCAAAAAATGGGTATAGACGGCCTGAATAAGCCCACGGCACGACCTTGTGCCTCTGTGAGAAAGCTAGATTAAATTATTCTTTCCAGCGACAGCTAATGGCAGCGTAACTTAGTTGAAAGAGGTGCGAGCGAATCTCTATTCTTATGTTTAAGGAGAATTGAATCTAACGCGCATCTTTCTACTGATAAATAAAGTCCGGAAATTGCCTGCGCGTGAACACGAAACCGAAACCATGTTGCCAATAGCCTCCCGTCAGAAGAGTCAAACACAGTGTCATCGCTGTCACATAATGGCGACCGATTACGAGTGTGCGTAGAATTCTCTCGTGTGTGACTGAGTGATGGTGGCTGGAAGGAAAGGTGTCAACATCGGCATGCCGGAGAGCTAGCGAGAATTCATACGGATGAGGTGGCGCTGCGGTCACTTTCGAGGTGCCCCTCCTCGCGCCCGCACGCTCGTATCAGTCGTTTCTTGTTGCAAATATTTCAAGCTACCCTGCGGATTATAACAAAGTCTATGTGTCACAATTCTGGCGGCACGCTGCCTGTATGAAATGGAATGAAAAAACTTTATTTCGGTCCTGCAGGACGCGCTTAGCGCGTAGCGGGCGTCTCCCACGTAGGGACCGACAGGGAGTACCTGGCGGCCGCTTCGTGGGCCTGCTGGACGGCCCATCGCTGGTCGGCGAGAAGTGAGCTCCTGAGGGACCTCTCCCACTTGCTTGAGGTAGAGTCGGGAGGAGTTGTTCTACACTCCCAGAGCATGTGTTCGAGTGTCGCTGTGTGTCCACATGATGGGCATGTGTCGCTGGGGTATGCATCGGGATAATAAACGTGAAGCGTGGCAAGGTTTGGGTACGTGTGTGTCTGTAATAGGCGTAGGGTTAATGCCTGCGGTCGGTTAAGTTTTGGATGTGGGGGTGGAAAAATGCGGCGTTCCAAGTAAAAGTGCTTTGTAATTTCATTGTACGTAATTGGTGCATCCCGATTGGTATCCAACCCAGCAAGGTGATGTTGCCCTGTGGCAGTGCGGTCGGTAAGTGCGCGCGCTGCATCATGGGCGATCTCGTTGAGGTTGGATAGGGCACCCGGCACCTGGCCGAGATGGGCGGGGAACCAGATGACAGTGTGGTGCTTCAGGGCACTCGGGTCCGCATTGCGCAGGATACGTAACGCCTGGTCGGAGATGACTCCGCGTTCGAAGGCTTTGATGGCCGGCCTGGAGTCGCTGTAGATGAATTCCCGTTTGCTGTCGAGCATAGCTATAGCTATAGCTACTTGCTCCGCTACTTCGGGGTTTCGGGTGAGGATTGTGGCTGAGTTAAGAGTCTGCTGCGCGGATGATACCGCGACCGCGGCGAAGGCTTGGTTGTTGCGATAGGCAGCGGCGTCCACGAACGAGACGTTGTCCGCTTCCATGTCTATGCGCTTGAGAATGGCGGTCGCCCGCGCAAGGCGCCTGCCTCTGTTGTATTCGGGGTGTACATTTCGTGGTATGGGAGCGATCGTAATAAGGTTGCGGATTTCACGGGGAATTAGAGTCAACTCTGGGGGGTCCCTGGCCCTCGAGGAGAAGAAGCCGAGCTCGCGCAGAATATGGCGGCCCGCCTTGGTTGTAGTGAGTCGGGTCAATTGCACACGTTCCTGAGCTTCGGCGATCTCTTCTAGCGTGTTATGTACGCCAAGCTCGAGGAGTTTGTACGTTGGAGTGGTGATAGGGAGGCCAAGGGCTCGTTTGACCACCTTGCGAATAAGCGCATTGAGTTGATCGCGCTCAGCACGTAGCCACTTGTGTATAGCGGCAACGTACGTAAAATGGCACAAAACAAACGCGTGTACGAGACGCAGCAGGTTGTCTTCTTTGAGGCCATGGTGCCTGTTGGCTACTCTACGTACGAGTCGTATGGCATTCTCAGTCTTAGTCCTGAGCTTGTGTACTGTTTGGGTGTTGGTTCCGCGGGACTCAATGATCATGCCGAGGACCTTGATGGTGTCTACCCTGGGTATAGTACGACCATCTCTGGTGTGGAGGGAGATATTGCGTTCCGCCGGAGGTTTCCACCCTTTGGGCTTCGCACCCCGGCGTTTGGGCAAATATATCAACAGCTCCGACTTCGCAGGTGAGCACCTGAGACCGGTGTGGTCGAGGTAAGACTCGGTGATGTCGATAGCCTCTTGCAGGGCGGACTCAATGAAGCCATCCGACCCTGTGGAGCACCATATGGTTACATCATCCGCATAGATAGTGTGGTTTAGCCCGTCTATTTTTGAAAGTCGTTCGGAAAGCCCGATCATCACGAGGTTGAAGAGCGTGGGTGAGAGGACGGATCCCTGAGGAGTGCCCCGCTGTCCGAGCTCCACTTCTTCCGACACTAGGTCTCCTACGCGGAGGACGGCTCTGCGCCGAGTGAGAAAAGAGCGGATAAAGTAGTAAAATCGACGACCTAGGCCGAGGGCTGCGATCGCTTTCAAGATTGACGAGTGCGTTATGGTATCGAAGGCCTTTTCTAAATCGAGACCGAGTATTGCACGAGTGTCCCGAGTGTTTCCGCCATCTAGAATTTGATGCTTTAGGAGTAACATGGCGTCTTGAGTGGATAACCCTGGTCGGAAGCCAATCATGTGGTGCGGGATGTAGTCGTTATCTTCGAGGTATCGACCAACCCTGTTGAGGACGACGTGCTCAGCCACTTTGCCCACGCACGACGTGAGAGATATGGGGCGTAGGTTATCTAGGCTCGGCGCCTTTCCCGGTTTGGGTATGAGAACCGTGTGAGCTAGTTTCCAAGCATCGGGTATCTCACCCTTTTTCCATATCTCGTTGATAGTGTCAGTGAGGTAAGTGACGGAAGAATCGTCCAGGTTGCGTAGGAGCTTGTTGGTGATGCCATCGGGGCCAGGGGCTGAGCGGCCATTGAGCTCATGCAGAGCTCGGGGCACATCTTCAATAGAGAACTCGGCGTCTAAGTTAGTGTTGTCCCTGCCAGAGTAATCAGGGTGAGGGGTCACAGGGCCCGTGGGGAGCGGGAGATATTTTTCCACGAGGTTCTTGACAACATCTTCCGGTGACACTGTTCGTTTAGCCTGATGAAGTATCTTCACGATCGAATGACGCTGATTTGTGCGGGTGTTGGTTTCATTGAGGAGGTGTTTGAGTAAGTTCCACGTTTTTCCATTTCGAACCTGACCATCAATCGAATTACAAATTTCGTCCCACTGCTGTTTTGAAAGGATGCGGCAGTGATCCATCATGGTCTTGTTCAGCTGAGATATGCGTTTGCGTAACCTCCGATTAAGGCGCTGGCCCTTCCACCGGGCCAATAGAGACTGTTTGGCCTCCAGTAGGTGGGCGAGACGACTGTCCATCCGTTCGGTTGGAAGGTCTGTGCTGATAGTTTTCGTTGCCTTGTTTACATCAGCTTTGAGCTGGGCCGTCCACGTCTCGAGGCTCGGTGGGGTATCGGGAGGAGGTCGTTCTGCGCGGGTCTTACGAAGGAGGTCCCAGTCGACCAACGTGTACGACTTGGTCTTCCTGCTTACTGTGGGGAGGTGTACAGCCAATATGAAGTGGTCACTACCGAGATCTACCGCGAGGTTGGACCAGTGGGCGTCGGAGATATTCTTGACGAAGCATAGATCCGGCGTAGTATCTCTTTGCGTGGACGTACCAGTGCGAGTGGGGAAGGCCTTGTCCGTAATGAGAATAAGACCAATGTCATTCGCACTTTTCCAAAGCTCGTTACCTTTGGGTGTGTCGTACGTGTAGCCCCAGGCGCTATGCGCAGCGTTAAAATCACCTGCAATCACTAGCGGGTTAGGCCCCGCGAGGCGGACAGCTTTCTGGAACAAGCGTGTGAATCTTTGTCTATGGTGGCTGGGACTACTGTATACATTGAGCATGTATACGCTTTGTTGTGATATGTTTCCAGGGATAATTTCGACCATAACGTGCTCAATTTCGGGCACATTGAGACTGTGCGCTGTGCAGGTAATCTTGTTAGCGACCAAGGTGGCGATACCGCGTCCTCCCGATGGGCCGGGCAACCACTGGTATCCGGAAAACGTGGCGGTTGGTACTACAGTCTCTTGTAATAGCATGATGTGAGGTTTGGCTTCGTGGCTACGGAGGTATTGCTGCAGGAAAGCTTTCTTGTGGGTGAAGCTCCTGCAGTTCCATTGCCAGATTCGCAACTAGTCAATTGGCCTGGCCATCTTGAAGCATTTAGGAGTTGGCCTGAGCACCCGGCGGGTGCATAAGGGCCGCGTGATGCGGTGGACTGGGCACGGCTGTACGTTGCGACAACGGCTTATCCGCGGCAACGGCAGGGGCGACGACGTGATCAAGATATTGCTCCACTTGGCCCAAACGATTACCGTGTACCGCGAGAGTAGACTGCACGAGAGCCATGCTTTCGCCAAGAAAGCGAAGGCTTTCCTTAATCGCCGATAGCGTGCTCTTAATGTCGTCTAACACGCTGCCTGTATTGGTACTGAAAACTAGTATATTCAATTCACTTCACAGTATATCAACTACGAAGCTTCGAAGATAGAGAATCAAATGACTGGTCATGAGCTTGACACCAAAACAAAGTTTATGCAGTTTTCACTTTGATGCAGCAGTGTTCTTCGTGACGTCTTAATGCAGGTAAAGTTATCGGCAACTGTTTTTTTATGAATTGTACAATCAAGGTCTCATTTTACAAGTAAGTCATTTATTTCATGAAAGCAAAAAACATGAAAAATAAACACGACATGTGCGTTAAGGTTGGAGAGAACTGCAATTTATACGAAACTCGGCTAAAGCAAGTGAATAAGGTAACTAAAAAGAACAGTAAATATACGATGATACAATGGGCATACATACACACATGACATTGAGATTTGATCGGAAAACATAGACACCGTCACATATTAAACCAGTCCACAAAAAAAATTGATTTCTGCATATGTGAAACACAGCCAGACAGTGACATCACAGTTGTTAATGGGAGATTTAAACAATGTGAACAAGACAATAGTAAAATCACAAGAAACAACATTGTGTGAGTAATGCACAATAACATGAAATAAAACATTGTTCGCTTAGTTAACATTATGACAGTTAAGTCACAGGTCTCAACTTCAAGAACTTCATTTTCTCTCTTTTTTTATTGGACGCATTTTCTCTAGCAACGAGGAAATGCATTCTGGTCAGTGTAAAGAATCTAGTTATCTGATTTGTCACAGTTTATGACGTTCACAGCCGACCATATTCAACCTCTTCACACAAAGGCAGGAGATGAGGCCTGTCATGCTATCACTTTTCAACTTGTAGTAGCTACTGAAGCAATAGGTGAATGCATTTTCCAATGCTTTGACGAGGTCTGTTAAGGACTCGGACGGGTACTGAAAGCCACTTCCGTCTATATAACGTGTGAGGCATGATTCTGCCAGAAGCAAGCTGTAATTCTTAGAGTGAAGCAAAAAACTGCTACAATCGTTGCACTTAATCTTTTTCACCATCTTCCGGGCCACATGGCCACTGACGTAATAAGTGATCCGGGAGTCACTTTTGCGTCCCACGAGATCAGTATGGTCAGGGAGGGCTTCACTAGCAACAATCATTTTACAAACCTCATTGAGGCGCTCCACATCTAGCAGCTGATCAAGCTTATGCTGCAGTTTTATTGAATAATTTGGATGCCAGGACATAGAAGGCTGCTCAGAACTCCGGAAGATATGTTTCCACTGGAGGGTGACTGTGCCAAACTGTAAAAAACTAAGACAACAATTCACAGAGAGCAAAAACTGTGTTGGGGCAGGCTGATCATTTGAGCCAGACATTTGCTTCAGAATACCAGAAAGATTTTAAGCGCGTCTTGGCAGAGGCAATACGTCATGAAGTATTTATAGCCCAAGGTTTTTGTGACATAGTGCAGGATGGAAAGGGTGCTGGTTAGAGTTACGTGGAGTCGTTCGGCAGTTGATACACTCAGGAACCCAACCCCCTTAGGTACAGCTTTTTCCCAAGTTTCTAAGAAACCATTGATAACATGCTTGTAGCTACGGACAATGAATCTTTCTTCGAAATGAGCTTCGCACACAACTCAGTTCTTTTCCAGTGGTTTGTCAGCGCGAGGAATCGCACCCTTCCAGGCCTTACGCCGTTCATCGTTGGCAGGAGCAGAGAAGAGAGACACTTTCTTCCCTTGTTTGCGGGCCAAAACATATCCCGCATTTCATCCAGCTGCAAAGCAATGTCTTTGCTCTTTACTCATCACTGTAGCATGGTGACATTGCCACGTATTGGTCTCAAACAAGTCCAAATAGGCACAGTGCAGACGTTGCGACTTGCAAGCACACGAGCAAGCGACTAAAAGTGCCCCACTAGCGGCTGGCGAGCACTCTCGACCGATCTCGGTGGCGACTTGCACGCCACCTCGCGGCGAAATGAAATACCAGCACGCCTCTTTTCGAGGCTCGGCCGGGATGATGCTGATACCTTTTCTTCTAGCCACCATAACTGAGCTATGCACGTTGATATTTGTGGCCTTGTGAAGTGCAACTAGTGATGTCCTGGTGTTAGCATGAACGTCGACGTGAAGTGAAAGTAATCTTTCACAGTGAAAACAGCTGCGTCGGGCCCTTATGCATCCACAAGCCTGTGACTGCGAGTGCGACAAAGGCAGGAGATCAGCTGTATGTCGACCAGAAAATGTTTTCATGGGCTGTAAACGTGAAAATCTCAGCTTTTCGGCCGGCTGGAGCTACTTTGTGTGGATAGAGCTTGTCTAGGTAACGACCCCAGATATGTGCACATGCAGTTGTAGCGTGTGTAGAAGCACATGAACTTCCAAGAGAATAAATTTTCTATTTTAAGAAGACATCTGTCTCGCTCTCTACTTTTCTAATTGTCAACCTAGGGGAACGCAAGTTTATATTTTGCACTCGTGAATCTTTGGTCCACGCTTGATTCGAGTAAAGGCGTTCTTTTTTCTTTTGGACGAAATCTGAATGTCGTAAGATGCGGGGTCGGCGTAAAACTACGTCGTATAACGAAGGTTTTAATACATTATCCCTTTAGGGATTTTGCCGAAACCTAACCAATTCGTCGTAAAATGCGGGTGGTCGCAAAACCGGGAGACGTATAATTGAAGTTCCACTGTGTATTGGGACATTATCGTCTTGTAGCCCGCATGTGTAGCGGTACCGTTACCGGTTTCTTGCAGTGCTATAATATCCAGCTTGTCAACTGATGTGCACAAGTATTGTTTGAGAGTGACTTCTTTGTTATTACAGCTCTGACAATTCCATTGCCAGATTTTGACCTCTTTTTCAGTGCGCCATACTGAATACTGGTGTCCCCTGTTTCAGGGGTGAGGAAGGCTGGTCTGAGCAGGAAGCGCCCGCGTTGCTCTCGAGTGTACATAGCTATGGTAATCACTTCTAGGTTCTTGATTCTTTCCACCAAGGTTCTGAGGCCCTCCTTAGGGTCATCAAGTGTTACTTGAATTTGTCCTATGGCATTGGTGAGTTGTGTGATGCTGTTCGTAGTCGTATTCATGTTTTCTGAGAAAGTTGGCAATGATTGTTTCATATCCGCTACCTGTGTTTCATTGTTTTTTAGTCTACCTTCCAGTGCCTTGCGCTTTGATGAAAGAACTACGTCTTCTGCAGGTGTAGGGATCGGTATTTCCTTATCGATGCTTTCCGATTGCTTTTTCTCACTATGTAGCTTCCGGATTGTGGTCGATTCCTTTGTATATTTTAATTAATTGCCCTGAGCTCTGTATTCTCATTATTAAGTCTTTCTATCTCATGATTACGCTCTGGGATGTGCTCACAGGACCTGGTACTCACGTGAACATCCCACTTTGCCATCTTCCTTGAAGATTCGGTGATGCCTCCTGGATCCGGTTGAGCTCTATCAGTGTGGATACCCTCCACAGACCCTGTCTGCCCAGGAGAGTCCTAGGTTGGGTGGCTGGATGTGTACCAATGCACCTTTTGACCTTGATCAGGACTTGGATCTGGCATGGTGAAGTCTTTTCGATGAGCGTCGGCTCCTAGGTCGAGACTTGACTCGAGGTCTTGTCTCCGCGGCTCCAGTGTTGTCCTCCACCTTTTCCTATGTTTGTGCGTTATGGGCTGGTTGTGGTGTGTGACTTCTTGGATCTTGACTTTCTGCTGAGGGCTGATTTCGGTGCTGGTGAATCTTCCGCTGGGCTTGAGTGGTTCTGAGTTTTTCGTAGTCCTCTTCTGTATCTGACAACATAAGGAACATGGAATTGGCTTCTACAGGCTCTGTCAGCAGTCGGGTGGGGCCCTCCGCACAACGGGCATTTGGGTGTACACGTGTGTGTGTCATCTGGGTCTGTGCCACAGCCTCTGTATATGCCGTTTCCAGGTGTGGGACATACGCCTGCTCTGTGGCACAATCGCCCGCATGCATAGCAGCAATCCGCCTACCTGCAGTATAGCGAGCATTTGATCAGACTGGGATCACAGCCCATTGAAGAGATGGATGATCAAGCTCAAAAATTTTATTCTTCCGACTTCCAATACACTTAGGTTTCTTGAGTGTATTATGAAATCTCAAAGCTGATTCAGCTTCAGTTATGGGCCGATGCCTTTAATCACACTCTTGGATTTGTTGTTAGGTGCGGCCATGCATGCACAGACTTCATACATGGATTTGCTGATGGCAATGGCTTCTATTCTGGCCCATGCTTTCACATTTCTGTCATCAGGTGTGCTGGCGATCATTATATTGTCACAGGGGTGAGAGAATGAATGAAATATATTTACAAAATATACAGGAAGAGTCAGAGGCAGCTGCAGCCAAGATGGAAGAACAGCAGCAATAACAACACGAGCACAGTCGCTTTCATCGTCTTCGTCGTCTATGATGCTCTTTCGTTGCCGATGTCGTGTAACATATAACCCCCCGCTGCTGGCAGCACCGTCTCGGCGCCTAAAGGAGAGTAGGATCATACGCGGGTATGTACGGTTTGAGGCGGGTCACGTGGACGACGTCAGTAGCGGGTGCAGACGACGATGACTGACTGTCTAACAGAGCAATCTCGTATGTGACATCCGTAAGCTGGCGTAAAACTTTGTAAGGCCCCAAGTAGCGAGACAGGAGCTTCGGAGAGAAACCAACGTGGCGGCATGATGTCCAGAGGAGAACCAATGAACCTGGATAGTAGGAAACTACTCTGTGATGGCTATCGTAGCGGGCCTTCTGAGAGAGCTGCGAGCCAAGAAGGCGTTCCCGTGCGATTTGGCGGGCCACTTGAGCCCGAGCAGTTTCATCCCGGGCGTACTCTGTAACCGTTTGCGTAGTTGATGGGAGAAGAGTCTCGAAGGGTAACGCTGGATGGCGGCCGAACAATAAATAGAAGGGGGGAGAAGCCAGCGGTGTTGTGGCGTGACAAATTGTACGCGAATGTCACATAAGGCAAAGTACTATCCCAATCAAGGTGATCTTTGGAAACGTACATGGAGAGCATTGTTGCCAATGTTCGATTTAGGCGCTCGGTAAGACCATTTGTTTGTAGTGATAGGCTATAGTGAGCTTGTGACGCGTCGAACATGAGCGAAGGATGTCACTTACTGCTTTTGAAAGAAATGAGTGACCACGATCAGTCAGCAGCTGTCGAGGAGCGCCATGGTGAAGAATTACGTCATGAAGCAAGAAGTCCGCGACGTCAGGGGCACAGCTTGTCGGTAGCGCTCGTGTGATAGCGTATCTTGTGGCGTAATCAGTGGCTACGGCTATCCACTTGTTTCCAGTGAGAGAAGTAGGAAATGGTCCAACGAGATCAAGACCGACGCGGTAGAAGGGTACGGTGGGTCTGTCTATTGGTTGGAGCGGACCAGCTGGTGGCAAGGTGAAATGTTTGGAGCGCTGGCAGGATTCACATGTAGCAACGTATCGGCGCACAGAACGGTAAAGGCCTGGCCAGAAGAATCTACGCCGTACGTGATCGTACGTGCGCGTGACCCCGAGATGTCCCGCGGTTGGGGCGTCGTGAAGCTGTTCAAGTACAGCGGAACGGAGTGTCGCAGGAACTACGAGTAGTAGCTGTGGTCCTTCGGCGCTCGTGTTGCGTCGGTAAAGAATGCCATCGCGTAGAACGAACAAATGTTACGAAGGGTCTACGTGGGGCAAGCGTAGACTCTGCATGATAGATCACAAGTGGACATCGCTGAGCTGCTCCTTGCGTATGTCGGTGAAAGCCGACATGGCGAAGACACAAGGGTCAGAATCATGTGCTGAAAGGTCAGGTGGGTCCACGGGATGACGGGATAGACAGTCGGCATCCTGGTACATTCGGCCAGATTTGTATGCCACGTCGAAGCTGTATTCTTGTAGTTTCAAGGCCCAATGGCTAAGTCGTCCTGTTGGATCTTTAAGGGACGACAGCCAGCACAAGGCATGGTGATCTGTAATTACCGAAAAGGTGCGGCCATACAAGTATCGTCGAAATTTTCCAACTGCCCAGACTAGTGCGAGGCACTCACGCTCTGTTATGGAAAACTTGCTCTCCGAAGGAGAAAGGAGGCGACTGGCATAAGCAATGACGAGATCCTGTCCTCGTTGCCGCTGGGTGAGAACAGCACCAATTCCATGTCCACTGGCATCGGTACGAACTTCAGTATGGGCTGACGGGTCGAAATGCGCCAAGATGGGTGGGGAAGTAAGTAATGATGTAAGGGTGCTGAAGGCAGTTGCTTGGTCAGTACCCCAATAAAAAGGCTTGTCTTTCTTCAGTAGCTCCGTAAGTGGTCGGGCAATGTCAGCAAAATTCTTCACGAAACGTCGAAAGTAAGAACAAAGGCCAATAAAACTCCGTACATCTTTTGCGGAACGTGGTATGGGAAAATCTTTGACAACTTGAATTTTGTCAGGATCAGGTTGCACGCCTCGGGCACTGACAAGGTGGCCCAGTACAGTGATTTGCCGGCGGCCAAAGCGACATTTGGAAGAGTTGAGCTAAAGTCCTGCTTTCCGGAAAACCTCAAGAACAGCCGTTAGGCGGCTAAGGTGGCTTTCGAATGTAGGTGAAAATACGATGACGTCATCGAGATAGCACAGGCACGTGGTCCATTTGTATCCACGCAGGAGAGAGTCCATCATCCTTTCAAATGTAGCTGGCGCATTACACAATCTGAATGGCATAACCTTGAACTGGAAAGGTCCATCCGGTGTGATGAATGCGGTTTTCTCACGGTCTCGATGATGGACAGAAATCTGCCAGTATCCTGATCGCAAGTCGATAGATGAAAAGTAGGCAGACCCATGTAGGCAGTCGAGAGCATCGTCAATCCGCAGCAGTGGATACACGTCCTTACGTGTTACTTTGTTTAAGTGACGATAGTCTATGCAGAAGCGCCAGCTGCCATCCTTCTTCTTGACTAGCACGACCGGCGATGCCCATGGACTGCAGGAAGGTGTGATGACGTCTTTTGTGAGGATTTCTTGAACATCGTACTGGATAACTTGTCGCTCAGCATTAGACACGCGATAAGGACATCGTCAGATGGGGCTGGCGTCTCCAGTGTTAATCCTATGAGTTACAAAGGATGTCTGACCCAAAGGGCGGTCATCAATATCAAAGATGTCGCGGTAGCATTTCAGCAGGTGCTGGATGTCAGCTGTCTGTGCTGGAAGAAGGTCCGGAGTGATCATCTTGTCGATGGTGGCATCCGCTGCGCTCTTCGACGATGAAGACGGAGCAGAGGACGAAAAAGATTCAGCAACGAACGCCGAAATGGCAGCATCTATAGAAAAAACTTTTGCCAAAGTCATACCATCTGGGATAGCTTGAGCGCACCAGCTGAAGTTTAAGATCGGAAGAGATGCTGTATTTCCCATGATTTTCAAAAGTGTGTGAGGCACGGCAACATTTTGGCCAGCAGAACGTCAGCAATAGGTGTCAACATGTAGTCACCATCGGGAACAAGAGGGACAGATCTCAGGTTCACGTAAGTAACGGCTTGAGGTGCTAGGCGAACGTGATCTGCAGAACGCAGACGGGGTCGAGCTGGTGTTGGGTCGTCATGGTAACACGGTAAATCAAGTTGAAGCATGCCGGTTCCACAATCAATAAGGGCAGAGTGGGCGGATAAAAAGTCCATGCCGAGGATAAGTTCATGGGAACATTTCTCGAGCACAGCAAATAGCACGTTTCATCTACTTCAACGTTAATAAGGTTGCGTCGAGTCGGCAGCATCGTCAGAGGATTTGGCGGGCAAGTGGTCGATGCAGCATCACCTCCGGGAGCTGCATCATCTAGTTTTCTCGCGGCAGGTGGTCAGTCGGCGACGTTAGTCGGCGAAATTGGGGCGAGCGAGACGATGGGCGACGGGAGAGTGGTGAACGGGACTGGTGAGCATGTGGAGATGGAGAGCGACGACGATATGGCGGCATAGAAGGAACGTCTTCACTGGTGGCCTGAGGTGACTCCCGGTAAGTTTGAAAGCATCCATGATCCCTCTCTGGCCGAAGGGGGTACCCATAAGATGCCTGATGCCAATACCACCGAGTGTTACAATGGCGGGCCACGTGTCCGATGCGGTGGCAGTTCAAACAAATCGGGCGATCGTTAGCAGTTCTCCACTCGGCTGGATTGCGAGGGCGTGCCGAAGGTTTTGGCTTTGGGCATAAGAAACAGGGGGTGGACGACGGTTGATCGGCTGAGAGGGAGCTGTAGTGCACTCGGAGGCCAGTCCAGCATTGGAAAGCTCTTGTCGCACAATGGCATGTACCAGTGGCACCATCTGAGGGCTAGAGTCACAGGCATGGGAGCACGTGAATGCAGGAGACAGAGCTTCAAGTTCTCTGCAGTTAACGGCGTCTGTAGCGCAGGCCTGTCTTCGCACGACCAGGTTGCTGCTGTGTTTGGTAGTCGGGTGAAATTATGGGCGATACGTCGACTTTTTGCGGCCTCAAAACGCTGGCACTCCTTGATGATGGCATCGACCGTGTTGCAGTCCTTGCATATGAGAAGGTTGAATGCATCATCTGCAATGCCTTTCAATATGTGAGCTACTTTTTTGGTTTCTTCCATACCGTTGTCCGCTTTTCGGCAAAGGGCAAGCACGTCTTGTGTGTAAGTAACGTAGGACTCTGATGACGTTTGCGCACGAGATGCCAACTCCTTCTTGGCCGCTGCCTTTCTACCCACAGACTTGCAGAAAACGGCGCGCATCTTTTCTTTGCACGCATCCCAGCTTTCCATTTCATCTTCGTGGTTCTCGAACCACACTTTTGCTGTTCCTTTTAAGTAGAACAGGATATTGGCTAACATAAGAGTTTCATCCCAGCGGTAATTCTTACTTGTACGTTTGTACAACGGCAACCATTTTTCGATGTCGACATCATCCGTGCCACAAAACGTGCCAGGATCTTTTAGCTGCGGAAGGACAACAGTTGTTGTTGTAGGCGCCTCTGGGGGAGCCGGTCCCTGGTTTGCCATGGTGGAAAAATCCAAGCGTCGGCCACTGCGGAGCTCCGTTATATCGCGTTGTACCCAGCACCTCCACCAAATGTCACGGGGGTGAGAGAATGAATGAAATAAATATATTTACAAAATATACAGGGAGAGTCAGAGGCAGCAGCAACAACAACACGAGCACGGTCGCTTTCATCGTCTTCGTCGTCTATGATGCTCTTTCGTTGGCGATGTCGTGTAACATATATTACATAATGTTCGAGCAGATAATGTCATCTGCCATATCATTTGCGGTAAGACCAGTCGCTACTGCTATAGCCTGGGAAGTTTTAAAATCGCCCGTCTTTTTGATGTCCAAGCCTCCTATCGGTCTGATTATCAAATCAAATCAAACTTTATTTCATCCGCAAGTTTGTGTATTGTGATAATGATAATCCTAATATGCTCTTCCGGTAGCCGCAGTAGCCGTGAAGCTTTTACGAGTTGCCTCTTAATGCTGACTTCACTTCTCCGGCCTCCATGCAGGGCAGAGTTGCTTGGCAGGTTGACGCGTTGTATGTTTGATTTCCCAATTTTTTGCTTGTGGATGGCAGAAGACGATCCAGCCTTTTCACTGCAGTCCTCCGGCGAGATATCTCCACCTTCAGCGGGTACTTGCATAGCGCTGGCCATGTTGCAGGGCGCACCGCACTTCCGCCCCTTACACACTTGGGCCCGCGCCGGGCGGCGTTAGGCCCAGCGTGCCGCTAGAGTGGTTGGTAGCAAAAGTTTTCACTCGTAATTCACTAAATATTCCACCCACCGATGAGGTGTGGGTACACAGATGACCCTTGGAACTTCGGAATATCGGCAGAATTTTCTTTCAGTGGGCCCAATTTCCTGTCGAAATCATTTCAAGAAGTGGTCATCGCAGGAACGCCGTTTGTGAGCCGACGCGCAGCAGCGTTCAGTCTCCCGCACTTCAGCCTAGTGTGCTGGAAACGTGAACTGGGCCACGGAGTAAGACAAGACAGGAGCGCCGACTGCGCTGGTCTGGAAGGGACACACTTTGAAATGCTGTTTCATGCTTCGCTGTGTGTTCGACGGAAGGTGCTACGAACTGAGAAAAGTGGCGGAGGAAAGACACCGTCCTGTTGAGAAGCCGCGGGCAAGGGCCTCGTCCGTTGTTGCTATGGCAATGGTGCGGTCTCGCCTTGCCATGGTCGTGAGTCTGCTTGCTTATCTATTTTGTGCATGCCGTTCATCTGCTGCCAATGCCGTTTTGCAAAGGGCATAGCGATTGCAGTTTGCGGATTTATGGTGTCAGAAGAAATAACCCTTTGTATCGTTTTATTTCATTTATTAAAAAATGGCCAAGTGCATAACATTTTTAATGTGGACCAAATGGAAGTATACAATTCTACAACAACGTACATAAACTTAACATTATTAAACTTAGTATGTAAGGTCACATGTCAAGAATATGGTATGCGAAAGTAACGTAGCAAACATGTTAGTAGTGCATTGACAAATAATGCCGCGACAGGTTGGCCACGTTCAAGTAGCCTGCGCAATCATCATGGCAAGAGCATCAGCAAGACCCGGCTGGCATGCGCCACGCGTTCGTGCGCTCCAACAACGAGGAAGAGGAAGATAGTTGAATCTGTGCCTCTCGGCTACTCGTACACGACGACCATAGTCATTAGACTTGTGGGCACAAGTTCACATCAGACACATACACAATGTGTCTAAAAAAAAAACTTCGCTTTAGAATGGGTGCTGACACCATGTTTTTGGAAGCGTGTTCACGTCATTCCTGTACAGAGAAATGTCTCTGAGCAAATGTGACACTCAGGAAATGCTGGCAAGATAGTTTATTTTGATAATAAAGTCTATCTTTTCGTGGTGATAAAGACAATAGCTTGACTTGGGATACAGTACGAATTTTGCTGACCATGCACAGCCATCCGGCCAGTTGTGATGACGTCAGGAACCAAAATTTTTAAAATGGCTGCTTGTGCATCGCCAATGAACCACTGAGAAAAGTGGCTGTGGGAATGTCACAGTATGTTGTGCGAGCACGCGACGAGAAGCTGATACCATTTGTTGACATCAGGGTAGAGTAAGAAACGAAACAGGCTTTTAAACCCACTTTAATTACATTGTCAGGGTGCACTCACACTTAGCAGTGCGATTGCTAGGCTCTTGAGGGTTCGGTGTTTCATTTGTTGCAAAAAAACAACTGAAAATTATCATGCCATCACCCCTTTAACATCTTTAGTGCGTATTGTACAATGTTCTTTGCAATTTCCCCACAAATGTGGTTTCCTCAATTTTGAATACACCATTCCCATCACTTTAATTTTTGCAAAAGCTTCCTGGAGCACACTTTCTTGGTTGGTGTGAAGGTCTGTGCTGTGGTTTGGGAAAGGGGATAAATCTTCTTGAGTTAGGTGCCTCAAGTGCAGTGCATTGTGGCATAATGGGAATGTGGTATTGTGCTAAATAGTAGCTTCCGCCGAAATGTGGTGCACGAGCCAGCCTATTGCCAAAAGGCAACATGCAAGTGCGATTTTCTCACAATCAAGGTCTCGCCATCTCTCAAATGTGATAGAATTTCCTGGTAGACTTTTTTGTTCACCATCTGACGACATTGTGAAATTTCCTGATAAACAATGCCTTTGCACTAAAAAAGATCACAGCCAGCATCACTTCCATTTTCGACCGACTCCTGTCCTTCTTTTTTGAACAGAGGGGCCCTTTGCCCAGCCCCGGTGACAAGCATGTTTGTTTCAACATCATAGCCATAAGCCCATGTCTTGTCTCTTATTATTTCAACCTTTGAAAAGTTTGTGTCAAAACTGCACACACACTCTCCCTCTCTTGTCATTTGAGCTCTTTCATTGTCACTTTGGTATGAATTCGATGAGCAGAATGACCACATGCTCCCTTCTGTTGCTATAGCTCGACAGCTAAGGGTCAGAACTAAGTGTGGCAAATTGCAGTTGTTGTCAAAATCTGCCTCGGCACACGCTCCCTTTGCCACTTGGTAAGCTGTTTTAAAAGTTAGATTTCTTTTTGAACATGTCTCGTGTGTATCTGTGTCTAAAATGCAGATTTTTAGAGTACACAAAGGCAACGAGGCCATTTGTCTGCTAGGACCAGCGCTCGTGGAGTCTCTGAACATAATTTTCCGCATCGCAATTTTTATTTTTGTCTTGAAAATTTTAGTGCTTGCTATAGTAATGTTGCCTGTGCACGTAAGTTCGTATCAACGAGTCTTGCTTTTTTTGTATATGTAGTGGATTGGCTTTAATTGGGCATCACTTAGAAAAAATCACAAGTTAGATAGAAGAGAAAAGCAATGAGTGCAAGAGCAACAAATTAGGATGTTGTTTGAAGTAAGGCTAGCAGCCACTACGGCTTAGTAAAGCAGCTGCCCCTATGTAAGAAAGTGTGCCCACTACAGCATCGTGATTTCCATCAATTGACTGGAAACGCAGCACATACAGACGTCCACTAATCTGCCTAAATAGTTTTTGTCAACAGGGACAAAGTTGACTAACGAATTTTTATTCATTAGATGATTTAGTGGGCTTTAACTGCAGAAAAGTATTCTTAAGAAAGTTCATGTACGAAGATGACAGGAATTTGTCGTAGGATATTTAATAATAAAATTCTTCATTGTATAAAAAACATCCCTTGCTAATCCACTGAAAAAAGCCTTACTTGCCGATATTTGGAAGTAGAAAGAAGCCTTACAGATGGCACCAATCGTTTGACATGATATTTGCAGATTGAGTCGAAAATAGCCTCAATGTTCATTATGCCAGAGCATCAGCATACTGACTTCACAGCAGTCATTGTTCATGCAGCTCACGCATTCATAAAGTTGGGCTGTGAGGCACTATAGGCGGACACAACTTAAAAAAATCAGTGGAGGCCCTGCTCAGACGGACGAAGTTCGACAGCCGGTCACCTCAGCGATTAAAGAATTAGTCGCGCTCTTGCTCTTGACAACATTCTTTGCAGGCGGGGGTCAACGGCCATCTGGCTCGTGACTTCAGTCTGGAGTACAAGCCCATTGGTGCAGGCTTGTGTGCATCCGCTTGTGAGGAGGAAATTACGCTGACTTTTAAAGTTGTAATCGACCATAGTTCCGTCAAACTGCATGGCAAGCATGTATTTCTGAAGTAAGAGAAGGCACTGTCATCTTAGAAAAATGTACAAGAATCTACCTTGCATAATTGCCTTGCATAATTGCCACTGAAATAAATCTTGTGCAATAAGCTTTGCTTCAAAAGAAAACACTAAGTGCGATGCTTGTGCCATCTTTTTTTTCTTTGCATTTCATGTGCAGCAGACGGTATGAACACTTGTCTACTTTGGGTGCACTCTAAAGGATATCGGGTTGTGTTTTTATTGGTGTGCCAAAGACCCCTGCTCTCAGTCTTATTCACCAGCATGGAATCTGTACCACTCTTCCTCACATTTGGCGTGTGGAATGGACAAATAAATTGTACATGCCATTAAAAGAGAGCTATAGTGGAAAGTGAAACGCAATTGTTTTTGTCTTTCAGTTCTGCCTGCAGTTACGTGCGCTCACAACACCAGCCCTATCATTCTGGTGCCTGTGAGCAAACCGAACATGCTTCCTGTGCCCAACCCAATGTTTAGCTCAAGTAGCCAGATGCCAGTCATCTTGTCAGTTGAATCGCTTGCTCCTAATGCTTCATCTCCGGTCGGCCGGACATCGGGCTTGCCACCACTCATGGCTAAGTGAGTCGTTCATTTTCAGTGAGGCAGATTGTCTGCCTTGATATTCCATTGCCCATAATGCTTATTTAGTTCTGTTTGCCTGTTTTCTTCTCATTTCTAACATATCGCAGGACATGATGCAACAAGTGTGGCTATGTTAAATGAATGAGTGTGGCAAAAGCAGCTCTGGAATGCAGCTGATATGAAACAGATAATTTCGTAGGCATTGTCAAAGCCACTTGCCTTGTATAGATTGATGCACGGCATGTTGCAAACTGCTTTCGTCACTGTCAATGCAACACACAGTGACGAGCTGGTTTTGATGCACAGGGTATGCTGGGGTGCTGTGTGCTCAGCATTACTAAAACACTGAAAGCCAACATCTCAAGGAACCCCTGTGCTAGCTTAGTGGCTAACACATTGTACTCTGCTAAACTCGTGATCATGTGTTCAATATCCAGCTACAGTGGCTGCATTTCAGTAGAAGTGGAATGCAATGACACCTCTGTATTTAATGTTTTGGAGCACCTTAAAGAATCACTACTGGTCCAAAATAGCCCTTAGTTTCCTACGGTATGACACATTTTGTAATTATATTGTGCCATATGAAACCCGAAAATTTTTCTTCTCGAGGTTCTATTGCAGCTTTGACTTCCCAGATAGGTGGCAGTGGTTTCTTCAGCCAGCACTGTGACTCGAGAATCTTGTGTTTGTATACTATGATAGTGAGGCTCGACCACTGTGTTGTTGCTGCATGGGCAGCGACCTTGTTGCCTGTAGTGACATTGTTTCACATTGTTTCCCTGCATGCGCAGGAATACAACCTATGAAAAGCTCCAAGAAGAGGCAACGGCATTACGGCAGCAGACCGATGATTTGCGGCGCGAGGTGACCGAACTGTCTCGCCAAGCAGTGCGTGTCAAAGCATCGCTGGCGCGCCAATCAGAGCGGCTGAGCCGCTTCCTTCGGATGGACCAAGTTGAGTATCTGACGAAGCTTGCTGGTGACAAGCCCACTCAGTGGACTGAGCCGACATTGCACTTCGCCCTTGATATCTATCGTTGCTCGCCCGAGGCGTATCGCAAGTTACTAGTGGCCCACTATCCATTACCACTGGAGACAGCTTTGAGGGCATTCTGCATTGAGAAGGGAGTGCGTGAAGGTGTGCCTGCCGAATTATTGCAAATGGACATGCATGTTGAAGAAAATCAGGAGGATGAAGAGGAAAATGATAATGTGAACATTGTGTGGCTGTAAAATAACCATAGTGTTACGAGGAGGGAGGCCCCCAGCGGTCCTTCTGGGAAACAAAACAAAACAAAACGTGGATGAGGAAGCCTCCGACGCTAGATGCGCCGGCCTTTTATAGGTGCCGAGACGCTGAAGGAGGAGGGGGCAGCCCTGCTGTTCGACGCGCACAACGTCTCTCACGGACGCCCAGTGTGTGTGGCGGATGCACGCAGTGTTCGTGATGAACGCACTCAGTGTCTCTGCAAGGGACGAAAGCACTGCACGACGTGAAATGCGTCCTACACCCTGCTGCTGGCCAGTCGTGAGGCACCTTTCAGGTAGTCTGGCTTCAGGTACAGCCTCTGGGAGCCTTGCAGCTGTCGGGCCACAGCACGCTCGTAATAACCATAGACTGTCATCACTGGCTAGCTGCCGCAGGGAGGTGAATTCTCTTATAGTTTATCATGGAGAGTTATCCATAGAGAAGAAAAGGTGGCATAGAGTTGTGTTACTGTGCCCCGTCTCATTTCATATTTTTAAATATCTAGGGGGGTGAAGAAAGGTTAATTTATTGAATATTGATATAGATATGTATGAAGGCCCATTGTGCAGCATTGTGTTAAATGGCTAGATCAGGCACCTTAAAGATTTTTAACCTTGTGAATGGAACTAAAAACATTTTAATTGAGAATACCTGTGCATTTATAGATTAAAGTCACATGGCATGGTATACAGTGAGATGGTGCTAGTAATCTGTCTTTTGGTTGTTCTTGTGGTATATAGTTGTACTATTTGTTGTGTTTGTTGTCATTTATGAGCAGAAGTATTTCTGAAAAGAAAGTTTGCCTTGCTTGAAATGCAGGCTTTTTTTTTATTTGAGTAACTCCCGAGTCTGTCTGAATCAAATAGCATTTGGAAGATTTCAAAGCTGTCGTTGCGTTTCCTTATCTTAATTTAACTTCCAAAGAGCATGGACACCTCTCACTGTGTGTGTGTGTTTGAAAGAGAGAGAAAGTAGTGCAGTGTGACAGAGAAGACAATCACAGTTCTGGGCAGTGCTTACTGATTATTTTACAGTGTATTTACACGTGCTTTCTTCATTTTCCAAGTTTTATGCAAATTAAATTTGTCAAATATTCCTGTAGCCTGGTGCCATTTGTAATGTGACAAATTTGTTCACTTTGAATACTTGCCAACATTAAGCTCAAAGAACAGGACCAGGGGCAGACAAAGCATATAATTATGACATTTCATCTCATGGCTGTTTAAGTGTCCATTCATTTAACTTGTGGGCCCGTTTTTTTTTGTTCATCAAACTATGTTATATTTTAATGCAGGGGTCGGTAACCTTTTGAAATGAGCGTGGCAGGGGCCGAACGGCTCTAGGGGAGGCCGTTGCAAACAAAGAGAAAGAATTTGGCGAATTGACAACTTTGTTTGAACCTAGAGCAAGAATCTTGTTTATTTTTAAGCTGAAATGGAAATCATGTTTGTTAAATACTGAAAGAGCTTCTTCACTGCTGAGATCAGAAGTGACAATCAAGACTGGAACATTACAGTGGAGATACATATGAAGAGACGAGTGGAGGAGGAGTGTTCTTATGTCGCACTGAGGACCGCGTCTTTGTGCCCTATAAGGTGCAACTTGCTGACCCCTGTGGTAATGTAATTAAAGGGCCACCTGATACAGGTAACAGCATTGTAAATATCATGAATTGGAAGCCAAGTAATCAGACAAGTTTCTCTACACAAAATGTGTGCCACACAAGTGTTTAAGAAATTCAGCAACCACAAAAATGAAAATTTACCAACAATAGTGACCGGAGAATTTCCATGGCTTCGCCTTACATATTTTCATTTTAAGGCTCCTTTTTTTTTCTTCCTTCCAATTTTTATTATTGGCTTAGACATTACCGTCAACCACTCACTACAATATTGACAACAAGGAAAAAGTACAGCGAAATTTCATTTGAAATAATTTGAGGGACCTTCTAAATTGACGAAAAGCCTTCTAAATTGAGACTTCGCTGGACTGAAACAGCTATGTGCTTGTTCGTTCTCACTAGCTACAGGAAACATCAGGTGTTCAAATGAAATTTCAATCCATATTTTTTGTCATGTTGTTTATTTGCGCATAAATTTATGTTCGTTGAGGATGTTGTGTAGAATGCAGTCATCTTTTGGTCCACCTGTGCCTTTAGGACTGCAGTGGCCACGAATTGAGTTGCTGCATTGGTCAGCAAACTCACTCACGAGTCTACTCACTTAGACTCAGATAGGCTGCGAGTGTGTGTCTATCTGAGTGAGTCCAAGAGAATATTTTGGCGACTTCGAGTCCAAGTGGGTTCGGTTATAGAAATCTGAACAAGTCCAAATCGCAAAATGTATTTCTTGAGTGAATCTGGGTTAGCTGAACCTTTTATTGCCAATCTATAGTATTCTCTATTCTTTCGCAAGCCCCCCTCCTTCCCACATCAAAGAATAATGCGACAAGGTTTGGAAAAGGGGAGCGGGGCTTGCTCGGTCATGTATCACAATTTAAGATGGCTTCAGAAAAGCCACCAAAAGTAATGAATGAACAACTGTGCTTCTAATGAGATCCTTTATTTATTAAATATGCATGCATTTAGAGTGTTCATTCACCTTTGCCAGGTTAATAAGGGTAGTGAATGAAACTGTGAAAATGGTTGGAGAAAAGAAGGGTGCGCATACTTGAAATCTCTCGAAGAAGGAAGGTGAGCACTTGCTCTGATAGGGGTGCCTGCTCTGGATTTTACGGTTCACTCAAGTCTAGTCACACACACCTTAACGCACTAGCGTTCGTGCACCATCTCGATATTTATTGATCGGAGGCGCGAGTTGGAAGGGCCTACCGTGTCCTTTCGCTGTAAACTACTTCACGAAAAGATTTTGATAAATATATCTTGAGTGAGTCGTGTATTTCATACAAGTTACTTTATTGGTTTAAAACCGCTGCCAACTCCTATTGCGAAGGTACGAGATTAATTGAAGTGTCATCACTCTCCAATTATCTGAGTTACGACCGTTGCATAGCACTGACAGTTTGACCCAAAAATCTAATTTTACACTGACAGATTTGCGAATAGACTCATGCAGGCTGAGTAAGAAGCTGGTTGACCCGCAAGTCAGAGTCTGATGAGCCCGCCTGAGTAATGTGCTGGCAAGTTTGAGTCCAGTTAAGAAAGGATTGAGTTAGTCTGACTGAGTTCGGTGGAAAAAAATTTTAGAGAGTATAAGCCCGAGTGAGCTCCAGTTGATTTGCCGGCCAATTAGTGTGTCCAAGCTCTCGTGAACCTTGTCCAGCATATCACTCTGCTAGGCAGGAAAGAACTTCTGTTTGTCCAAGCGCCTCATTGTTTCTATGCAAAATATTCAGTTTTTTGTTAAGAAAGTTTGACATCTGTTTGGCGGTCATGATAACCAGCGCACGGTTGTATGGCAAAAGCTGCAGCTGTCACTGTGGCTCCAACTGACTTCGAATATATGCAGGCAGGCAGTCGCGTCAAAGGCAGTTGGGGCCAATTTTTTTTTTGTTACGGGAAAATGCTACCTACTATTGTGGCCAATGTGATTAGCACTGGTGGCAGGGCTGATTGCTGAGGTCATGGTAGAACTTTACTGCAAAAGGTGTGATTTTAGTTGTTGATGTGAGCTACATGACCTGGGAGGCATCGGATGGTGTCACAGAGTATGATAATAAAACTAAAATGTGCTATAAAAATTTTTTTTTAAAAAGGGGAGTGAGTTCAACTTGGGTTCAATAGCGCTTGCATGTGAGATTTTAAACAAATTCATACAACTGAATGGCTTTCTCAACTGACGCTCATCGAAGTGGTGCTTCACTGTATATCAAACTAAATAGGTCTGAGAACGCAACCGCTCCTCATCATTTAGCGACCATGTAAATTCAAGGTATTGGACAACTGTGTTGCCTCATGTTCTCTACAACCTGTGGTTTGCTGTGACTGCAACATGACAGAGATGGTCAATGATAGTTTGGCACTGGCGACCTAGTGTCTGCTAAATGGTTTGTGGGTTCTTGCAAAACACGAAAGGGCATTGAGCTTGTACGTAATTGCTCGTAGAATGAAACACTACATAATACACGAGATAATTACACACTTCAGGCAGTGTGAAAAGAGAAGCAACACTAATTGTATTATCGGCGTAAAATGAAACTAGAACAGCGGCAAGTATTAGTAACCATATAGTGCACGCTGTCAAAGTCGTCTACATGAACGTACACAGTGCTGCCAAATTGGATAGCTGCGTGCTTGTGTATGGGAATGACTGAACAGTATGCACTACGTATGCCATTTGTAGTGCTTGCCACTGTTCAGGTTTCGTTTGACACCGGTAGTATGCGAGTGTACCACAGGCCATTTGACGCTACCAGAAGGGGCATGTCGCCAGTAAGTAGGGTACACGAAAGCCATAGAAATTTAGAGGAGCTATAAGCTGGGCTTGTTGGTGTTGATTTATCTTCAAAAGTACACTTTGTAAATACGGGCACCGGACGGAAAAATGGTACAGGATACGAGTGCAAATGACTGGACGGCGTGCACTCGTTGCTTCTTGTACTGTGTTTTCTGGCCCGTGTCATTACGAGGCACACTTTTGAAGGGAAGTTGTAGAAATTTAGATGGGCAGTAAGAGTATTCAGTTACACAAATTTACGTTAACTGTAAAAAAAAAAAGAACTAATCCTTTTTTCAAAATCACAACATGGTCGTAAACTATATTACATATACAACTCGATAGGCAATTACAGCTGCAGGGAGTGTTTCAGGTACATTAAAATAGGCTTGCCATCAAATGCAGCTTTACAGTTATTGCCATGTAAGAACTAATCCCATGGAATTACATTGCATTGATAGCAGAAAGGAAGAGTTGGGCAAACTAACAAAGTAAATTTATCAGTTTTAGCAATGAAGATACATTACCTGAAGAACAAAGCAGTGCAAACAGTAAGCATGGAACAGCTCTTCAAGGCAATAACATTTGTAACCCACATTATGACTATAAATATGGAAGATTTAAATAATTTGATGCAAAGGTTCCAGAGACAAAATTTAAAGCAAGTGTTGGAATAAATAAGAGCATAGCATTTACTTATAATCCAAAGCTAGCAATCCCCTCCCCCCCCCCCTTATGGTTGAAGTTAGAGAGGATTTGGTGGAAGGGCCGTCGCTCAGCAATGGATCGTAATTCAAGATGCCAGCGGAAGAATTGCTAATGAACAGTCATGCTTTTAATAAAATCCTTTATTGAATACTAGACTTACGCGAACACCTTTAATATTCTAATATTCTAACGAATAATACAGTATTTGAATTCTCTTCAATTCAAATCCAAATTGCTGGAAATTGCGAAGTGTTCAAAATGCACGATAGATGTATATTAGCCCCACATGTAATCCACCCCCCCCCCCCTTCCTGTGAAGGTAGTTTCAACTGCAGTATGTGAGTTCTATGCCGTAAAAACATTTACATTGAGGGAAGTCTGCACTGCTGCAAAACTTGACCTTTAATGTTATATGAACATGTTACCCTCACATGAATTCATTTTGTAGGTTTAAAAAGCTTGTTATATTGGCTTGTATGCTCTAATATAGCAAATTTTTAAGAGTTTTGCATCCAGTTTTCTTGAACCAAGAAGAGTGACATTACACAAGCCTTGTGTCAATTAAACATATATATGTATTGTGTAGGTTAGTTAAGTTGTGACAAATGGGCTCATTTTATTTATAATATGTGATATGTACAATTCGAATTAGATTGAAAATATTCCAACCAAATTGCTATTTCCACAGCCAATTGAATACACATGCATTCACTGTTTTCATATTCCCCTCATCGGTACATAAAACAATTGATGAAACTGGGAGAATAAGGGGGAGAGAAAGTTGCACATATTGAAATCTCTTGAACAAGAGAGGGGTTAATTGCTTAGGCTTTTGAGGCAATTGTAACAACAATGTAAATAATATCTAATAATTGTGCAGTCAACCATGCTATATTTCTTATAATTGAAATTGAACAACTCACTACAATTACATGCAATAGTTGTGTGCTGGCAGTGAGCTTAACTAGAGTATAAATATGCAGATTGTTAATTGGGACTTCACCGGACTGGGAAAAATGTCCAAAGACTAAAATATCGAAAGCACGAAGAAAACAAACAAGTGTCTATTATCTCAAGTCTCTTTTATTTTTTGAAAAATTCATAAGCCCAGTACTTTACAAAAAAGTGGCAATTTTGTCATCCCCGCCGCGGTGGTC
>WOVY01003786.1:0-57180 GCA_013436015.1 Rhipicephalus annulatus
GTCTGCCAGTAGGAGACCCTCGTTAATGAATAATGGATAGAATGTATACCAAACGACCGTTTTTTTTATGTATTTGACACATTATTAACGAGATCTAACAGACAGTAATGCCAAGGATTGTATAAAGAAAGGTATTAAAACAAATGGATTGTCAGTAAGAAGAAAAAAAGTGGGAGAAAAGATAACAGTCGTGAGTAGGAAGCAAACCTACGACCCTCGAATACGCGTTGGGTGCTCTAAACACTGAGCTATCACAGCGTCCTTCCCTCAACCCACTTTTTTGGTTTATATGTATATTTAAAAGTAGAAGGGTTGGTGAGCGCCATCTATAAGACAAGCGGCGAGTGTGAAACACCTTTTATGCGCATGTGTGACGTCACGTAGCACGTGAACGTACTACGAGCGGGCAGCTGACCAATAGTCCCTCCTATACAACCCAATGACACCAAGTCGGCAGTACGAGACCCTCGTTAATGAATAGGGAAAGAATGTATACCTAATTGCTCGTTTTTCATGTATTTGGCACATAATTACTGAGATCTAACAACAGTTCGGATGTGCCTCGCATCAGCTCCGCGGAAAGTTGTTGGTCTGGTGGAAATGGTGCAGTTACAGCAAACAACTCCTATAATCTCCTGCCTGAAGTTTCTCTGGACCATCTAGACCACGACTTCAGGACTGTGAGTACGTTTGGGGCATTTTATGGCTATTTTGGTGTCGACTTGCGTCTCCGCCCAGCAAAGCCTAACGCTAGCGGTGAACAAACGCGGCGGCTCGGCGGTGGCCGACGCCCCCGGCGTTCGCTTCAGAGCCCCGTTGTGGAGACGCCGACGGCAATGGAGGGTGACCGTGGAGGGTACTAAATTACCCCTGAAGAATTTAGAGCTGCTGACTGGATCACGAAAGTTGGAAAACATGTTAAAGAGCTGCGTGAACGCCGCCGCTAGAGGTGACAGACAGGGACGCCAAGATGGCAACGCCCGGGCGGAAAGACGGAACCGAGCCCGGCGAGACAGGAAGAAGACGGCTGCTGCGAACGCAGCATACAAAAAGCTGGGGCACAAGATCGCGGAGCGCTCGATTGCGTCGTACCTACCGGCGGTTGCCGGCGAACGACTACAAGATAATCATTCGTCCGAAGTGCGGGCTGGCGCTCACAAAAATTCCGAACACCAGGCTCAGTGAGGCGGTGCGCATGGCAGCGCAAATTCCGTGGATTAAGGGACAAGACAAGGAAGTGTTCATTGTTAACAACAAGCAAGGCACCCTGATATTCAGCACTCCAGACATAGACACTGTCTGGAAGGTGACCAGGATTAAGTCTATCAAGATTGAAGGCAAGAGCTATGACGTCACGGCGTACCTCGCGCCGCACGAGGATAGCGGGCGGGGGTGTGTGGTGCGCGGCATCGACCCGAGATTGTCAGTAGAGGAACTGACAGAGGCCTTCGACAACTCAAAGGAACCCGCCGATACTTGGTGTTAGGAAGCTGGGGAACTCAAGTTCAGCGGTCATCATCTTCAAAAATGAGACAGTGCCCAGGTGGATGTACTGTTACGGCGTACCGCTGAAGTGCGTGCTTTATGAGAAACGTTACGAGGTGTGCTACCGATGTGGCCAGCTAGGACACAGATCGGACGTGTGTGTATCAGCGACCATGTTCGCTGCCGGGGATGCGGAATGACAGCTCCACCCGAGGACCATGCATGTGAGCCCAAGTGTAAGCTGTGTGGCAAAGGTCATCTGACAGCAGATCGGAAATGCAAGGAAGCTTTCAGGACCCCTTATACAATAAAGAAGAGACAGTGGGAGGCCTGGCGGCGAATGGAAGGAGAAGAGCGGAAGGCGGAAGACGCCGATCCACAAACGTGCAGAATGGAAGAGATCAAAGAATGGTCCAGGAGCCGGTCGAAGCATCGAAGAGGGTCAAGAGGAAGAGCAGGTTCCTTCCCAAGACTACCGGAAAGACAAGAATGGAGATCTGCCACCAATGACTGGTCCAGTAAACGAGGGGACTTCCGGCCAGTGCTGTCCTCAACAGTGGGAGACCCACGTCGCCGAACCGCAAGGTGGGTTGGGGAGATAGGGCCTCCCAGGATAAACGCGATGAAGAAATGTTAACCATTAAGGAAGAGAATCGCATGCTTAAAGAGCAGCTAGCAATGATGAGTCGGCAAATAGAGGAGCTTCAAATAGCTATTAAGTCGTCTAACACAACACCGGTTTCCCTACCACGAATGCCACAGAATCAAAATATAAAAATGCCGGAGGAGCAGAGCGCTACTTCACCTCCAGCGAAAAAGAGGGCAAAAGAAGCGGAAAAGCCCGTAATAGAGGAGAACGTAGCGACAGTGATAGACATGAAAATAGCGCAACTGGAGGCAAACATTGAAGCCAAATCTACCCAGGACGATGAATGGCGTAAGGCCTTCGAGAAACGAATGTTCGAAATGTTTCAAAATCTGAATCAGCAGTTGCATCAGCGGGATAATAAACTTACCGAGGAACTTAAAACAGAATTCGCGAAGAGGGATCGGGCGTATGAACAGCTCGCCCAAAAAGTAAGTATTAGGCAGGCCGATTAATCACCTTAGTGGCAATCATGGCTCACAGATTCAGTAAGAAACACCGTTTGGCAATGGAACTGCAGAGGCTTCACGCGCAAGCGTGCGGTTCTGCAGGAATTCCTGAGGAAAGGGGATCGACCGATGTTATAGCTTTACAGGAATGTGGGAGAAAGGCGACGTTGCCGGGTTATAAATCCTATGTAAGCGAAGGCACGAGTACGCAGGTGGCCACCCTGGTCAGGCGAAACGTTACGGTGGTGCAGCATGACATTGGTAATGCACACATCGACCATGTTCTCATAGAACTAATACCCCCAAAAAAAGAAAAACGCTAGCTTGTTCGTATTAAATTTATACAGCTCTCCCAGACAAAGGCGATGCGACTTTGGGGATCTCTTCGCTTCTACGCGACGTAAGAGTAAGAACAACCCATTGCTGACGTCGTGACTTTAACGCTCACCACACGGCATGGGGATATAAGCAGGCTTCAATTAAGGGCAGGAATTGTGGGATGACATGCAAACTCATAATCTGGACTTGATAACCGACCCGTTGCAGCCAACGAGGGAAGGGAAATAGTGTCGCGGTTGATACCACACCCGACCTTACCCTGACGGGGCGCGGCACTAGTGCCACGTGGTGCAACACAAACGAGGACCTAGGCAGTGATCACATGATCATAGAATAGTGGTAGAGGGAGGCCCGGCAACACCTCGGAACGAAGGGTAGAGGCTGTAAATTGGGACTCTTTCAGGGACCTCAGGGGCGACCCGACTCCCATTTCCGACATTGCCGAGTGGTGCGATGGGGTGTTACGTACTGTTAAGGAAGCCACTGAAGCGGTGGAAACCGAGGAGGACAACGAAGTGGTAGACACGAGATTAGTAAATCTTTGGAAGAAAAAGAAAGCTTTGGAAAACTGACTCCAACAGAGGAGATGGGATCGGAGTATCAGGAAACAAATAGCAGCTTTAAACAGGCAAATTAAAGAGCACGCCATCACGCTCACGAAGCAAAGGTGGGGGAACGTCTGTCAGGAGATGGATAGAAATATAAGTACGTCCGGGACGTGGCGACTTCTTCGTCACCTTTCAGATCCGGAGAGCACGAAGACAGCGTCTAAACAACAATTGGAACGAATGGCGCACCAATTTGAAGGTACTAGGAAGGAACTCTTTGAAGAAGTTCGGAGCTTATACATTAATCCCGCCGGATCCGAACCTCTCCCAGATTATGGAGGGCGGGAAAACGCAGCCTTAGACGCCCCTATCTCCCTGGCTGAGGTGAGAGCGGAGATTAATCGGCTAAGGACTAGATCAGCGGCAGGGTCGGACAGAGTGACTAACAAAATGCTCCGTAATTTAGACGATAGGTCCATCGCTAACCTAGCAACGTACATGCAGGAGTGTTGGGAAAAAGGGACGATACCGCAGGAGTGGAAACTCGCAAATGTAATTTTCATTCCTAAACCGGCTAAAAAACTCTGTTTCGAGAATCTTAGGGCCGATATCGTTAACGTCTTGCTTAGGTAAGCTCATGGAGCATGTCGTTCAGACGCGGGCTCAATAGGTACATGAAGACAATGGTATGTATCCGGACACCATGATCGGTTTTCGACCCCGACTATCAGCGTGCGACGTGATGCTACAGCTCAAGGATCAAATTATAGACAAGCCAACGCGAGACACAAAAGTTATCGTGGGTTTAGATGTGGCAAAAGCATTTGACAACGTGAGGCACGTATCAATCTTGGAGAATCTGAGCTCCCTGAACGTCGGAAAGCGACTTTATGATTATGTGAAGGACTTCCTTTCGAACAGGACAGCCACTTTAAAAATCGGGGAAGAATCCATCGAGGACATTAAATTAGGCAACAGGGGGACACCTCAGGGCTCGGTGTTATCACCCACCCTTTTCAACATTGTGATGTTGAAACTGTCTGAACAGTTAAAGGATATTGAGAATTTAAATCACACCATTTACGCGGATGACATAACATTATGGATGAAACAAGGGCAGTGACGGCCAAATTGAAGGCTCTCTGCAAATCGCCATTGATAAAATCGTGGAGTACCTGGAGCCCAAAGGACTTAAATGCTCGGCCGAAAAGTCGGAAGCACTCTTCCTCATGCCCGCCGGAAAACGGCGGCTCCACAACAGGCCTGAAGTGGACATCCACTTGTATGTTAACGGCGCAGAGATCATCGCGGTCGACAGTATCCGTGTCCTTGGACTAAGGATTCAGGCGAACCGTAGGAATTCTGAAACTCTTGCTAGGTTGGAAGCCAGTTCTAATCAGACATGTCGTCTCATCAGACGAATAGCAAACAGGCATGCTGGGATGAAGGAGGCGAACCTTCTTAGATTAGTACAGACCTTCATAATAAGTAGGATAGTGTACGTGGCACCTTATTTAAAATTAAACCAAGCGGAGCGAGGCAAACTCGACACCATTATCAGGAAAAGTGTGAAAGTCGCGCTTGGACTTCCCCCAAACACGTCAACTGACAGACTTATGAAGTTGGGGGTATCTAACACACTCGATGAGCTAATTGAGGCTACTGTGACTGCACAACATCAGAGACTACTCGGATCTAAAACGGGGGAGAGCAATATTAAAGAGATTGGGCTATGAGCCCACGCGTGAGCAAGCGCGTTCAAAAGACATACCGATACAGATCAGGGACAGGATAAAGATACCTCCGCTACCCAGAAATATGAACCCTAACTTTCATGAAGGCAGGCGTAAAGCCAGGGCAGAGGCATTACAATCTAGGTACACTGGTCGACAGGACGTCGCGTATACAGACGCTGCGGAATATGAAAGCAAAGCGGCACACACGGCAGTGGCGGTCAGGGGAGATGGTGGCCTAATTGCGTGCTGCACAGTACTTGGTGTCGAGACTGCAGAGGCCGAGGAAGTGGCCATAGCTTTGGCCATCAGCCAAAAGGGGATCAGGGTGGTCATCAGCGACTCCAAAAACGCTGTGAGAAATTACGAATCGGGAAGGGTGACGGAGACTGCCGTCCGTATATTAAACATGGTAGGAGTACCCAAAGAGCAGATTCTGCTTGTCTGGGCTCCAGCTCACCAAGGACTTAGAGGGAACGAGGAGGCTCATTCCGTCGCCCGAGGTCTCACCTACCGGTCGACCCCTGGAACCTCCCAAGTTACCGAAAAAAGAAGCGAGTATATGCGCACATACCATGAAATCGTCGCACACTACAGGCTGAATCGGCAAGTGTACCCGAGAGCGGACAACTCACTAAGTAAGAAAAACGAGATTTTGTGGCGAAAGTTACAGACCGGGGTTCTTCCGAACCCCGCACTTTACAGCAAGTGGCACCCCGCAGTTTTCCAGTCCCAGTGTAAATTTTGTGAAGAGGTAGCGAATTTGGTCCACATGGTGTGGACATGTCCAAGTCAAAACGATGGTTCTCGCACTGTAGAATCCTGGGAGGCCCTGCTCTGCAGCCCAGATCCCAACGTCCAGCGCGACATCATCAGTCAAGCCCTTGCTGCTGCCGCGTCCCAAGGGATTCCGGCCGACAGCTAGGGGCAACGGGCCATGCCTGAGCAATTGACTGACCTTTTAATAAAGTTTTTTTCTCTCTCTCTCCCTCCTATACAACCTAATGACATCAAGTCTGCCCTACGAGACCCTCGTTAATGAATAAGGAAAAAATGTATACCTAAGGGCTGGTTTTTCCATGTATTCGACACATAAATACTGAGATCTAACAGACAGTAATGCCAAGGAATGTATAGGGGAAGGTATTAAAACAAATGGAATGTCAGTAAGAAGAAAGAAAAGTGGGAGAAAAGATAACCAGTCGTGAGAAGGAATCGAACCTACGACCCTCAAATAAAGCGTTGGATGCTCTAACCACTGAGCTATCAAACCGGCCTTCCTTCACCCCTTTTTTGGGGGTTTATATGTAAATGTAGAAGTAGGAGTGTCGATCAGCGTCATCTATAGGCCAAGCGGCCAGTGTGAAACACACTTTTATGCGAATGTGTTGCGTCACGTAGCACGTGAACTTTTAGCGAGCAGGAAGCTGACCAATAGTCCCTCGTACACAGCCTAATGACAACAAATGTGCCAGTACGAGACCCTCGTCAATGAATAAGGGAAAGAATGTATACCTAGTGGCTCGTTTTTTCATGTATTTGACACATTAATACTGAGATTTAACAGACAGTAATGCCAAGGAATGTATAGGGGAAGGTATTAAAACAAATGGAATATCAGTAAGAACAAAGAAAAGTGGGAGAAAAAATAACCAGTCGTGAGCAGGAATCGAACCTACGACCCTCGAATAACGCGTTGGATAATCCAACCACTGAGCTATCATAGCGGCCTTCGCTCACCCCACTTTTTGGGTTTATATGTAAATTTGGGAGTAGGAGGGTCGGTCAGCATCATCTATAAGCCAAGCGGCGAGAGGGAAACACCCTTTCATGCGCATGTGTGGCGCCACGTAGTACGTGAACTTATTACGAGCGGGCAGCTGACGAATAGTGCCTCGTATACAACTTAATGACACCAATTCTCCCAGTACGGGACCCTCGGTAATGAATAAGGAAAAGAAGTGTATACCTAAGGGCTCATTTTCCCGTGTTTTTGACACAATGATAATGAGATCTAAGAGACAGTAATGCCAAGCAATATATAGGGGAAGGTATTAAAACAAATGGAATGTCAGTAAGAAGAAAGAAAAGTGGGAGAAAAGATTACCAGTCGTGAGCAGGAATCGAACCTACGTTCCTCGAATAACGCGTTCGATGCTCTAACAACTGAGCTATCAAACCGGTCTTCCCTCACCCATCTTTTTGGGGTTTATATGTAAATTTAGAAGTAGGAGTGTCGGTCAGTGCCATCTATAAGCCAAGCGGCGAGTGTGAAACACCCTTTTATGCGCATGTGTGGCGTCACGTAGCACGTGAACTTTTTGCGAGCGGGCAGCTGACCAATAGTTCCTCGTATACAACCTAATGACACCAAGTCTGCCAGTACGAGACCCTCGTTAATGAATAAGGGAAAGAATGTATATCTAAGGGCTCGTTTTTACGTGTATTTGACACGTTAATACCGAGAGCTAACAGACAGTAATGCCAAGGAATGTATAGGGGAAGGTAATAAAACAAATGGAATGTCAGTAAGAAGAAAGAAAGGTTGGAGAAAAGATAACCAGTCGTGAGCAGTAATCGAACCTACGACCCTCGAATAACGCGTTGGATGCTCTCACCACAGAGCTATCGCAGCGGCCTTCCCTCATCCCACTTTTTTGGGTTGATATGTAAATTTAGAAGTAGGAGTGTCAGTCAGCGCCATCTAATAGCCATGTGGCGAATGGGGAATACCTTTTTATGCGCATGTGTGGCGTCACGTAGTATGTGAACTTATTACGAGCGGGCCGCTGACTAATTGTCCCTCGTACACAACCTAATGATATTAACTCTGCCAGTACGAGACCCTCGTTAATGAATAAGGGAAAGAATGTATACCTAAGGGCTCGTTTTTACGTGTATTCGACACATTAGTACTGAGATCAAACAGACAGTAATGCCAAGGAATGTATAGGGGAAGGTATTAAAACAAACAGAAAGTCAGTAACAAGAAAGAAAAGTGGGAGAAAAGATAACCAGTCGTGAGCAGGAATGGAACCTACGACCCTCAAATAAAGCGTTGGATGCTCTAACCACTGAGCTATCAAAGCGGCCTTCCTTCACCCCTTTTTTGGAGGGTTTATATGTGAATTTAGAAGTAGGAGTGTCGATCAGCGTCATCTATAGGCCAAGCAGCTAGTGTTAAATACCATTTTATGCGCATGTGTGGCGTCATGTAGCACGTGAACCTATTACGAGCAGGCAGATGACCAATAGTCCCTCGTATACAACATAATGACACCAAGTCTGCCAGTACGAGACCCTCGTTAATGAATAAGGGAAAGAATGTATACCCAATGGCTCGTTTTTCCATGTATTTACACATTAATACTGAGATCTAACAGGCAGTATTGCCAAGAAATGTATAGGGGAAGGTATTTAAACAAATGGAATGTCAGTAAGAAGAAATAGAAGTGGAAGAAAAGATAACCAGTCGTGAGCAGGAATCGAACCTACGACCCTCGAAAAACGCGTTGTATAATCCAACCACTGAGCTATCACAGCGGCCTTCCGTCAGCCCACTTTTTGGGTTTATATGTAAATTTAAGAGTAGGAGGGTCGGTCAGCGCCTTCTATGAGCCAAGCAGCGAGTGTGAAACACCCTTTTATGCGCATGTGTGTTGTCACGTAGCACTTGAACTTATCACGAGCGGGCAGCTGACGAATAGTGCCTCGTATACAACCTAATAACACCAAGTCTCCCAGTCCGGGACCCTCGTTAATGAATAAGAGAAAGAAGTGTATACCTAAGGGCTTGTTTTTCCGTGTTTTTGACACATGATAATAAGATTTACCAGACAGTAATGCCAAGGAATGTATAGGGGAAGGTATTAAAATAAATGAATTGTGAATAAGAAGAAAGAAAAGGGGGAGAAAAGATAACCAGTCGTGAGCAGGAATCGAGCCTACGACCCTCGAATATTGTGTTGGATGCTCTAGCCACTGAGCTATAGCAGCGGCCTTCCCTCACCTTACTTTTTAGGAGTTATATGTAAATTTATAAGCAGGAGGGTCGGTCAGCGCCATCTATAAGTCAAGCGGCGAGTGTGAAATACCCTTTTATGCGCATGTGTGGTGTCACGTAGCACGTGAACTTATTGCGAGCGGGCGGCTGACCAATAGTCCCTCCTTACAACCTAATGACATCAAGTCTGCCAGTGCGAGATCCTCATTAATGAATAAGGGAAAGAATGTATACCTAAGGGCTCGTTTTTTCATGCTTTCGACACATTAATACTGAGATCTAACAGACAGTAATGCCAAGGAATGTATAGGGGAAGGTAATAAAACAAATGGAATGTCAGTAAGAAGAAAGAAAAGTGGGAGAAAAGATAACCAGTCGTGAGCAGGAATCGAACCTACAACCCTCGAATAACGCGTTGGATAATCCAACCACTGAGCTATCATAGCGGCCTTCCCTCACCCCACTTTTTGGTTTCATATGTAAATTTAGGAGGATGGATGGATGGATGGATATGGCTGTACCCTTTAGATCGGGCGGTGGCTAGCGCCACCAAGCCGTAATACCTAATGAACGAAAAACTATATTTATTTTTTTCCTTAAAAAGTGAGTTTGAGGATTCGTACTTTGCAGTGAAGAGTTTAATTTTCACTCGTGCCTTGACTTTAGCCACCAGTCAGATAACCTCCTTCTAGTTAAGTCTACCCGCTTAAAGTTTATTTTGCCCTCCCGGTCCCTAAACCCCAGTGCTTTGAAAAACCCTGCGCCATCATCCTGAACTATTGGGTGAAGCCCTTTACAGAACATTATCAAGTGTTCGACAGTTTCTTCTTCCTCTCCACACACACTGCATACTGTGTCTACCCCTTCGTATTTGGCCCGATATGTCTTGGTTCGCAGCACTCCCGTCCTGGCCTCAAAGAGAAGAGAACTACCCCGAGTATTATCAAAGATCCTTTCCTTGGCAATTTCCTGCTTAAAAGTTCTTTAGATCTCTAGTGCGGACTTCTTAATCATGCCCATTCTCCACATGTCAGTATCCGTTTCCTTCACTTTCTTCTTAACCGATAGTTCTTTTTGGTTTGGCCACCTGCTGTTTTCTAAGTATTTACCGGTAAACTTCCTGGTTCGCTTCCTCTATTTTGTATCGACATTCTTCATATACAAGTAGCTGAAAACCTTCCTAGCCCAACGCTCTTCCCCCATTTCTCTTAATCGCTTCTCAAACTTTATCTTGCTGCTAGCCTCCCTGCCCTCAAATGATGCCCATCCCATATCACCTTGTACTCCCTGATTTGGTGTATTCCCGTGAGCTCCTAAAGCAAGCCTACCTATTCCACGTTGCTTAATTTCTAATCTTGCTTGAACTTCTGATCTCATGCACAAGACCACATTGCCGAACGTCAGCCCAGGAACCATGACCCCTTTCCATATTCCTCTCACAACATCATACCTATTGTAATTCCACAGTGCCCTATTTTTCATGACTGCTGCATTTCTGTTACCTTCAGTCGTCACGTATATTCGTGTTCCCTCAGATACTCGGTCCCATTGCTTATCCATACGCCCTGATATTTGTATTTATCTGTTATCTCTAGCGTGACCTCCTGTATTCTAAGCTCACTACCTTCGTTGTCATTGAAAATCATGACTGCTGATTTTTCCTTACTGAATCTAAAATCTAACCTATCTTCCTCATTACCGCAGATGTCCATAAATCTCTGCAAATCTTCCTTGTTGTTGGCCATTAGCACTATATCATCTGCATACATTAATGCTGGTAGTCCCTGATCAATAAGTTTTCCTTGTTTGACTAAAGAGAGGTTGAAGCCCAGTCCACTTCCCTCTAATTTTGACTCTAATTCTTGTAGGTACATCATGAATAATAAGGGTGACAGGGGGCACCACTGCCTAAGCCCCCGTTTTACCTCTGCAGGCTTGGATATCTGTTTTTCCCACTTTACAACTACATTGTTACCTTCATAGATACCCTTTAAAAGGTTAGTGACTACATGTTCCACGCCTAGTCTGTCCAGTATTCCCCACAATTCCCCTTGAACCACGCTATCGTACGCTCCCTTGATATCCAAAAATGCTAGCCACAGGGGCCTGTGTTCCTTTTCTGCTATTTCGATTCACTGCGTCAGTGAGAACAGATTGTCTTCCAACCTCCTGTGTTTCCGAAACCCATGGTGCAGTTCCCCCAGCACCCCCACAACCTCTATCCACGCCTGCAGTCTTTCCTTTATAATCTGCATCGCCAGCCTGTACACCACTGATGTCTATGTTATAGGACGGTAGTTGTTTATGTCAGCTTTGTCCCCCTTTCCTTTATAGATCATGCTCATCCTGCTAAGTTTCCATCCATCGGGAACCTCACCATCGATTAATATTGTGTTCACTGTCTCTCTCAAAGCCTGCTTAGACTTCGGACCGAATGTCTTTATCAGCCTAACTGAAATGCCATCTGGGCCTTAATTGGAATGTCATCTGGGAGTAGGAGGGTCGTTCAGCGCCATCTATAAGCCAAGCGGCGAGTATGAAACACCCTTTTATGCGCATGTGTGGCGTCACGTAGCTCATGAACGTTTTACGAGCAGGTAGCTGACCAATAGTCCCTCGTTTACAACCTAACGACACCAAGTCTTCCAGTACGAAACCCTCGTTATTGAATAAGGAAAAAATTGTATACCTATTGGCTCGTTTTTTCATGTATTTTACACAATAATACCGAGTTTTAACAGACAGTAATGCCAAGGAATGTATAGGGGAAGGTATTAAAACAAATGGAATGTCAGTAAGAAGAAAGAAAAGTAAGTGGCAGAAAACATAACCAGTCGTGAGCAGTAATCGAACCTACGACCCTCGAATAACGCGTTGGAAGGTCTAACCACTGAGATATCGCAGCGGCCTTCCCTCATTCCACTTATTTGGGTTTATATGTAAATTTTTAAGTAGGAGTGTCGGTCAGCGTCATCTATAAGCCATTTGGCGAATGTGAAATACCCTTTTTATGCGCATGTGTGGCGTCACGTAGCACATGAACTTATTACGAGCGGGCAGCTGACCAATAGTCCCTCGTATACAACCTAATGACACCAAGTCTGCCAGTACGAGACCCCGGTAATGAATAAGGGAAAGATTGTATACCTAATGGCTCGTTTTTCCATGTGTTTCACACATTAATACTGAGATCAAACAGACAGTAATGCCAAGGAATGTACAGGGGAAGGTATTAAAACAAATGGAATGTCAGTAAGAAGAAAGAAAGGTGCGAGAAAAGATAACCAGTCGTGAGCAGTAATCGAACCTACGACCCTCGAATAACGCGTTGGATGCTCTAACCACTGAGCTATCACAGCGGCCTTCCCTCACCCCACGTTTTGGGTTTATATATAAATTTAGAAGTGGATGGATGGATGGATGCTATGAGCGTCCCCTTTATAACGGGGTGGTGACAAGTATGCCACCAGGCTCGACAAAAAAAAAAACTTTTTTCTTTTTTGATGTTGGCCTAATGACTCTACTTCGATAAATTCTATCTTAATGGAAAAAAAGGTAAATTTTCAGCTTAAGTTCTCTGCCATTTACGGCACACTGTCCATATTTTATTTTTCCAATATTTATTTTTGTCCTTTCTCTCTAATTTTCTGCCACCAATACTCTAACCGTCTCTTACTTATTTCAATCGCGGGTGTGTTCAGCTTTCCATTGTTGTCCCTAAAACCCAAGGCTTCCTGTAGGCTCGTGCCCAAACGTACACCTGGGTGGATATCTCCACATTCAATCAGAACATGCTCCGCCGTTTCCTTATCTTTCCCGCAGCATGTGCATTGTTCTTCTTCTTGCTTAATCTTGCTTTATAACTACGCGTTCTAAGGCAACCCGATCTCGCTTCAAACAGTAAAGCGCTTCCCCTTGAATTATCGTAAAATGCCTCCCTCCTTATTTCATTTTTGCCCTTTCGGTAGTTACTCAAAGCCGGTTTTTTCTCCATAGCTGCCATCCAGTAAATCCTCTCCGCCTCCCTGACTTTTCCCTTAACGCTCTTTGTTGACATATGGCTTACAATACCAGCCGCATATTTACTAGTGAGTCTTCTAGTTCTTTTTCTCCACTGTGTGTCCACGCTCTTCCTATACAAATAACGGAACACCTTCTCTGCCCATCTACTCTACTTCATATTTCTTAGCCTTTCTTCGAACCTTATTTTGCTCTGCGCTTCCCTCGCCTCAAAACCTGCCCACCCCATATCGCCCTTTACAGCCTCGTTTGTCGTCTTCCCGTGAGCACCCAACGCGAGGCGTCCCACAGTCTTTTGATTTACATCCATTCCCGATTGCACCTCTGCCCTCATGCACACCACTGAGTTCCCAAAAGTAAGCCCTGGAACCATTACACCCTTCCACAGACCTCGAAGCACCTCATACCTATTGTATCCCCACAACGCTCTGTGCTTCATTATTGCCGCATTCCTCTTTCCTTTTGCTGCCGAGGCTTTTCCCTGTACCTCCATGTATCTATCACTCTCATTTACCCATACTCCAAGGTACTTGTATTCACTTACCCTCGGTAATTCTTGGCCTTGTATGGACACCGTCTGATCACAGGGATCATTGAATACCATCAATCCACACTTCGTTACACTGAATCCTAGTTCAAGAGCTTCACCTTCCCTTCCGCATATATTCGCCAGCTGCTGTATATCATCTCGACTGTCCGCAAATAAGACGATATCGTCCGCATAAAATAAACCTGGAAGCTTCCGCTCAATCATCATGCCGCCCTGTTTGTGTGACAGATTAAAACCAATGTTGCTACCTTCTAGCGCTTTTTCCATACTCACCATGTACAGCATGAATAACAGCGGGGACAAAGGACATCCCTGTCTCAGACCCTTGCTAACCTCAACGTTCTCTTTGCTACGCATTCCTTCCCACTCTATGCAAACTGTATTTTCTCGGTATATCTCCCTCAAAAGCTGTATACAGTCGTCGCCCATGCCCATTCCTTTCAATATATCCCACAAAATTTCCTGATTAACGTTGTCGTATGCCCCAGTGATGTCTAGAAAAGCCACGTACAAGGGCCTATTCTCTATTTTAGATATTTCTATACACTGAGTGAGAACAAACAGGTTATCGTCTAGCCGCCTGTCGACTCGAAATCCGTTCTGAAGTTCTCCCAAAATATCGTTATGTTCGGCCCATGTTCTCTATTTTCATTTTTACTGCTTGCATCGCCAACCTGTATAGTACCGATGTAATGGTTAGTGGTCTATACGAGCGAATCTTGTCCTTTTCTCCCTTGCCTTTATAGATTAAGTTTATTCTACTTTGTCGCCAACTGTCCGGTATTTGTCCGTCCTTTAAGCTTTTTTCTACTGCTTTTAACAATGCTTTTAGTGTTATGTCCTAGTTCGTTAATGAGGCTAACGGGAATCCCATCTAAACCCGCGGCAGTGCGCTTTGGAATTTTTCCTTCGGCCTTTTTCCAGTTGAAATTATCAAGTACTAGCTCTTCCTTTGTTGCTTTCTCCGCCACACTTTTACTCACCGGGGAGATCCCCTGGACGCTCTTTTTAAATGAATCGGCTGTTACCTTTTGGATGTAACCTAGCGCTTCGTACCCTTCCAATTGATTTCCTCCTTCATCTAGAATTTGTTTTTGCGTTGTGACAGACTTCCTACCTAGCGCCTTTATGTGGCTCCAAAAAATCCTAGGCGCGGCCTCCTTTTTTTCGTGTATCTCTGTCATCCAGCGTTCACTTTCACCTTTAATTTTTGCCTCTACCAATTTCTGTACAAGGGATTTTTTCTCTAAATATATTTCCCACATTTTTTTTGACTTCGTCCTGCGGCCGCTTCTCCTTTTTTGCCTTTCTATGCTCCCGTGATGCTTCGCGTCGCTTCTCGATCGCCTCCCGGATTTCCTTGTTCCACCAACTTTTTGGCTTCCTTTTTCCTTTCCAGCAAACAGTTTTCTTCTCTTTCCCTATCTCCTTCGTCATTAGATGTAACAGCTCACTATACTCCCAGTCCTTGCTTGGTATTTCGCCTAATTCTTCCTCGACTCTTGCGGCTATATTTATTATTTGTTTGTCATTTAAATACGAGCTGCCAGACTTGATTCCATGCTCATATTTTCAGTTTCGTATCCCATTTGTAATGTTATTCGTTTATGATCACTACCCAAGGTGTTAATGCCTTCCTCGTCTATCCTCATTTCTGTCAGTTTGTGGTAAATTCCTTCAGTCATGAGACAATAATCAATACTTGATTGCTTGTTTCCGACTTCCCATGTGATCTGGCCGTCACATTTAGGCCCCGTGTTAACTATCTCCAGACTATGTTGCTCGCAAAGATCTAGTAATAACTTCCCATTGGTGTCTGAATATCCGTCAAGGTCATGTATGTGGGCATTCATGTCCCCTAGAAGGATGATTTCGGCCCCATTACCAAATTCCTTAATATCCGCACTCATGCAATCCACTATCTCCTGATTCTTTTTCTGCAGTTATTCCCCGTCCACAAGTAGGCTACCCCTAGCCACGTTTCCTTTCCACCTACTGTGCCCAGAACCCAGAGGTGCTCTGAACACGTCTGTTTCACTCTAACCCATTTGGCTCCGCGATGAATTAGCATTCCTACATCCCCACCTTTCCTTTCCGATATGGTCCTGTTACACCCTTCCCAAACATAATTTTCAATATGTGGTGGCTCTTCCAAGTCTCTAAGGTGTGTTTCTGTAACCGCATACACGCCTATCTGTTCTTTGTTTAACTGCTCCTCAATCTCTAACCATTTTGCCTTCTTTCTGCCACCCTGCATGTTTATGTAACTAATTGCAACACGCGCCTTTTTCCTTTTTCTTTTACCTTTTTTCTGGTTTTTCGCAATTCTACCTGTCAAAGCGTCCTCCTGGTTGTTTTCCCTGTTACGAGCTACCCCGGACTCCGAAGGGCCCGTGAGCCCCCCAAAAAAGCTACTGCGCGTCCTGCCAGTCGCCAGCCCACCTCGTGTCCAAGCCTCTTATCGAAATGAATCTTGTCTCTTTGGAATCCACCCCACCTGTGCACTTCCCTGTTTAAATCCACTACCTCGAAACCCTCCCCTCGACTAATTCGCCATATCTCTTTGTTTGCGTCGACAACCGCTCTTTGCAGGTTGACGTTGCGTACTGGTACTTCCGGTACTGTGCATACTACAATTTGCACCTGGGGGCACACGGCGCGCATGTCATCCACCCCTTTCGCCAAGGTCGTCGCTAGTCCTGACGATTCTTTTTTCAGGACGTCATTTAGCCCTCCCGCAATTACAACGAGGTTACGATTGTTAGCTTTAGCTGCGAGTTGTTCACCCGCTTGACTCATTACTGTCCCCAGCGTTTGTCCTGGGAACGTCCCTATCACAACTCTCTTGTCGCCTTTCACCCTTTCTTTGATTGCCGCTGCGCATCGGACTAAATGTGAGTCACCGGCGATGATGACCTGTTCAGACATTCCTTCTGAAACCTGCACCTGGCTGCTGACTAGGTGACTAGCGTGAGTCACGGCTGCTGGTTTGCTCCCTCCCTCCCTCAAAACTACTTCTCGGTAGCTGGGCCCTGTGACCAATGTATCTGCCTTTGTCATGCCTGTTTCCTTCATCTCTCCCGCACGGGGGGTCGTCGCCATAATGCTTCCGCCGTCACTTGCGTCTTCGTTCCCTTTCACGACCTTCGATAGGCCCTTCTCGGCTGACCGGAGCCTTTCTTCCATGACTGACGTTTTCTCTCGCTCCTTCGCCAATGCATTCTCCAGCTCTGCGATTTTCTCCATGAGCCCACTCTGGACCGCCATCATATTTTCATTTTCTCCTCGAACTCGCACTGTCTACACTTGGCGCCATCTTCTGCTTTCTCCTCCGCACTAACTTCCACCTTCCAACCTACCCCGCACTCTGAACACTTTACGGTCTTTTAGACCATGGCTAGCTCAGTTTACCGATGCCCACGTGTTAGAAACCTGTACTAAAATACACTGGTCTAAGCCAAAAAGAACCACAATAATAAATAAATACGCTACACTTCACAGCACCTGCGCATGCACGTGGTCGGTCTACGCGCAGACCTCAGCCACGTGGTGGCTGGAGGAAAAAAAAGACACAGTACAAAATACTAAAACCTAAAAAAATAGTAAAAATACTAAAAGTACAAGGGTTGGTCAGCGCCATCTATAACCAAGCAGCGAGTGTGAAACACCCTTTTATGCACATGTTGGCGTCACGTAGCACGCGAACTTATTACGAGCGGCCAGCTGACGAATAGTCCCTCGTATACAACCTAATGACACCAAGTCTGCCAGTACGGGACACTCGGAAAGAAGTGTATACCTAAGGGCTCGTTTTTCCGTGTTTTGACACAATAATAATGAGATCTAACAAACAGTAATGCCAAGAATTGTATAGGGGAAGTTATTAAAAGAAATGGAATGTCAATAAGAAAAAAGAAAAGTTGGTGAGAAAATAACCAGCTGTGAGCAGGAATCGAACTTACGGCTTTCAAATAACGCGTTCGATGCTCTAAACACTGAGCTATCAAACCGGCCTTCGCTCACCCCACTTTTTTGGGTTTATATGTGAATTTAGAAGTAGGAGTGTCGGTGAGCGCCTTCTATAAGCCAAGCGGCTAGGGGGAAACACTTTTTTATGCGCATGTGTGGCGTCACGTAGCACGTGAACCTTTTACGAGCAGGCAGCTGGCCAATAGTGCCTCGTTTACAACCTAATGACCCCAAGTCTGCCAGTACGAGACCCTCGTTATTCAATAGGGGAAAGAATGTATATCTAATGGCTCGTTTTTCCATGTATTGGACACTATAATACTGAGATCTAACAGACAGTAATGCCAACGAATGTACCAGGGAAGGTAATAAAACAAATGGAATGTCAGTAAGAAGAAAGAAAGGGGGGTGAAAAGTAAGCAGCCGTGAGCAGGAATCAAACCTGCGACCCTCGAATAACGCGTTGGATGCTCTAATCAATGAGCTATCACAGCGGCCTTCCCTCACCCCACTTTTTGGGTTTATATGTAAATTTAGAAGTAGGAGTGTCGGTCGGCGCCATCTATAAGCCAAGCGGCGAGTGTGAAACACACTCTTAGGCGCATGTGTGGCGTCACGTAGCACGTGAACTTTTTACGAGCAGGCAGCTGACCAATAGTCCCTCCTATACAACCTAATGACAACAAGTCTGCCAGTACGAGACCCTCGTTAATAAATAAGGGAAAGAATGTATACCTAATGGATCGTTTTTCCAGGTATTTAGACAATAATACTGAGATCTAACAGATAGTAAGTCAAGGAATGTATATAGGAAGGTAGTAAAACAAATGGAATGTCCGTAAGAAGAAAGAAAAGTGGGAGAAAAGGTAACCAGTCGTGAGCAGTAATCGAACCTACGACCCTCGAATAACGCGTTGGATGCTCTAACCACTGAGCTATCACAGTGGCCTGCCCTCACCCCACTTTTTGGGTTTATATGTAAATTTAGAAGTAGGAGTGTCGGTCAGCGCCATCTATAAGCCAAGCAGCGAGTGTGAAATACCCTTTTATGCACATGAGTGGCGTCACGTAGCACGGGAACTGTTTACGAGCAGGCAGCTGGCCAATCGTCCCTCGTATAAACCTAATGACACCAAGTCTGCCAGTATGAGACCCTCGTTAATGAATACGGAAAACAATGTATATCTCATGGCTCGTTTTTCCATGTATTTGACACAAAAATGATGAGATCTAACAAACAGTAATGCCAAAAAATGTATAGGGGAAGTTATTAAAAGAAATGGAATGTCAATAAGAAGAAAGAAAAGTGGGTGAGAAAATAACCAGAAGTGAGCAGGAATCAAAGTTACGGCCTTCGAATAACGCGTTCGATGCTCTAACCACTGAGCTATCAAACCGGCCTTCCCTCACTCCACTTTTTTGGGTTTATATGTAAATTTAGAAATAGGAGTGTCGGTCAGCGCCATCTATAAGCCAAGCGGCTAGTGTGAAACACTTTTATGCGCATGTGTGGCGTCACGTAGCACGTAAACTTTTTACGACCAGGCAGCTGGCCCTCGTTTACAACCTAATGACACCAAGTCTGTCAGTACGAGACCCTCGTTAATGAATAGGGGAAAGAATGTATATTTAATGGCTCGTTTTTTCATGTATTTGACACTATAATACTGAGACCTAACAGACAGTAATGCCAAGGAATATATAGGGGAAGGTATTAAAACAAATGGAAGGTCTGTAAGAAGAAAGAAAAGTGGATGAAAAAATAACCAGTCGTGAGCAGTAATCGAACCTACAACCCTCGAATAACGCGTTGGATGCTCTAACCACTGAGCTGTCACAGCGGCCTTCCCTCACCCCACTTTATTGGTTTATATGTAAATTTAGAAGTAGGAGTTGCAGTCAGCGCCATCTATGAGCCAAGCGGCGAGTGTGAAATACCCTTTTATGCGCATGTGTGGCGTTACGTAGCACGCGAAATTATTACGAGCGGGCAACTGACAAATAGTTATTCTTATACAACCTAACGACAACTCTTCCAGTACGAGACACTCGTTAATGAATAAAGAAACGAAGTGTATACCTAAGGGTTCGTTTTGCCGTGTTTTTGACACAATAATAAACAGATCTAACTGACAGTAATGCCAAAGAATGTATAGGTGAAGTTATTAGAACAAATGGAATGTCAATAAGAAGAAAGAAAGGGGGGTGAAAAAATAACCAGCCGCTAGCAGGAATCAAACCTAAAACCCTCGAATAACGCGTTGGATGCTCTAACCACTGAGCTTTTACAGCTGCCTTCCCTCACCCCACTTTTTGGGTTTATACATAAATTTAGAAGTAGGAGGGTTGGTCAGCGCCATCTATAGGCCAAGCAGCGAGTGTGTAACACCCTTTTGTGCGCATGTTGGCGTCACGTAGCTCGCGAACTTATTGCGAGCGGGCAGCTGACAAAAAGTCCTTCGTATACAACCTAATGACATCAAGATTGCCAGTACGAGACCCTCGTTAATGAATAAGGAAAAGAATGTATACCTAATGGCTCGTTTTTCCATGTATTTACACAATAATACTGAGATCTAACAGACAGTAATGCCAAGGCATGTATAGGGGAAGGTATTAAAACAAAGGCAATGTCAGTAAGAAGAAAGAAAAGTGGGAGAAAAGATGACCAGTCGTGAGCAGTAATCGAACCTACGACCCTGGAATAAAGCGTTGGATGCTCTAACCACTGACTGAGCTATCACAGCGGCCAACCCTCACCCATGTTTTTGGGTTTATATGTAAATTTAGAAGTAGGAATGTCGGTCAGCGCAATCTATAGGCCAAGTGGTGAGTGTGAAATACCCTTTTATGCGCATGTGTGGCGTCACGTAGCACGTGAACTTATTACGAGCGGGCAGCTGACCAAAAGTCCCTCGTATACAACCTAATGACAAGTCTGCCAGTACGAGACACTCGTTAATGAATAAGGAAAAGAAGTGTATACCAAAGGGCTCGTTTTCCGTGTTTTGACACAATAATAACGAGATCTAACAGACAGTAATGCCAAAGAATGTATAGGTGAAGTTATTGGAACAAATGGAATGTCAATAAGAAGAAAGGTGTGTGAAAAAATAACCAGCCATGAGCAGGAATCAAACCTAAAACCCTCGAATAACGCGTTGGATGCTCTAACCATTGAGCTATCACAGCGGCCTTCCCTCACCCCACTTTTCTGGGTTTATATGTAAATTTAGAAGTAGGAGTGTCGGTCAGCGCCATCTATAAGCCAAGCGGCGAGTGTGAAACACCCTTTTATGCGCATGTGTGGCGTCACGTAGCACGTGAACTTATATCGAGCGGGCAGCTGACCAATATTCCCTCGTATACAACCTAAGGACACCAAGTCTGCCAGTACGGAACCCTCATAAATGAATAAGGGGAAGAAGTGTACACCTAAGGGCTCGTTTTTCCGTGTTTTGACACAATAATAATGACATCTAACAAACAGTAATGCCAAGGATTGTATAGGGGAAGTTATTAAAAGAAATGGAATGTCACGAAGAAAAAAGAAAAGTTGGTGAGAAAATAACCAGCTGTGAGCAGGAATCGAACTTACGGCCTTCGAATAACGCGTTCGATGCTCTAAACACTGAGCTATCGAACCGGCCTTCCCTCACCCCACTTTTTTGGGTTTATATGTAAATTTAGAAGTAGGAGTGTCGGTGAGCGCCTTCAATAAGCCAAGCGGCTAGTGGAAAACACTTTTTTATGCGCATGTGTGGCGTCACGTAGCACGTGAACCTTTTACGAGCAGGCAGCTGGCCAATAGTTCCTCGTTTACAACCTAATGACCCCAAGTCTGCCAGTACGAGACCCTCGTTAATGAATAAGGGAAAGAATGTATACCTAATGGCTCGTTTTTCCATGTATTTACACAATAATACTGAGATCTAACAGACAGTAATGCCAAGGCATGTATAGGGGAAGGTAATAAAACAAAGGCAATGTCAGTAAGAAGAAAGAAAAGTGGTAGAAAAGATGACCAGTCGTGAGCAGTAATCGAACCTACGACCCTGGAATAACGCGTTGGATGCTCTAACCACTGACTGAGCTATCACAGCGGCCCACCCTCACCAATGTTTTTGGGTTTATATGTAAATTTAGAAGTAGGAATGTCGGTCAGCGCAATCTATAGGCCAAGTGGCGAGTGTGAAATACCCTTTTATGCGCATGTGTGGCGTCACGTAGCACGTGAACTTATTACGAGCGGGCAGCTGACCAAAAGTCCCTCGTATACAACCTAATGACAAGTCTGCCAGTACGAGACACTCGTTAATGAATAAGGAAAGAAGTGTATACCAAAGAGCTCGTTTTTCCGTGTTTTTGACACAATAATAACAAGATCTAACAGACAGTGATGCCAAGGAATGTACAGGTGAAGTTATTGGAACAAATGGAATGTCAATAAGAAGAAAGAAAGGGGGGTGAAAAAATAACCAGTCGCTAGCAGGATTCAAACCTACAACCTTCGAATAACGCGTTCGATGCTCTAACCACTGAGCTATCGCAGCGGCCTTTCCTTACCCCACTTTTTTGGGTGTATGTCTAAACTTAGAAGTAGGAGTGTCGGTTAGCGATATTTATAAGCCAAGCGGCGAGTGTGAAACACCCTTTTATGCGCATGTGTGGCGTCACGTAGCACGTGAACTTAATACGAGTGGGCAGCTGACCAATAGTCTCTCCTATACAACCTGATGAAACCAAGTCTGCCAGTTCGAGACCCTCGTAATGAATAAGGGAAAAAATGTATACCTAATGGCTCCTTTTTCCATGTATGTACACAATATTACTGAGATCTAACAGACAGTAATGACAAGCAATGTATAGGGGAAGGTAATAAAACAAATAGAATATCAGTAAGGGGAAGGTATAGGAACAAATGGAATGGGAATAGGAAGAAAGGTGGGTAAAAATTAACCAGCCGTGAGCGGGAATCAAACCTGCGACCCTCGAATAACGCGTTCGATGCTCTAACCACTGAGCGCTCGGCAGCGGCCTTCCCTCATACCCCTTTTTTGGGTTTTTATGTAAATTTAGAAGAAGGAGTGTCGGTCAGCGCCATCTATAGGCCAAGCGGCGAGTGTGAGATAGCCTTTTATGCGCATGTGTGGCGTCAAGTAGCACGTGAAACCTGATACGAGCGGGCAGCTGACCAATAGTCCCTCGTATACAACCTATTGACACCAAGTCTGCAGTATGGCACCCTCGTAAATAAATAAGGGAAAGAAGTGTACACCTAAGGGCTCGTTTTTTGTGTTTTTGACACTATAATAACGAGATCTAACAGACAGTAATGCCAAGGAATGTATAGGGGAAGCTATTGGAACAAATGAAATGTGAATAGAAAGAAAGAAAGGTGGATGAAAAAATAAGCAGCAGTGAGTAGGAATCAAACCTACGACCCTCGAATAACCCGTTCGATGCTCTAACCACAGAGCTCTCGCAGCGGCCTTCCCTCATCTCTCTTTTTTGGGTTTATATGTAAATTTAGAAGTAGGAGTGTCGGTCAGTGCCATCTATAAGCCAAGCGGCGAGTGTGAAACACCCTTTTATGCGCATGTGTGGCGTCACGTAGCACGTGAACTTATTACTAGCGGGCAGCTGACCAATAGTCCCTCGTATACAACCTAATGACACCAGGTCTGCCAGTACGGGATCCTCGTAAATGAATAAGGGAAAGAACTGTATACCTAAGGGCTCGTTTTTTCGTGTTTTTGTAACTATAAAAATGAGATCTAACAGACAGTAATGCCAGGGAATGTATAGGGGAAGTTATTAGAACAATTGGGATGTCAATAGGAAGAAACAAAAGTGTGTGAAAAAATAACCAGCCGCGAGCAGGAATTGAACATTCGACCCTCGAATAACGCGTTAGATGTACTAACACTGAGCTATCACAGCGGCCTTCCTCACCCCACTTTTTTGGGTTTATATGTAAATTTAGAAATAGGAGTGTCGGTAAGCGCCATCTATAGGCCAAGCGGTAAGTGTGAAACCCCCTTTTATGCGCAAGTGTGTCGTCACGTAGCACGTGAACTTATTACGAGCGGGCACCTGACCACTCGTCCCTCCTTTACAACCTAATGACACCAAGTCTGCCAGTACGGGACCCTCATAAATGAATAAGGGAAAGAAGTGTACATCTAAGGGCTCGTTTTTCCGTGTTTTTGAGACTATAATAATGAGATCTATCAGACAGTAATGCCAAGGAATGTATAGGGGAAGTTATTCGAACAGATGGAATGTCAATGGGAAGAAAGAAAAGTGTGTGAAAAATAACCAGACGTGAGCAGGAATTGAACATACGACCCTCGATTAACGCGTTGGATGCTCTAACCACTGAGCTATCACAACGGCCTTCTCTCACCCCACTTTTTTGGTTTATATGTAAATTTAGTAGTATCAGTGTATGTCAGCGCCATCTATAAGCCAAGCGGCGAGTGTGAAACACCCTTTAATGCGCATGTTGGCGTCACGTAGTACGTGAACCTACTACGAGCGGGCAGGCGACGGGTAGTCCCTCGTGTACAACCTAATGACACTAAGTCTGCCAGTGCGAGACTCTTGTTATTAAATAAAGGAATAAAGTGTAAACAAAAGGGCTAGTTTTTTCGTGTTTTTGACAAAACAATAACAAGATCTAACTGACAGTAATGCCAAGGAATGTATAGGGGAAGTTAATGCAACAAATAGAATGGGAATAGGAAGAAAGGTGGGTAAAATAGAACCAGCCGTGAGCGGGAATCAAACCTACGACCCTCGAATAACCCGTACGATGCCATAACCACTGCGCTCGCGCAGCGGCCTTCCCTCATCTCTCTTTTTTTGGGTTTATATGTAAATTTAGGAGTAGGAGTGTCGGTCAGCGCCATCTATAAGCCAAGCGCCGAGTGTGAAATACCCTTTTGTGCGCATGTGTGGAGTCACGTAGCACGTGAACTTAAAACGAGCGGGCAGCTGACAAATCGCCCCTCCTATACAACCGAAGGACACGAAGTCTGCCAGTGCGAAACCCTCGTTAATGAATGGGGGAAAGAATGTATCGGCCCATGTTTCGGCCCATGTTTCTATTTTCATTTTTACTGCTTGCATCGCCAACCTGTATAGTACCGATGTAATGGTTAGTGGTCTATACGAGCGAATCTTGTCCTTTTCTCCTTTGCCTTTATAGATCAAGTTCATTCTACTTTGTCGCCAACTGTCCGGTATTTGTCCGTCCTTTAAGCTTTTTTCTACTGCTTTTAACAATGCTTCTTTAGTGTTATGTCCTAGTTCGTTAATGAGGCTAACGGGAATCCCATCTAAGCCCGCGGCAGTGCGCTTTGGAATTTTTCCTTCGGCCTTTTTCCAGTTGAAATTATCAAGTACTAGCTCTTCCTTTGTTGCTTTCTCCGCCACACTTTTACTCACCGGGGAGATCCCCTGGACGCTCTTTTTAAATGAATCGGCTGTTACCTTTTGGATGTAACCTAGCGCTTCGTACCCTTCCAATTGATTTCCTCTTTCATCTAGAATTTGTTGTTGCGTTGTGACAGACTTCCTACCTAGCGCCTTTATGTGGCTCCAAAAAATCCTAGGCGCGGCCTCCTTTTTTTCGTGTATCTCTGTCATCCAGCGTTCACTTTCACCTTTAATTTTTGCCTCTACCAATTTCTGTACAAGGGATTTTTTCTCTAAATATATTTCCCATATTTTTTTTGACTTCGTCCTGCGGCCGCTTCTCCTTTTTTGCCTTTCTATGCTCCCGTGATGCTTCGTGTCGCTTCTCGATCGCCTCCCGGATTTCCTTGTTCCACCAACTTTTTGGCTTCCTTTTTCCTTTCCAGCAAACAGTTTTTCTTCTCTTTCCCTATCTCCTTCGTCATTAGATGTAACAGCTCACTATACTCCCAGTCCTTGCCTGGTATATCGCCTACTTCTTCCTCGACTCTTGCGGCTATATTTATTATTTGTTTGTCATTTAAATACGAGCTGCCAGACTTTGATTCCATGCTCATATTTTCAGTTTCGTATCCCATTTGTAATGTTATTCGTTTATGATCACTACCCAAGGTGTTAATGCCTTCCTCGTCTATCCTCATTTCTGTCAGTTTGTGGTAAATTCCTTCATTCATGAGACAATAATCAATACTTGATTGCTTGTTTCCGACTTCCCATGTGATCTGGCCGTCACATTTAGGCCCCGTGTTAACTATCTCCAGACTATGTTGCTCGCAAAGATCTAGTAATAACTTCCCATTGGTGTCGGAATATCCGTCAAGGTCATGTATGTGGGCATTCATGTCCCCTAGAAGGATGATTTCGGCCCCATTACCAAATTCCTTAATATCCGCACTCATGCAATCCACTATCTCCTGATTCTTTTCTCTGCAGTTATTCCCCGTCCACAAGTAGGCTACCCCAGCCACGTTTCCTTTCCACCTACTGTGCCCAGAACCCAGAGGTGCTCTGAACACGTCTGTTTCACTCTAACCCATTTGGCTCCGCGATGAATTAGCATTCCTACATCCCCACCTTTCCTTTCCGATATGGTCCTGTTACACCCTTCCCAAACATAATTTTCAATATGTGGTGGCTCTTCCAAGTCTCTAAGGTGTGTTTCTGTAACCGCATACACGCCTATCTGTTCTTTGTTTAACTGCTCCTCAATCCCTAACCATTTTGCCTTCTTTCTGCCACCCTGCATGTTTATGTAACTAATTGCAACACGCGCCTTTTTCCTTTTTCTTTTACCTTTTTTCTGGTTTTTCGCAATTCTACCTGTCAAAGCGTCCTCCTGGTTGTTTTCCCTGTTACGAGCTACCCCGGACTCCGAAGGGCCCGTGAGCCCCCCAAAAAAGCTACTGCGCGTCCTGCCAGTCGCCAGCCCACCTCGTGTCCAAGCCTCTTATCGAAATGAATCTTGTCTCTTTGGAATCCACCCCACCTGTGCACTTCCCTGTTTAAATCCACTACCTCGAAACCCTTCTCTCGACTAATTCGCCATATCTCTTTGTTTGCGTCGACAACCGCTCTTTGCAGGTTGACGTTGCGTACTGGTACTTCCGGTACTGTGCATACTACAATTTGCACCTGGGGGCACACGGCGCGCATGTCATCCACCCCTTTCGCCAAGGTCGTCGCTAGTCCTGACGATTCTTTTTTCAGGACGTCATTTAGCCCTCCCGCAATTACAACGAGGTTACGATTGTTAGCTTTAGCTGCGAGTTGTTCACCCGCTTGACTCATTACTGTCCCCAGCGTTTGTCCTGGGAACGTCCCTATCGCAACTCTCTTGTCGCCTTTCACCCTTTCTTTGACTGCCGCTGCGCATCGGACTAAATTTGAGTCACCGGCGATGATGACCTGTTCAGACATTCCTTCTGAAACCTGCACCTGGCTGCTGACTAGGTGACTAGCGTGAGTCACGGCTGCTGGTTTGCTCCCTCCCTCCCTCAAAACTACTTCTCGGTAGCTGGGCCCTGTGACCAATGTATCTGCCTTTGTCATGCCTGTTTCCTTCATCTCTCCCGCACGGGGGGTCGTCGCCATAATGCTTCCGCCGTCACCTGCGTCTTCGTTCCCTTTCACGACCTTCGATAGGCCCTTCTCGGCTGACCGGAGCCTTTCTTCCATGACTGACGTTTTCTCTCGCTCCTTCGCCAATGCATTCTCCAGCTCTGCGATTTTCTCCATGAGCCCACTCTGGACCGCCATCATATTTTTCATTTTCTCCTCGAACTCGCACTGTCTACACTTGGCGTCATCTTCTGCTTTCTCCTCCGCACTGACTTCCACCTTCCAACCTACCCCGCACTCTGAACACTTTACGGTCTTTTTGACCATGGCTAGCTCAGTTTACCGATGCCCACGTGTTAGAAAACTGTACTAAAATACACTGGTCTAAGGCAAAAAGAACCACAATAATAAATAAATACGCTACACTTCACAGCACCTGTGCATGCACGTGGTCGGTCTACGCGCAGACCTCAGCCACGTGGTGGCTGGAGGAAAAAAAAGACACAGTACAAAATACTAAAAACTAAAAAAATAGTAAAAATACTAAAAGTATAAGGGTTGGTCAGCGCCATCTATAACCAAGCAGCGAGTGTGAAACACCCTTTTATGCACATGTTGGCGTCACGTAGCACGCGAACCTATTACGAGCGGCCAGCTGACGGATAGTCCCTCGTATACAACCTAATGACACCAAGTCTGCCAGTACGGGACACTCGGAAAGAAGTGTATACCTAAGGGCTTGTTTTTCCGTGTTTTGACACAATAATAATGAGATCTAACAAACAGTAATGCCGAAAATTGTATAGGGGAAGTTAATAAAAGAAATGGAATGTCAATAAGAAAAAAGAAAAGTTGGTGAGAAAATAACCAGCTGTGAGCAGGAATCGAACTTACGGCTTTCGAATAACGCGTTCGATGCTCTAAACACTGAGCTATCAAACCGGCCTTCGCTCACCCCACTTTTTTGGGTTTATATGTAAATTTAGAAGTAGGAGTGTCGGTGAGCGCTTCTATAAGCCAAGCGGCTAGGGGGAAACACTTTTTTATGCGCATGTGTGGCGTCACGTAGCACGTGAACCTTTTACGAGCAGGCAGCTGGCAAATAGTGCCTCGTTTACAACCTAATGACCCCAAGTCTGCCAGTACGAGACCCTCGTTATTCAATAGGGGAAAGAATGTATATAATGGCTCGTTTTTCCATGTATTGGACACTATAATACTGAGATCTAACAGACAGTAATACCAAGGAATGTACAGGGGAAGGTATTAAAACAAATGGAATGTCAGTAAGAAGAAAGAAAGGGGGGTGAAAAGTAAGCAGCCGTGAGCAGGAATCAAACCTTCGACCCTCGAATAACGCGTTGGATGCTCTAATCAATGAGCTATCACAGCGGCCTTCCCTCACCCCACTTTTTTGGGTTTATATGTAAATTTAAAAGTAGGAGTGTCGGTCGGCGCCATCTATAAGCCAAGCGGCGAGTGTGAAACACACTCTTAGGCGCATGTGTGGCGTCACGTAGCACGTGAACTTTTTACGAGCAGGCAGCTGACCAATAGTCCCTCCTCTACAACCTAATGACAACAAGTCTGCCAGTACGAGACCCTCGTTAATAAATAAGGGAAAGAATGTATACGTAATGGCTCGTTTTTCCTAGGTATTTAGACATTAATACTGAGATCTAACAGATAGTAAGCCAAGGAATGTATAGAGGAATGTAGTAAAACAAATGGAATGTCCGTAAGAAGAAAGAAAAGTGGGAGAAAAGGTAACCAGTCGTGAGCAGTAATCGAACCTACGACCCTCGAATAACGCGTTGGATGCTCTAACCACTGAGCTATCACAGTGGCCTGCCCTCACCCCACTTTTTGGGTTTATATGTAAATTTAGAAGTAGGAGTGTCGGTCAGCGCCATCTATAAGCCAAGCAGCGAGTGTGAAATACCCTTTTATGCACATGAGTGGCGTCACGTAGCACGGGAACTGTTTACGAGCAGGCAGCTGGCCAATCGTCCCTCGTATAAAACCTAATGACACCAAGTCTGCCAGTACGAGACCCTCGTTAATGAATAAGGAAAAGAATGTATATCTCATGGCTCGTTTTTCTATGTATTTGACACAATAATGATGAGATCTAACAAACAGTAATTCCAAAAAATGTATAGGGGAAGTTATTAAAAGAAATGGAATGTCAATAAGAAGAAAGAAAAGTGGGTGAGAAAATAACCAGAAGTGAGCAGGAATCAAAGTTACGGCCTTCGAATAACGCGTTCGATGCTCTAACCACTGAGCTATCAAACCGGCCTTCCCTCACTCCACTTTTCTGGGTTTATATGTAAATTTAGAAATAGGAGTGTCGGTCAGCGCCATCTGTAAGCCAAGCGGCGAGTGTGAAACACCCTTTTATGCGCATGTGTGGCGTCACGTGGCACGTTAACTTATTACTAGCGGGCAGCTGACCAATAGTCCCTCGTATACAACCTGATGACACTAAGTCTGCCAGTGCGAGACCCTCGCTAATAAATAAGGGAAAAAGTGTAAACAAAAGGGCTAGTTTTTCCCTGTTTTTGACACAATAATAACAAGATCTAACAGACAGAAATGCCAAGGAATGTATAGGGGAAGTTATTAGAACAAATGGGATGTCAATAGGAAGAAAACAAAAGTGTGTGAAAAAATAACCAGCCATGAGCAGGAATTGAGCCTACGACCCTCGAATAACGCGTTGGATGCTCTAAGCACTGAGCTATCACAGCGGCCTTCCCTCACCCCACTTTTTAGGGTTTACATGTAAACTTAGGAGTAGGGGGTTGGCCAGGGCCATCTATAAGCCAAGCGGCGAGAGTGAAATACCCTTTTATGCACATGTTGGCGTCACGTAGCACGTGAACTTAAATCGAGCGGGCAGCTGACCAATATTCCCTCGTATACAACCTAAGGGCACCAAGTCTGCCAGTACGAGACCCTCATAAATGAATAAGGGAAAGAAGTGTACACCTAAGGGCTCGTTTTTTCCGTGTTTTGACACAATAATAATGACATCTAACAAACAGTAATGCCAAGGATTGTATAGGGGAAGTTATTAAAAGAAGTGGAATGTCACGAAGAAAAAAGAAAAGTTGGTGAGAAAATAACCAGCTGTGAGCAGGAATCGAACTTACGGCCTTCGAATAACGCGTTCGATGCTCTAGACACTGAGCTATCGAACCGGCCTTCCCTCACCCCACTTTTTTGGGTTTATATGTAAATTTAGAAGTAGGAGTGTCGGTCGAGCGCCTTCTATAAGCCAAGCGGCTAGTGGGAAACACTTTTTTATGCGCATGTGTGGCGTCACGTAGCACGTGAACCTTTTACGAGCAGGCAGCTGGCCAATAGTTCCTCGTTTACAACCTAATGACCCCAAGTCTGCCAGTACGAGACCCTCGTTATTCAATAGGGGAAAGAATGTATATCTAATGGCTCGTTTTTCCATGTATTGGACACTATAATACTGAGATCTAACAGACAGTAATGCTAACGAATGTACAGGGGAAGGTAATAAAACAAATGGAATGTCAGTAAGAAGAAAGAAAGGGGGGTGAAAGTAAGCAGCCGTGAGCAGGAATCAAACCTACGACCCTCGAATAACGCGTTGGATGCTCTAATCAATGAGCTATCACAGCGGCCTTCCCTCACCCCACTTTTTTGGGTTTATATGTAAATTTAGAAGTAGGAGTGTCGGTCGGCGCCATCTATAAGCCAAGCGGCGAGTGTCAAACACACTCTTAGGCGCATGTGTGGCGTCACGTAGCACGTGAACTTTTTACGAGCAGGCAGCTGACCAATAGTCCCTCCTATACAACCTAATGACAACAAGTCTGCCAGTACGAGACCCTCGTTAATAAATAAGGGAAAGAATGTATACCTAATGGATCGTTTTTCCAGGTATTTAGACAATAATACTGAGATCTAACAGATAGTAAGCCAAGGAATGTATAGAGGAAGGTATTAAAACAAATGGAATGTCAGTAAGAAGAAAGAAAAGTGGGAGAAAAGGTAACCAGTCGTGAGCAGTAATCGAACCTACGACCCTCGAATAACGCGTTGGATGCTCTAACCACTGAGCTATCACAGTGGCCTGCCCTCACCCCACCTTTTGGGTTTACATGTAAATTTAGAAGTAGGAGTGGAAGTCAGCGCCATCTATAAGCCAAGCGGCGAGTGTGAAATACCCTTTTATGCGCATGTGTGGCGTTACGTAGCACGCGAAATTATTACGAGCGGGCAACTGACAAATAGTTCCTCTTATACAACCTAACGACAACTCTGCCAGTACGAGACACTCGTTAATGAATAAAGAAACGAAGTGTATACCTAAGGGTTCTTTTTGCCGTGTTTTTGACACAATAATAAACAGATATAACAGACAGTAATGCCAAGGAATGTATAGGTGAAGTTATTAGAACAAACGGAATGTCAATAAGAAGAAAGAAAGGGGGGTGAAAAAATAAGCAGCCGCTAGCAGGAATCAAACCTAAAACCCTCGAATAACGTGTTGGATGCTCTAACCACTGAGCTTTAAGAGCGGCCTTCCCTCACCCCACTTTTTGGGTTTATATATAAATTTAGAAGTAGAAGGGTCGGTCAGCGCCATCTATAGGCCAAGCAGCGAGTGTGTAACACCCTTTTATGCGCATGTTGGTGTCACGTAGCACGCGAACTTATTACGAGCGGGAAGCTGACAAACAGTCCCTCGTATACAACCTAATGACATCAAGATTGCCAGTACGAGACCCTCGTTAATAAATAAGGGAAAGAATGTATACCTAATGGCTCGTTTTTCCATGTATTTACACAATAATACTGAGATCTAACAGACAGTAATGCCAAGGCATGTATAGGGGAAGGTATTAAAACAAAGGGAATGTCAGTAAGAAGAAAGAAAAGTGGGAGAAAAGATAACCAGTCGTGAGCAGTAATCGAACCTACGACCCTGGAATAAAGCGTTGGATGCTCTAACCATCGAGCTATCACAGCGGCCTACCCTCACCCATGTTTTTGGGTTTATATGTTACTTTAGAAGTAGGAATGTCGGTAAGCGCAATCTATAGGCCAAGCGGCGAGTGTGAAATACCCTTTTATGCGCATGTGTGGCGTCACGTAGCACGTGAACTTATTACGAGCGGGCAGCTGACCAATAGTCCCTCCTATACAACCTAATGACAAGTCTGCCAGTACGAGACACTCGTTAATGAATAAGGAAAAGAAGTGTATACCAAAGAGCTCGTTTTTCCGTCTTTTTGACACAATAATAACAAGATCTAACAGACAGTGATGCCAAGGAATGTACAGGTGAAGTTATTGGAACAAATGGAATGTCAATAAGAAGAAAGAAAGGGGGGTGAAAAAATAACCAGTCGCTAGCAGGATTCAAACCTACAACCTTCGAATAACGCGTTCGATGCTCTAACCACTGAGCTATCGCAGCGGCCTTTCCTTACCCCAATTTTTTGGGTGTATGTCTAAACTTAGAAGTAGGAGTGTCGGTTAGCGATATTTATAAGCCAAGCGGCGAGTGTGAAACACCCTTTTATGCGCATGTGTGGCGTCACGTAGCACGTGAACTTAATACGAGTGGGCAGCTGACCAATAGTCTCTCCTATACAACCTGATGAAACCAAGTCTGCCAGTTCGAGACCCTCGTAATGAATAAGGGAAAAAATGTATACCTAATGGCTCCTTTTTCCATGTATATACACAATAATACTGAGATCTAACAGACAGTAATGCCAAGCAATGTATAGGGGAAGGTAATAAAACAAATGGAATATCAGTAAGGGGAAGGTATAGGAACAAATGGAATGGGAATAGGAAGAAAGGTGGGTAAAAATTAACCAGCCGTGAGCGGGAATCAAACCTGCGACCCTCGAATAACGCGTTCGATGCTCTAACCACTGAGCGCTCGCAGCGGCCTTCCCTCATACCCCTTTTTTGGGTTTTTATGTAAATTTAGAAGAAGGAGTGTCGGTCAGCGCCATCTATAGGCCAAGCGGCGAGTGTGAGATACCCTTTTATGCGCATGTGTGGCGTCACGTAGCACGTGAACTTGATACGAGCGGGCAGCTGACCAATAGTCCCTCGTATACAACCTATTGACACCAAGTCTGCAGTATGGCACCCTCGTAAATAAATAAGGGAAAGTGTACACCTAAGGGCTCGTTTTTTGTGTTTTTGACACTATAATAACGAGATCTAACAGACAGTAATGCCAAGGAATGTATAGGGGAAGTTATTGGAACAAATGAAATGTGAATAGGAAGAAAGAAAGGTGGATGAAAAAATAAGCAGCAGTGAGTAGGAATCAAACCTACGACCCTCGAATAACCCGTTCGATGCTCTAACCACAGAGCTCTCGCAGCGGCCTTCCCTCATCTCTCTTTTTTGGGTTTATATGTAAATTTAGAAGTAGGAGTGTCGGTCAGTGCCATCTATAAGCCAAGCGGCGAGTGTGAAACACCCTTTTATGCGCATGTGTGGCGTCACGTAGCACGTGAACTTATTACTAGCGGGCAGCTGACCAATAGTCTCTCGTATACAACCTAATGACACCAGGTCTGCCAGTACGGGATCCTCGTAAATGAATAAGGGAAAGAACTGTATACCTAAGGGCTCGTTTTTTCGTGTTTTTGTAACTATAAAAATGAGATCTAACAGACAGTAATGCCAGGGAATGTATAGGGGAAGTTATTAGAACAATTGGGATGTCAATAGTAAGAAACAAAAGTGTGTGAAAAAATAACCAGCCGCGAGCAGGAATTGAACTTTTGACCCTCGAATAACGCGTTAGATGTTCTAACACTGAGCTATCACAGCGGCCTTCCTCACCCCACTTTTTTGGGTTTATATGTAAATTTAGAAATAGGAGTGTCGGTAAGCGCCATCTATAGGCCAAGCGGTAAGTGTGAAACCCCCTTTTATGCGCAAGTGTGTCGTCACGTAGCACGTGAACTTATTACGAGCGGGCACCTGACCAATCGTCCCTCCTTTACAACCTAATGACACCAAGTCTGCCAGTACGGGACCCTCATAAATGAATAAGGGAAAGAAGTGTACACCTAAGGGCTCGTTTTTCCGTGTTTTTGAGACTATAATAATGAGATCTAACAGACAGTAATGCCAAGGAATGTATAGGGGAAGTTATTCGAACAGATGGAATGTCAATGGGAAGAAAGGAAAGTGTGTGAAAAATAACCAGACGTGAGCAGGAATTGAACATACGACCCTCGATTAACGCGTTGGATGCTCTAACCACTGAGCTATCACAACGGCCTTCTCTCACCCCACTTTTTTGGTTTATATGTAAATTTAGTAGTATCAGTGTATGTCAGCGCCATCTATAAGCCAAGCGGCGAGTGTGAAACACCCTTTAATGCGCATGTTGGCGTCACGTAGTACGTGAACCTACTACGAGCGGGCAGGCGACGAGTAGTCCCTCGTGTACAACCTAATGACACTAAGTCTGCCAGTGCGAGACTCTTGTTATTAAATAAAGGAATAAAGTGTAAACAAAAGGGCTAGTTTTTTCGTGTTTTTGACAAAACAATAACAAGATCTAACTGACAGTAATGCCAAGGAATGTATAGGGGAAGTTAATGCAACAAATAGAATGGGAATAGGAAGAAAGGTGGGTAAAATAGAACCAGCCGTGAGCGGGAATCAAACCTACGACCCTCGAATAACCCGTACGATGCCATAACCACTGCGCTCGCGCAGCGGCCTTCCCTCATCTTTCTTTTTTGGGTTTATATGTAAATTTAGGAGTAGGAGTGTCGGTCAGCGCCATCAATAAGCCAAGCGCCGAGTGTGAAATACCCTTTTGTGCGCATGTGTGGAGTCACGTAGCACGTGAACTTAAAACGAGCGGGCAGCTGACAAATCGCCCTTCCTATACAACCGAAGGACACGAAGTCTGCCAGTGCGAAACCCTCGATAATGAATGGGGGAAAGAATGTATACCTACGGGCTTGTTTTTCCGTGTATTTGACACAATATTTTTGAGAGCTAAAGACAGTAATGCCAAGGAATGTATATGGGAAGGTTTTTAGAACAAACGGAATGTCAGTTAGAAGAAATACAAGTGGGAGAAAAGATAACCAGTCGTGAGCAGGAATTGAACGTACGACCCTCGAATAACGCGTTGGTTGCTCTAACCACTGAGCTATCACAGCGGCCTTCCCTCACCCCACTTTTTTGGTTTATATGTAAATTTAGAAGTAGGAGTGTCGGTCAGCGCCATCTATAAGCCAAGCGGCTAGTGGGAAACACTTTTTTATGCGCATGTGTGGCGTCACGTAGCACGTGAACCTTTTACGAGCAGGCAGCTGGCCAATAGTTCCTCGTTTACAACCTAATGACCCCAAGTCTGCCAGTACGAGACCCTCGTTATTCAATAGGGGAAAGAATGTATATCTAATGGCTCGTTTTTCCATGTATTGGACACTATAATACTGAGATCTAACAGACAGTAATGCTAACGAATGTACAGGGGAAGGTAATAAAACAAATGGAATGTCAGTAAGAAGAAAGAAAGGGGGGTGAAAGTAAGCAGCCGTGAGCAGGAATCAAACCTACGACCCTCGAATAACGCGTTGGATGCTCTAATCAATGAGCTATCACAGCGGCCTTCCCTCACCCCACTTTTTTGGGTTTATATGTAAATTTAGAAGTAGGAGTGTCGGTCGGCGCCATCTATAAGCCAAGCGGCGAGTGTCAAACACACTCTTAGGCGCATGTGTGGCGTCACGTAGCACGTGAACTTTTTACGAGCAGGCAGCTGACCAATAGTCCCTCCTATACAACCTAATGACAACAAGTCTGCCAGTACGAGACCCTCGTTAATAAATAAGGGAAAGAATGTATACCTAATGGATCGTTTTTCCAGGTATTTAGACAATAATACTGAGATCTAACAGATAGTAAGCCAAGGAATGTATAGAGGAAGGTATTAAAACAAATGGAATGTCAGTAAGAAGAAAGAAAAGTGGGAGAAAAGGTAACCAGTCGTGAGCAGTAATCGAACCTACGACCCTCGAATAACGCGTTGGATGCTCTAACCACTGAGCTATCACAGTGGCCTGCCCTCACCCCACCTTTTGGGTTTACATGTAAATTTAGAAGTAGGAGTGGAAGTCAGCGCCATCTATAAGCCAAGCGGCGAGTGTGAAATACCCTTTTATGCGCATGTGTGGCGTTACGTAGCACGCGAAATTATTACGAGCGGGCAACTGACAAATAGTTCCTCTATACAACCTAACGACAACTCTGCCAGTACGAGACACTCGTTAATGAATAAAGAAACGAAGTGTATACCTAAGGGTTCTTTTTGCCGTGTTTTTGACACAATAATAAACACATATAACAGACAGTATGCCAAGGAATGTATAGGTGAAGTTATTAGAACAAACGGAATGTCAATAAGAAGAAAGAAAGGGGGGTGAAAAAATAAGCAGCCGCTAGCAGGAATCAAACCTAAAACCCTCGAATAACGTGTTGGATGCTCTAACCACTGAGCTATCACAGCGGCCTTCCCTCACCCCACTTTTTTGGGTTTATATGTAATTTAGAAGTGGTAGGGCAGGACAGCGCCATCTATGAGCCAAGCGGCGAGTGTGAAACACCCTTTTATGCGCATGTGTGGCGTCACATAGCACGTGAACTTATTACGAGCGGGCAGCTGACGAACAGTCCCTCGTGTTCAACCTAATGGCACCAAGTCTGCCAGTACGGGACCCTCGTTAATGAATAAAGAAAAGAAGTGTATACCTAAGGGCTCGTTTTTTCGTGTTTGTGGCATAATATTAATGGCATCTAACAAACAGTAGTGCCAAGGAAGGTATAGGGGTTGTTAATAAAACAAATGGAATGTCAATAATAAGAAGGAAAAGTGGGTGAGAAAATAACCAGCCATGAGCAGGAATCGAACCTACGGCCTTAGAAAAACCTGTTCGACGCTCTAACCACTGATCTATCGCAGCGACCTTCCTTCATCCCACTTTTTTGGGTTTATATGTATATTTAAAAGTAGAAGGGTTGGTGAGCGCCATCTATAAGACAAGCGGCGAGTGTGAAACACCTTTTTATGCGCATGTGTGACGTCACGTAGCACGTGAACTTATTACGAGCGGGCAGCTGACGAACAGCCCCTCGTATACAACCTAAAGGCACCAAGTCTGCCAGTACGGGACCCACGTTAATGAATAAAGAAAAGAAGTATATACCTAAGGGCTCGTTTTTTCGTGTTTTTGACATAATAATAATGACATCTAACAAACAGTAGTGCCAAGGTATGTATAGGCGTTGATAATAAAACAAATGGAATGTTAACAAGAAGAAGGAAAAGTGGGTGAGAAAATAACCAGCCATGAGCAGGAATCAAACCTACGGCTTTAGAATAACCTTTTCCATGCTCTAACCACTGATCTATCATAGCGGACTTCCCTCAACACACTTTTTGGATTTCTATGTAAATTTAGAAATGGGAGTGTTGGTCTGCATCATCTATAAGCCAAGCGGAGAATGTGACACACGCTTTTTGCGCATGTTTGGCGTCCCGTAGCACGTGAACTTATTACGAGCGGGCAGCTGACGAATAGTCCCTCGTATACAACCTATTGACACTAAGTCTGCCAGTGCGAGACCCATAAGGGAAAAAAGTGTATACCTCAGGGCTAGTTTTTCCATGTCTTTCACACAATAATAACGAGATATAACAGACAGTAATGCCAAGGAATATATAGGGGAAGTTATTAGAACAAATGGAATTTCAATAAGAAGAAATAAAGGTGTGTGAAAACATAACCAGCCCCGAGCAGTAATCGAACCTACGACCCTCAAATAACGCTTTGGGTGCTCTAAGCACTGAGCTATCACAGTGGCCTTCCCTCAACACACTTTTTTAGATTTATATGTAAATTTAGAAATGGGAGTGTCGGTCAGCGCCATCTATAAGCCAAGCGGCGACTGCGAAACACACTTTTATGCGCATGTGTGGCGTCATGTAGCACGTGAACTTTTTACGAGCAGGCAGCTGACTATTAGTCCCTCGTATACAACCTAATGGCACAGTCTGCCAGTAGGAGACCCTCGTTAATGAATAATGGATAGAATGTATACCAAACGACTCGTTTTTCCATGTATTTGACACATTAATACCGAGATCTAACAGACAGTAATGCCAAGGATTGTATAAAGAAAGGTATTAAAACAAATGGATTGTCAGTAAGAAGAAAGAAAAGTGGGAGAAAAGATAACAAGTCGTGAGTAGGAAGCAAACCTACGACCCTCGAATAACGCGATGGGTGCTCTGAACACTGAGCTATCACAGCGGCCTTCCCTCAACCCACTATTTCGGGTTTATATGTATATTTAGAAGTAGGAGGGTCGGTGAGCGCCATCTATAAGCCAAGCGGCGAGTGTGAAAGGCCCTTTTATGCGCATGTGTGGCGCCACGTAGCACCTGATCGTACTACGAGCGGGCAGCTGACCAATAGTCCCTCCTATACAACCTAATGACACCAAGTCGGCCAGTACGAGACCCTCGTTAATGAATAAGGGAAAGAATGTATACCTAATTGCTCGTTTTTTCATGTATTTGGCACATAATTACTGAGATCTAACAACAGTTCGGATGTGCCTCGCATCAGCTCCGCGGAAAGTTGTTTGGTCTGGTGGAAATTGTGCAGTTACAGCAAACAACTCCTATAATCTCCTGCCTGAAGTTCTCTGGACCATCTAGACCACGACTTCAGGACTGTGAGTACGTTTTGGGGCATTTTATGGCTATTTTGGTGTCGACTGCGTCTCCGCCCAGCAAAGCCTAACGCTAGCGGTGAACAAACGCGGCGGCTCGGCGGTGGCCGACGCCCCCGGCGTTCGCTTCAGAGCCCCGTTGTGGAGACGCGACGGCAATGGAGGTGACCGTGGAGGGTACTGAAATTACCCCTGAAGAATTTAGAGCCGCTGACTGGATCACGAAAGTTGGAAAACATGTTAAAGAGCTGCGTGACGCCGCTAGAGGTGACAGACAGGGACGCCAAGATGGCAACGCCCGGGCGGAAAGTGGAACCGAGCCCGGCGAAGACAGGAAGAAGACGGCGGCTGCGAACGCAGCATACAAAAAGCTGGGGCACAAGATCGCGGAGCGCTCGATTGCGTCGTACCTACCGCGGTTGCCGGCGAACGACTACAAGATAATCATTCGTCCGAAGTGCGGGCTGGCGCTCACAAAAATTCCGAACACCAGGCTCAGTGAGGCGGTGCGCATGGCAGCGCAAATTCCGTAGATTAAGGGACAAGACAAGGAAGTGTTCATTGTTAACAACAAGCAAGGCACCCTGATTTTCAGCACTCCAGACATAGACACTGTCTGGAAGGTGACCAGGATTAAGTCTATCAAGATTGAAGGCAAGAGCTATGACGTCACGGCGTACCTCGCGCCGCACGAGGATAGCGGGCGGGGTGTGGTGCGCGGCATCGACCCGAGATTGTCAGTAGAGGAACTGACAGAGGCCTTCGACAACTCAAGGAACCCGCCGATACTTGGTGTTAGGAAGCTGGGGAACTCAAGTTCAGCGGTCATCATCTTCAAAAATGCGACAGTGCCCAGGTGGATGTACTGTTACGGCGTACCGCTGAAGTGCGTGCTTTATAAGAAACGTTACGAGGTGTGCTACCGATGTGGCCAGCTAGGACACAGATCGGACGTGTGTATCAGCGACCATGTTCGCTGCCGGGGATGCGGAATGACAGCTCCACCCGAGGACCATGCATGTGAGCCCAAGTGTAAGCTGTGTGGCAAAGGTCATCTGACAGCAGATCGGAAATGCAAGGAAGCTTTCAGGACCCCTTATACAATAAAGAAGAGACAGTGGGAGGCCTGGCGGCGAATGGAAGGAGAAGGGCGGAAGGCGGAAGACGCCGATCCACAAACGTGCAGAATGGAAGAGATCAAAGAACGGTCCAGGAGCCGGTCGAAGCATCGAAGAGGGTCAAGAGGAAGAGCAGGTTCCTTCCCAAGACTACCGGAAAGACAAGAAGGAGATCTGCCACCAATGACTGGTCCAGTAAACGAGGGGACTTCCGGCAGTGCTGTCCTCAACAGTGGGAGACCCACGTCGCCGAACCGCAAGGTGGGTTGGGGAGATAGGGCCTCCCAGGATAAACGCGATGAAGAAATGTTAACCATTAAGGAAGAGAATCGCATGCTTAAAGAGCAGCTAGCAATGATGAGTCGGCAAATAGAGGAGCTTCAAATAGCTATTAAGTCGTCTAACACAACACCGGTTTCCCTACCACGAATGCCACAGAATCAAAATATAAAAATGCCGGAGGAGCAGAGCGCTACTCCACCTCCAGCGAAAAAGAGGGCAAAAGAAGCGGAAAAGCCCGTAATAGAGGAGAACGTAGCGACAGTGATAGACATGAAAATAGCGCAACTGGAGGCAAACATTGAAGCCAAATCTACCCAGGACGATGAATGGCGTAAGGCCTTCGAGAAACGAATGTTCGAAATGTTTCAAAATCTGAATCAGCAGTTGCATCAGCGGGATAATAAACTTACCGAGGAACTTAAAACAGAATTCGCGAAGAGGGATCGGGCGTATGAACAGCTCGCCCAAAAAGTAAGTATTAGGCAGGCCGATTAATCACCTTAGTGGCAATCATGGCTCACAGATTCAGTAAGAACACCGTTTGGCAATGGAACTGCAGAGGCTTCACGCGCAAGCGTGCGGTTCTGCAGGAATTCCTGAGGAAAGGGGATCGACCGGATGTTATAGCTTTACAGGAATGTGGGAGAAAGGCGACGTTGCCGGGTTATAAATCCTATGTAAGCGAAGGCACGAGTACGCAGGTGGCCACCCTGGTCAGGCGAAACGTTACGGTGGTGCAGCATGACATTGGTAATGTACACATCGACCATGTTCTCATAGAACTAATACCCCAAAAAAAGAAAAACGCTAGCTTGTTCGTATTAAATTTATACAGCTCTCCCAGACAAAGGCGATGCGACTTTGGGGATCTCTTCGCTTCTACGCGACGTAAGAGTAAGAACAACCCATTGCTGATCGTCGGTGACTTTAACGCTCACCACACGGCATGGGGATATAAGCAGGCTTCAATTAAGGGCAGGAAATTGTGGGATGACATGCAAACTCATAATCTGGACTTGATAACCGACCCGTTGCAGCCAACGAGGAAGGGAAATAGTGTCGCGGTTGATACCACACCCGACCTTACCCTGACGGGGAGCGGCACTAGTGCCACGTGGTGCAACACAAACGAGGACCTAGGCAGTGATCACATGATCATAGAAATAGTGGTAGAGGGAGGCCCGGCAACACCTCGGAAACGAAGGGTAGAGGCTGTAAATTGGGACTCTTTCAGGGACCTCAGGGGCGACCCGACTCCCATTTCCGACATTGCCGAGTGGTGCGATGGGGTGTTACGTACTGTTAAGGAAGCCACTGAAGCGGTGAAAACCGAGGAGGACAACGAAGTGGTAGACACGAGATTAGTAAATCTTTGGAAGAAAAAGAAAGCTTTGGAAAACCGACTCCAACAGAGGAGATGGGATCGGAGTATCAGGAAACAAATAGCAGCTTTAAACAGGCAAATTGAAGAGCACGCCATCACGCTCACGAAGCAAAGGTGGGGGAACGTCTGTCAGGAGATGGATAGAAATATATGTATGTCCAGGACGTGGCGACTTCTTCGTCACCTTTTAGATCCGGAGAGCACGAAGACAGCGTCTAAACAACAATTGGAACGAATGGCGCACCAATTTGAAGGTACTAGGAAGGAACTCTTAGAAGAAAATCGGAGCTTATACATTAATCCCGCCGGATCCGAACCTCTCCGAGATTATGGAGGGCGGGAAAACGCAGCCTTAGACGCCCCTATCTCCCTGGCTGAGGTGAGAGCGGAGATTAATCGGCTAAGGACTAGATCAGCGGCAGGGTCGGACAGAGTGACTAACAAAATGCTCCGTAATTTAGACGATAGGTCCATCGCTAACCTAGCAACGTACATGCAGGAGTGTTGGGAAAAAGGGACGATACCGCAGGAGTGGAAACTCGCAAATGTAATTTTCATTCCTAAACCGGGCTAAAAAACTCTGTTTCGAGAATCTTAGGCCGATATCGTTAACGTCTTGCGTAGGTAAGCTCATGGAGCATGTCGTTCAGACGCGGCTCAATAGGTACATGGAAGACAATGGTATGTATCCGGACACCATGATCGGTTTTCGACCCCGACTATCAGCGTGCGACGTGATGCTACAGCTCAAGGATCAAATTATAGACAAGCCAACGCGAGACACAAAAGTTATCGTGGGTTTAGATGTGGCAAAAGCATTTGACAACGTGAGGCACGTATCAATCTTGGAGAATCTGAGCTCCCTGAACGTCGGAAAGCGACTTTATGATTATGTGAAGGACTTCCTTTCGAACAGGACAGCCACTTTAAAAATCGGGGAAGAATCCATCGAGGACATTAAATTAGGCAACAGGGGGACACCTCAGGGCTCGGTGTTATCACCCACCCTTTTCAACATTGTGATGTTGAAACTGTCTGAACAGTTAAAGGATATTGAGAATTTAAATCACACCATTTACGCGGATGACATAACATTATGGATGAACAAGGGCAGTGACGGCCAAATTGAAGGCTCTCTGCAAATCGCCATTGATAAAATCGTGGAGTACCTGGAGCCCAAAGGACTTAAATGCTCGGCCGAAAAGTCGGAAGCACTCTTCCTCATGCCCGCCGGAAAACGACGGCTCCACAACAGGCCTGAAGTGGACATCCACTTGTATGTTAACGGCGCAGAGATCCTCGCGGTCGACAGTATCCGTGTCCTTGGACTAAGGATTCAGGCGAACCGTAGGAATTCTGAAACTCTTGCTAGGTTGGAAGCCAGTTCTAATCAGACATGTCGTCTCATCAGACGAATAGCAAACAGGCATGCTGGGATGAAGGAGGCGAACCTTCTTACATTAGTACAGACCTTCATAATAAGTAGGATAGTGTACGTGGCACCTTATTTAAAATTAAACCAAGCGGAGCGGGGCAAACTCGACACCATTATCAGGAAAAGTGTGAAAGTCGCGCTCGGACTTCCCCCAAACACGTCAACTGACAGACTTATGAAGTTGGGGGTATCTAACACACTCGATGAGCTAATTGAGGCTACTGTGACTGCACAACATCAAAGACTACTCGGATCTAAAACGGGGAGAGCAATATTAAAGAGATTGGGCTATGAGCCCACGCGTGAGCAAGCGCGTTCAAAAGACATACCGATACAGATCAGGGACAGGATAAAGATACCTCCGCTACCCAGAAATATGAACCCTAACTTTCATGAAGGCAGGCGTAAAGCCAGGGCAGAGGCATTACAATCTAGGTACACTGGTCGACAGGACGTCGCGTATACAGACGCTGCGGAATATGAAAGCAAAGCGGCACACACGGCAGTGGCGGTCAGGGGAGATGGTGGCCTAATTGCGTGCTGCACAGTACTTGGTGTCGAGACTGTAGAGGCCGAGGAAGTGGCCATAGCTTTGGCCATCAGCCAAAAGGGGATCAGGGTGGTCATCAGCGACTCCAAAAACGCTGTGAGAAATTACGAATCGGGAAGGGTGACGGAGACTGCCGTCCGTATATTAAACATGGTAGGAGTACCCAAAGAGCAGATTCTGCTTGTCTGGGCTCCTGCTCACCAAGGACTTAGAGGGAACGAGGAGGCTCATTCCGTCGCCCGAGGTCTCAGCTACCGGTCGACCCCTGGAACCTCCCAAGTTACCGAAAAAAGAAGCGAGTATATGCGCACATACCATGAAATTGTCGCACACTACAGGCTGAATCGGCAAGTGTACCCGAGAGCGGACAACTCACTAAGTAAGAAAAACGAGATTTTGTGGCGAAAGTTACAGACCGGGGTTCTTCCGAACCCCGCACTTTACAGCAAGTGGCACCCCGCAGTTTTTCCAGTCCCAGTGTAAATTTTGTGAAGAGGTAGCGAATTTGGTCCACATGGTGTGGACATGTCCAAGTCAAAACGATGGTTCTCGCACTGTAGAATCCTGGGAGGCCCTGCTCTGCAGCCCAGATCCCAACGTCCAGCGCGACATCATCAGTCAAGCCCTTGCTGCTGCCGCGTCCCAAGGGATTCCGGCCGACAGCTAGGGGCAACGGGCCATGCCTGAGCAATTGACTGACCTTTTAATAAAGTTTTTTCTCTCTCTCTCCCTCCTATACAACCTAATGACATCAAGTCTGACCTACGAGACCCTCGTTAATGAATAAGGAAAAAATGTATACCTAAGGGCTGGTTTTTACATGTATTCGACACATAAATACTGAGATCTAACAGACAGTAATGCCAAGGAATGTATAGGGGAAGGTATTAAAACAAATGGAATGTCAGTAAGAAGAAAGAAAAGTGGGAGAAAAGATAACCAGTCGTGAGAAGGAATCGAACCTACGACCCTCAAATAAAGCGTTGGATGCTCTAACCACTGAGCTATCAAACCGGCCTTCCTTCACCCCTTTTTTGGGGGTTTATATGTAAATGTAGAAGTAGGAGTGTCGATCAGCGTCATCTATAGGCCAAGCGGCCAGTGTGAAACACACTTTTATGCGAATGTGTGGCGTGACGTAGCACGTGAACTTTTTGCGAGCAGGAAGCTGACCAATAGTCCCTCGTACACAGCCTAATGACAACAAATGTGCCAGTACGAGACCCTCGTCAATGAATAAGGGAAAGAATGTATACCTAGTGGCTCGTTTTTCCATGTATTTGACACATTAATACTGAAATTTAACAGACAGTAATGCCAAGGAATGTATAGGGGAAGGTATTAAAACAAATGGAATATCAGTAAGAACAAAGAAAAGTGGGAGAAAAAAATAACCAGTCGTGAGCAGGAATCGAACCTACGACCCTCGAATAACGCGTTGGATAATCCAACCACTGAGCTATCATAGCGGCCTTCGCTCACCCCACTTTTTGGGTTTATATGTAAATTTGGGAGTAGGAGGGTCGGTCAGCATCATCTATAAGCCAAGCGGCGAGAGGGAAACACCCTTTCATGCGCATGTGTGGCGCCACGTAGTACGTGAACTTATTACGAGCGGGCAGCTGACGAATAGTGCCTCGTATACAACTTAATGACACCAATTCTCCCAGTACGGGACCCTCGGTAATGAATAAGGAAAAGAAGTGTATACCTAAGGGCTCATTTTCCCGTGTTTTTGACACAATGATAATGAGATCTAAGAGACAGTAATGCCAAGCAATATATAGGGGAAGGTATTAAAACAAATGGAATGTCAGTAAGAAGAAAGAAAAGTGGGAGAAAAGATTACCAGTCGTGAGCAGGAATCGAACCTACGTTCCTCGAATAACGCGTTCGATGCTCTAACAACTGAGCTATCAAACCGGTCTTCCCTCACCCATCTTTTTGGGGTTTATATGTAAATTTAGAAGTAGGAGTGTCGGTCAGTGCCATCTATAAGCCAAGCGGCGAGTGTGAAACACCCTTTTATGCGCATGTGTGGCGTCACGTAGCACGTGAACTTTTTGCGAGCGGGCCGCTGACCAATAGTTCCTCGTATACAACCTAATGACACCAAGTCTGCCAGTACGAGACCCTCGTTAATGAATAAGGGAAAGAATGTATATCTAAGGGCTCGTTTTTACGTGTATTTGACACGTTAATACCGAGAGCTAACAGACAGTAATGCCAAGGAATGTATAGGGGAAGGTAATAAAACAAATGGAATGTCAGTAAGAAGAAAGAAAGGTTGGAGAAAAGATAACCAGTCGTGAGCAGTAATCGAACCTACGACCCTCGAATAACGCGTTGGATGCTCTCACCACAGAGCTATCGCAGCGGCCTTCCCTCATCCCACTTTTTTGGGTTTATATGTAAATTTAGAAGTAGGAGTGTCAGTCAGCGCCATCTAATAGCCATGTGGCGAATGGGGAATACCTTTTTATGCGCATGTGTGGCGTCACGTAGTATGTGAACTTATTACGAGCGGGCCGCTGACTAATTGTCCCTCGTACACAACCTAATGATATTAACTCTGCCAGTACGAGACCCTCGTTAATGAATAAGGGAAAGAATGTATACCTAAGGGCTCGTTTTTACGTGTATTCGACACATTAGTACTGAGATCAAACAGACAGTAATGCCAAGGAATGTATAGGGGAAGGTATTAAAACAAACAGAAAGTCAGTAAGAAGAAAGAAAAGTGGGAGAAAAGATAACCAGTCGTGAGCAGGAATGGAACCTACGACCCTCAAATAAAGCGTTGGATGCTCTAACCACTGAGCTATCAAAGCGGCCTTCCTTCACCCCTTTTTTGGAGGGTTTATATGTGAATTTAGAAGTAGGAGTGTCGATCAGCGTCATCTATAGGCCAAGCAGCTAGTGTTAAATACCCTTTTATGCGCATGTGTGGCGTCATGTAGCACGTGAACCCATTACGAGCAGGCAGATGACCAATAGTCCCTCGTATACAACATAATGACACCAAGTCTGCCAGTACGAGACCCTCGTTAATGAATAAGGGAAAGAATGTATACCCAATGGCTCGTTTTTCCATGTATTTACACATTAATACTGAGATCTAACAGGCAGTATTGCCAAGAAATGTATAGGGGAAGGTATTTGAACAAATGGAATGTCAGTAAGAAGAAATAGAAGTGGAAGAAAAGATAACCAGTCGTGAGCAGGAATCGAACCTACGACCCTCGAAAAACGCGTTGTATAATCCAACCACTGAGCTATCACAGCGGCCTTCCGTCAGCCCACTTTTTGGGTTTATATGTAAATTTAAGAGTAGGAGGGTCGGTCAGCGCCTTCTATGAGCCAAGCAGCGAGTGTGAAACACCCTTTTATGCGCATGTGTGTTGTCACGTAGCACTTGAACTTATCACGAGCGGGCAGCTGACGAATAGTGCCTCGTATACAACCTAATAACACCAAGTCTCCCAGTCCGGGACCCTCGTTAATGAATAAGAGAAAGAAGTGTATACCTAAGGGCTTGGTTTTCCGTGTTTTTGACACATGATAATATTTGACACATGATAAGATTTACCAGACAGTAATGCCAAGGAATGTATAGGGGAAGGTATTAAAATAAATGAATTGTGAATAAAAAGAAAGAAAAGGGGGAGAAAAGATAACCAGTCGTGAGCAGGAATCGAGCCTACGACCCTTGAATATTGTGTTGGATGCTCTAGCCACTGAGCTATAGCAGCGGCCTTCCCTCACCGTACTTTTTAGGAGTTATATGTAAATTTATAAGCAGGAGGGTCGGTCAGCGCCATCTATAAGTCAAGCGGCGAGTGTGAAATACCCTTTTATGCGCATGTGTGGCGTCACGTAGCAGGTGAACTTATTACGAGCGGGCAGCTGACCAATAGTCCCTCCTTACAACCTAATGACATCAAGTCTGCCAGTGCGAGATCCTCATTAATGAATAAGGGAAATAATGTATACCTAAGGGCTCGTTTTTCCATGCTTTTCGACACATTAATACTGAGATCTAACAGACAGTAATGCCAAGGAATGTATAGGGGAAGGTAATAAAACAAATGGAATGTCAGTAAGAAGAAAGAAAAGTGGGAGAAAAGATAACCAGTCGTGAGCAGGAATCGAACCTACAACCCTCGAATAACGCGTTGGATAATCCAACCACTGAGCTATCATAGCGGCCTTCCCTCACCCCACTTTTTGGTTTCATATGTAAATTTAGGAGGATGGATGGATGGATGGATATGGCTGTACCCTTTAGATCGGGCGGTGGCTAGCGCCACCAAGCCGTAATACCTAATGAACGAAAAACTATATTTATTTTTTACCTTAAAAAGTGAGTTTGAGGATTCGTACTTTGCAGTGAAGAGTTTAATTTTCACTCGTGCCTTGACTTTAGCCACCAGTCAGATAACCTCCTTCTAGTTAAGTCTACCCGCTTAAAGTTTATTTTGCCCCTCCCGGTCCCTAAACCCCAGTGCTTTGAAAAACCCTGCGCCATCATCCTGAACTATAGGGTGAAGCCCTTTACAGAACATTATCAAGTGTTCGACAGTTTCTTCTTCCTCTCCACACACACTGCATTACTGTGTCTACCCCTTCGTATTTGGCCCGATATGTCTTGGTTCGCAGCACTCCCGTCCTGGCCTCAAAGAGAAGAGAACTACCCCGAGTATTATCAAAGATCCTTTCCTTGGCAATTTCCTGCTTAAAAGTTCTTTAGATCTCTAGTGCGGACTTCTTAATCATGCCCATTCTCCACATGTCAGTATCCGTTTCCTTCACTTTCTTCTTAACCGATAGTTCTTTTTGGTTTGGCCACCTGCTGTTTTCTAAGTATTTACCGGTAAACTTCCTGGTTCGCTTCCTCTATTTTGTATCGACATTCTTCATATACAAGTAGCTGAAAACCTTCCTAGCCCAACGCTATTCCCCCATTTCTCTTAATCGCTTCTCAAACTTTATCTTGCTGCTAGCCTCCCTGCCCTCAAATGATGCCCATCCCATATCACCTTGTACTCCCTGATTTGGTGTATTCCCGTGAGCTCCTAAAGCAAGCCTACCTATTCCACGTTGCTTAATTTCTAATCTTGCTTGAACTTCTGATCTCATGCACAAGACCACATTGCCGAACGTCAGCCCAGGAACCATGACCCCTTTCCATATTCCTCTCACAACATCATACCTATTGTAATTCCACAGTGCCCTATTTTTCATGACTGCTGCATTTCTGTTACCTTCAGTCGTCACGTATAATTCGTGTTCCCTCAGATACTCGGTCCCATTGCTTATCCATACGCCCTGATATTTGTATTTATCTGTTATCTCTAGCGTGACCTCCTGTATTCTAAGCTCACTACCTTCGTTGTCATTGAAAATCATGACTGCTGATTTTTCCTTACTGAATCTAAAATCTAACCTATCTTCCTCATTACCGCAGATGTCCATAAATCTCTGCAAATCTTCCTTGTTGTTGGCCATTAGCACTATATCATCTGCATACATAATGCTGGTAGTCCCTGATCAATAAGTTTTCCTTGTTTGACTAAAGAGAGGTTGAAGCCCAGTCCACTTCCCTCTAATTTTGACTCTAATTCTTGTAGGTACATCATGAATAATAAGGGTGACAGGGGGGCACCACTGCCTAAGCCCCCGTTTTACCTCTGCAGGCTTGGATATCTGTTTTTCCCACTTTACAACTACATTGTTACCTTCATAGATACCCTTTAAAAGGTTAGTGACTACATGTTCCACGCCTAGTCTGTCCAGTATTCCCCACAATTCCCCTTGAACCACGCTATCGTACGCTCCCTTGATATCCAAAAATGCTAGCCACAGGGGCCTGTGTTCCTTTTTCTGCTATTTCGATTCACTGCGTCAGTGAGAACAGATTGTCTTCCAACCTCCTGTGTTTCCGAAACCCATGGTGCAGTTCCCCCAGCACCCCCACAACCTCTATCCACGCCTGCAGTCTTTCCTTTATAATCTGCATCGCCAGCCTGTACACCACTGATGTCTATGTTATAGGACGGTAGTTGTTTATGTCAGGCTTTGTCCCCCTTTCCTTTATAGATCATGCTCATCCTGCTAAGTTTCCATCCATCGGGAACCTCACCATCGATTAACATTGTGTTCACTGTCTCTCTCAAAGCCTGCTTAGACTTCGGACCGAATGTCTTTATCAGCCTAACTGAAATGCCATCTGGGCCTTAATTGGAATGTCATCTGGGAGTAGGAGGGTCGTTCAGCGCCATCTATAAGCCAAGCGGCGAGTATGAAACACCCTTTTATGCGCATGTGTGGCGTCAAGTAGCTCATGAACGTTTTACGAGCAGGTAGCTGACCAATAGTCCCTCGTTTACAACCTAACGACACCAAGTCTTCCAGTACGAAACCCTCGTTATTGAATAAGGAAAAAATTGTATACCTATTGGCTCGTTTTTTCATGTATGTACACAATAATACCGAGGTTTAACAGACAGTAATGCCAAGGAATGTATAGGGGAAGGTATTAAAACAAATGGAATGTCAGTAAGAAGAAAGAAAAGTAAGTGGCAGAAAACATAACCAGTCGTGAGCAGTAATCGAACCTACGACCCTCGAATAACGCGTTGGAAGGTCTAACACTGAGATATCGCAGCGGCCTTCCCTCATTCCACTTATTTGGGTTTATATGTAAATTTTTAAGTAGGAGTGTCGGTCAGCGTCATCTATAAGCCAATTTGGCGAATGTGAAATACTTTTTTATGCGCATGTGTGGCGTCACGTAGCACATGAACTTATTACGAGCGGGCAGCTGACCAATAGTCCCTCGTATACAACCTAATGACACCAAGTCTGCCAGTACGAGACCCCGGTAATGAATAAGGGAAAGATTGTATACCTAATGGCTCGTTTTTCCATGTGTTTCACACATTAATACTGAGATCAAACAGACAGTAATGCCAAGGAATGTACAGGGAAGGTATTAAAACAAATGGAATGTCAGTAAGAAGAAAGAAAGGTGCGAGAAAAGATAACCAGTCGTGAGCAGTAATCGAACCTACGACCCTCGAATAACGCGTTGGATGCTCTAACCACTGAGCTATCACAGCGGCCTTCCCTCACCCCACGTTTTGGGTTATATTATAAATTTAGAAGTGATGGATGGATGGATGCATGAGCGTCCCCTTTATAACGGGGTGGTGACAAGTATGCCACCAGGCTCGACAAAAAAAAACTTTTTTCTTTTTTTGATGTTGGCCTAATGACTCTACTTCGATAAATTCTATCTTAATGGAAAAAAAGGTAAATTTTTCAGCTTAGTTCTCTGCCATTACGGCACACTGTCCAATTTATTTTTCCAATATTTATTTTTGTCCTTTCTCTCTAATTTTCTGCCACCAATACTCTAACCGTCTCTTACTTATTTCAATCGCGGTGTGTTCAGCTCTCCATTGTTGTCCCTAAAACCCAAGGCTTCCTGTAGGCTCGTGCCCAAACGTACACCTGGGTGGATATCTCCACATTCAATCAGAACATGCTCCGCCGTTTCCTTATCTTTCCCGCAGCATGTGCATTGTTCTTCTTCTTGCTTAATCTTGCTTTATAACTACGCGTTCTAAGGCAACCCGATCTCGCTTCAAACAGTAAAGCGCTTCCCCTTGAATTATCGTAAAATGCCTCCCTCCTTATTTCATTTTTGCCCTTTCGGTAGTTACTCAAAGCCGGTTTTTTCTCCATAGCTGCCATCCAGTAAATCCTCTCCGCCTCCCTGACTTTCCCTTAACGCTCTTTGTTGACATATGGCTTACAATACCAGCCGCATATTTACTAGTGAGTCTTTCTAGTTCTTTTTCTCCACTGTGTGTCCACGCTCTTCCTATATACAAATAACGGAACACCTTCTCTGCCCATCTACTCTACTTCATATTTCTTAGCCTTTCTTCGAACCTTATTTTGCTCTGCGCTTCCCTCGCCTCAAAACCTGCCCACCCCCATATCGCCCTTTACAGCCTCGTTTGTCGTCTTCCCGTGAGCACCCAACGCGAGGCGTCCCACAGTCTTTTGATTTACATCCATTCCCGATTGCACCTCTGCCCTCATGCACACCACTGAGTTCCCAAAAGTAAGCCCTGGAACCATTACACCCTTCCACAGACCTCGAAGCACCTCATACTATTGTATCCCCACAACGCTCTGTGCTTCATTATTGCCGCATTCCTCTTTCCTTTTGCTGCCGAGGCTTTTTCCTGTACCTCCATGTATCTATCACTCTCATTTACCCATACTCCAAGGTACTTGTATTCACTTACCCTCGGTAATTCTTGGCCTTGTATGGACACCGTCTGATCACAGGGATCATGAATACCATCAATCCACACTTCGTTACACTGACTCCTAGTTCAAGAGCTTCACCTTCCCTTCCGCATATATTCGCCAGCTGCTGTATATCATCTCGACTGTCCGCAAATAAGACGATATCGTCCGCCATAAAATAAACCTGGAAGATTCCGCTCAATCATCATGCCGCCCTGTTTGTGTGACAGATTAAAACCAATGTTGCTACCTTCTAGCACTTTTCCATACTCACCATGTACAGCATGAATAACAGCGGGGACAAAGGACATCCCTGTCTCAGACCCTTGCTAACCTCAACGTTCTCTTTGCTACGCATTCCTTCCCACTCTATGCAAACTGTATTTTCTCGGTATATCTCCCTCAAAAGCTGTATACAGTCGTCGCCCATGCCCATTCCTTTCAATATATCCCACAAAATTTCCTGATTAACGTTGTCGTATTATTTATTTATTTTATTTATTTACAAAATACTGCTAGCCTAAAAAAGGCTGTAAGCAGGAGTGGGAATACAAAGATACAAAGAATACAAAGAATACAAAAATACATACTGCGCAAAAGAAAGCGATAACAGCATGCTTCACACTAAGTACTCTTCTACAGCAATAATATCATCAGTTATATCGATCATCACAGCAGTAGGTAACTACACTGTAACCATTATATTCTAAATGCCAGTAATACATACATGGAATAAAAGAATATATGCATTTCCTTACATATAAGGTGACGATACATAAAAGTAAAACACACAAGTGAACATAAACAAAGTAGATTAGTAAACTCGTACATTTACACAGTCGTCAAATGAGCCTGAAGTGTTGAAATGAAAATCTGCTGTGGTCGTGCGTTCCACGACATCGGCTGGGAGCTCGTTCCATTCCCTTACTGTTCGTGGGGAAAAATGTGTTGTGAAATACATCTGTTCGGCAGTTATAGTCTCGTAGTTTTTTTGAGTGATGAGAACGAGTGATTCGCTTACTTACAGGTTGAATGAAATGATCCCTTTCTATTCCTATTTTATTATGATAATTTTGTATAGGGTACCCTAGTCTTTCCGTGTGGCGTCGTAATTCCAGGGGTTCCATTCAGCCCTTTCCACTAGCGTACTTGCCGATGTCCGCCAGCTGTACATATTAAAAATAAAGCGTACCGATTTTCTTTGAACACTTTCCAAGTGGACAATGTTCCTTTTCGTGTGAGGGTCCCATACTATCGATGCGTATTCGATTATTGGTCGGATAAACGTTTTATAGGCTAATAGCTTCATATCTTGAGGAGCTTGGCGCAAAGTTCGTCTTAAATATCCTAGTTTAGTTACTGCTTTTTTTCTTTATGTAAGAAATGTGCTCATTCCACCGAAGATCCGATGTGAGTATGACACCTAGGTATTTAAAAGATTTTACTTTGGATAAGACGCTTCCATTTAAGCTGTAGCTAAGCTGTAGCGGTGAATTCTTTCTAGTTATCCTCATGAGAACGGTCTTTTGGGGGTTAATTTTCATTTGCCAGGTTTCACACCATTTCTCAACGTGCTGAAGAGCTTCTTTTAGTTGGACGTGGTCATGAAGGTTGTCAATTCTGTGATAAATTACGCAGTCATCTGCGAATAGTTTAATTTTGACCGGTACCTGGTCAACTATGTCATTTATAAATATTAGGAAGAATAACGGCCCCAACACCGACCCTTGTGGAACGCCCGACCCGACAGCTGCAGGAGTTGAGCAAACATTATCAATTGAAACACATTGCTGTCTGTGGCGCAAGTAGGCCTCTATCCACGATACTAATGCAGTATTCTTTAGAATTGCCCTAACCTTTATTATTAATTTTGAATGCGAAACACAATCAAAAGCTTTTTGGAAATCCAAAAAATCACGTCTATTTGAGATTGAGCATCAATAGCAGCAGCAAAATCATGCACGGTTTCAAGGAGTGCCGTCACTGTAGATTTACCTTTGCGAAAACCATGTTGCCTATTATCAATAAGGTTGTTCTTTTCCAGAAACGACGATATGTGCGCGAAAATTATGTGCTCTAGCATCTTTGAGCAGGAGCACAGTAGGAGATTGGCCTGTAACAAGTTACTTGGCGCGAGTCCCCACCTTTCGGCTATCGGAATAATTTTACTGTACTTCCATTCTGTTGGTAGTTGAGCTTCTGAGAGCGATTTTTTAAATATTAAACATAAGTACTTGGAGCACCATTCAGCGTACCTGACTAAAAAGGTGTTGGGTATGTCGTCAATTCCAGGAGTTTTCTTTGTGTCCAATTTTAACAACAGTGACAGCACACCTTCTTCGGACACAAAAATATCACTTATAGACGGAGCATCTTTTACAGGAATGAAAGACGGGTCACTAGCATCATCCTGTACAAATACGGAGCAGAAAAAGCGGTTAAAGTCGATGCTAATTGTAGTTTATCCGACACGTTGCCACCGTTCACAGTAAGATTTAACTGCGATTTTTGCTTTGAGGAAAAAATGTCTCCAGAATTTAGCCGGAGCCGTGTAGAGAAAGTTTTTTAATGTCACGTTGAAGTAGTAATTTTAGCTTCAGCGATTACTGTCCCTAAGAGCCAAGCGTTATGGCACACCAGTTTCGATACATTCGCAGGAGAGGGGCGTTGCGGCACGTTTTTCTTATCCTTTTCGCTTTGCGCTCAAGGCGAACAACTTCCTTAGTAAGCCATGGTTTTAAAAATTTTTTTATGCTTTACTTTTCATAGGGACCAAATCTTTGATACACTTAAGAACGAGATTTTGAAAAATAGCCATAACTCATCGATACTGCAATCACTTGATTGATAGAAAGAAAGAAAATTTGAGAACGATTCATCCATTGCATCCAAAATGCCCACGTCATTCGCACGTGCGAAAACCGGGGACAACACGCACTTCGTTTTTCTTTTTAGGCACATGGCCAAGATTCAGTGTCAATGTAATCAACTTATGATCCGATATTTCATCGAGAACGGGCAACTACGGGTTCTTTACTAAGCAGGTTTCTGCTAATGAGAAAAGGTCTAGGATAGAATTCGCTGAGTTGCTGATGCGAGTTGGCTCTTTGACTAACTGAGAAAGGTTATGAAAGAAAACTAGATCAGTTAACTGTTCTGCAACAGTGCTAAGAGGCTCCGGAATTTCGTTACTCCAATCAATGGATGGCAGATTGAAGTCACCAGCTATCAAATAATTATTGATGTGGACGACGTTGTCACATAAGAATTGGTTAGTTTCTCGAAGAATGTACTGTTGTCATTTGGGGGGCGGTAAAATCCACCTACTACTAAGCTGCATTCATTCAGGCATATTTTAGCGATGACACATTCAACACCAGCTATAGGGGAAAGTCTGTTTATATGTAACGTATCTTGGTAAAGAATGGCAACTCTCCCCCTCGGAGCTTCTATCATTACGAAGGATAGCGTAGCCTGGCGGGACAATTTCAGAATCGGATATGTCATTGTGCAACCAAAGTCTCCGTAATTACGACTACCTGAGGTTTATACGAGAGAATAACACTTTCCAGCACATCAACTTTATTCACAATACTGCGAGCATTAAACTGGAGGCAAAGGAATGGTTTATTAACGACCGCTGGTCACTGTTCGTTTTCTAGTATTCTTGCGCTGAACAAGAACTCTCATTTTTTGGCTGTCATCCCATTCAAAAGATTGTTTTCAATTTTAATTTTGTCGTGAATCAGCTTAACTTTTTTACCAGACTTTCTGATGTCAGTTGTGCTCTCCCACAGGTTTCTTCTTTTCTGTCTAGTGCACGCGGAAAAATCCTCTGCTATAGAAGTTCGCTGCCCTTTTAACTTATAGCCGTTCTTCAGAAACATTAATCTTTTCGCGGTAGTCGAATAACTTTAGGATTACAGGCCGAGGTTTGCGACTATGACTACGGCCTATCCTATGAATCCTTTCGATAGACGTTATTTTTGTGCCTAGTACCCTCTTCGAAAATACCTTTCACAACACTTTGCTCAAGGTCTGCTTGTGTTTCATTCTGTTTTTCTGGAACGCCGAACACCAAAAGGTTTGTTTCTTCTCCCGCGGTCCTCAAGGTCGACTAACTTTTTTTCCATGTCCTTCACTTTCTTGTCCAGAAGGTGGGTGACAGAGGAGACCTCTTTAATAGAGAGGCTGTCGAGTCGACAACCTTAAATTTCTGTTCAATTTCATCGAGCCTTTTCTGTATCACCTTTTGCCCCGCTAGAATCTCAGTGAGCAATTCTTCGGTGGTAGGACCTGGGTTTGATTCTATATCACCGCAAAGAATCAACAAAGCACATGCGAAATCCTGCACAAACATAGCTACAGCACTGAAACACTCTGGGCATGTCAGCTGGATAAAACAGCGGTTACTGGATTTACAGAAAGACGCAGTGTTACAGACCTGCATGTAGAACAGGAACGGATTAGTTGCCATGTTGACCGTTGGCCAGCTGACACACCCACTGAAGGAGGCCGTGCGACGAGGTACATTTAAAGCCGGGTCCGGTGACGTAGACCTCGCTGCACGTGACTTGATCCCATCTTCAGTGTAGTTTAGCGAAAACCATACGCTGTCGCAGCATGCCGCCGTGGTTTCATCGGCAATGTTCGTTGTTGCTTGAGATGCGCTGGCTTTGGTCACTCCAGCATAAAGTAGAATCTGCATGTAGAACAGGAACGGATTAGTTGCCATGTTGACCGTTGGCCAGCTGACACACCCACTGAAGGAGGCCGTGCGACGAGGTACATTTAAAGCCGGGTCCGGTGACGTAGACCTCGCTGCACGTGACTTGATCCCATCTTCAGTGTAGTTTAGCGAAAACCATACGCTGTCGCAGCATGCCGCCGTGGTTTCATCGGCAATGTTCGTTGTTGCTTGAGATGCGCTGGCTTTGGTCACTCCAGCATAAAGTAGAATCTGCATGTAGAACAGGAACGGATTAGTTGCCATGTTGACCGTTGGCCAGCTGACACACCA